>JACAVU010000003.1:48468269-48874207 GCA_014183005.1 Castanea mollissima
TTTCTTTTTCTTTTTTCATTCTTTTTGAATTAGTTTTGTGAAATTTGGTTGGATTGATTTTTATTTAGGTATTTGGGTAACTTTAGGTTTTGATTTGATTTTTTGAAATTTGGGGTTATATATGATTTAGGTTTGGAGAGGGAAGAAATAGACAAATAAGAGAGAAGGAGAGAGTTCTTTGTTCCCATTTATTTTTTCAATTTCTTGGGTATGTTTTGTCGATTATGGTTTTTTTAGTTAGAATTTTGTTCCTATTGGTAATTTTTTTTCTTTGTTTACCGCTGAACTTAATTTCTGAATTTTTTTTCTGTTTCTCCATCCAGTTGACAGAATACCGTTTCCCTGTGCCAGATAAAGACATGGGACTTCTACAATAAGAGAATTAAAAGCACAGTTAGATTTTAATTTCTTTGGTTCTTGCTAGAGTTAAGATCCTTAATGAATGCAAATATTGAAGTGTTCTCTTTCATATGAACTCACATGACTCAATTTTGTTTGTGACTTATCATGGTTAAATAAGAAAAAAATAAATTTTGAATTGTAATGTAATTAATATTGCATCATTGTTGCTATTTTTCTTTTACTATATGTTTGTTTGATGTTTTTGAGTTACTTTCAAATTCCTGAGCGAATGTGTTGTGGTCCATTGTATGTTGTTGAAACCCCACAGTTGTGTTTTTAAAAGCAAGAGGAATTGAATAACACAATCCAAAAAAATTTAGAAGGGTCATGAAAGTTGGTACTAAAGACATAGAAAAAAGGAAAATCGAAATCTACATTCTGATGCTTCTGTAATTACTCACTTGAAGTTCAAACTAGATTCAAAAAAATGGTTTGTGGTTTATGGCATTTCTATTTTTACCGATTGTGTGTTTCCTGTACCGTTTTTTAAATTTTGGTTGTATTGTCTTTCATTCCAGTTTTCGGTATTGTGGATTTCTCTGTTTTTTGCTAGCTTTGAAACATATATTTGCCAGATTTGGATCCATACTACTAGACTATTGTTAGTTACTTAAAGTTCATTGGTGTATAAAAGTACATGCATTTGAAACTTTTGATTAAATAAGTAAAGAGAACATGAATGTTGCCTAAGAAGGGTTAGTAAGAAAAATGATAATCACATTCAGTTGAATAATCCCAATTATTTGTTGGTAAACCTCATTGATAAATGGGTTTTCAAAACAGACAAAATTATTCATGTGTGTTATTAGATTTATTGCAAAAAATGAAAGTAGTGACATGTAATCTGTCTGTATGGTTGTTGGCATTGAAAAAACAATATTGACTATGCTTCCAACGATCTCCGCTTTCACTGGTACCTTCAACCTCTCTCTCTAAGGATTTTTATTATCTTTTTTTTTTTTTTCAAATCAATTTTTTCCTTGTTTTCCTTTTTCCAATTCCATCAAACTATTCGAAGAAAGACTTGAATTGAATTTTTGGTCAATTGTTTCTTAATTTTGATTTTAGTTTAAGGTGAGTGGAAGCATGAAGGCTAGCAGATGTAGAAGCTGACCTAACATGGAAGCCAAAAAGACATCAATAATCTAGAAAGCACGGACGTGGCTAGGAGGGTGCCGCACCCGAGTTCGACGCGGTTGCCCGCGCGTTGGTGCCGCGTCTGAGTTTTTTTTTTTTTTTTTTTTTTTTTTTTTTTTTTTTCATTCATGGATTCGCGCCGACTCGGCTTGATTTGCGCCGATTCGCACCGAACTGGGCAGATTTGGCCAGAATCGGGCTGTATCGAGTCGTATCGGCCGGTGACCGAAACGGCCGAACATACCGAAACGGCCGAAATCAGCCTTGAATCTCGCCGAACAGCCGAAATCGGCTTTGAATGAGGCCTAAACACCCTAATTTGTCCTTCCTCAATTTATTTTGAATATTTGTTGCTTCTTTTTGTGTTTTCTTTTGGGTTTTGTGTTTTGTTTTGTGTTTTTGCCTTCTTCTTTCTTTTTTTGTGAATCAAGGCATAGTAATATGTTTTTTAAGAATATTTTAATTGTAAAAATATATAGAAAATATAAATAAAAATATTTTTAATAATTTTTAATTGCCGAGTCCTGCCATACCCGCACCCACCTTTTTCAAAAATTGCCGAGTCCCACACCCGCACTCGCACCTGCACCCGCACTTGAGTCCCAAACCACCCGTGCTTCATAGTCAATAATCAAGTTCATACACCTAGGCAAGGACATCTCACTTGCACACTTCTAAGCACACTTTTATTGGTGGACTCAAAATAAGTCTCATGCTCTTCACTCTCTTAAACATTTCCTCCCCTTTATCGGCTCTCTCACACAATCTCAATCTCTGTATCTTTGTTGTATGGGCTTTGTTGAATTTGTATTTTATTGCTAATAGTTGATTTTCTGGTGTTATAGGCATTAACCATGTGATTTGTGAAAGGAGGATAACAGAGATATCACTAGGCCTCTATGGCTTCCATAGTAATTACTCCACTGGTACTCCCCCTCTCTCTCTCTCCTCTCTCTCTCTCTCTCAATTTTGATTTCAAACTTAATCTCTTATGCAATATTGTCTTTTCCAAGTCTCTCAAACACAAATTTCACTACCAAGACGCTTGGAATGACTTGACAAACCATCCTCTGACAACATTCTATTCAAAGAATAGAGCGATACATCCTTAGACAAACTTCGGTAGTCCATCATGTAAGTGTAACTCCTTTCTCTCTCTACTATCCATTACCCTTATTAGCGACTTTAAGAACAGAGATCAGATAGAGTTTTTTGATTGGCCATACAATACTAGTATACTCAAAAGGAGGTTTTTTTTCCTCACTCAAATGGTCCATCATCTTACCCAATGACCTGCATACAATTACAAACTAGGTTTTTTTTTTTTCTATGAAAATCCAGGCACTAACAGCGATTGGAGTTTCAAAAGCATGGATGGATTTTTTTTCAATATTATTGTCACTAAGGTTCATATCTCTCTCATTTTCTCATTTAGTTTTCATTCCCTTATTTGAAATAGTGATGGGTTTGTGTCAATTAATGATCTTTGCAACTTCAATGCTTTAGTTTTATTTATAGGGTCTGGTTAATGTATGCCCTAATGACCACATCAAGCTATTCATTTTAAAAACATTTTCTCGAAATTGAAAAAACTGTCAATACTTTTTCAATTTTCAAAAAAATCTTTTCCAAAAATGAAAAATTATATTCCTTTAGAGTACACATTAACAAAATTCTTATTTATATTGAGGTAATAAATATTTGCGTGTGGGATTTGTACTACAGTGGTAAAGGGGTTAGTGACTCAAATTATTGGTGTCATAATATTGAAACTACCAGAAATAGTGGACACTGAGTCACTGAGATATTAGCGTGTGTTTGAATTGGATTATTGATGGACCGTCCATTTTATTCCTATTCAAAAATTTTTAATGGAATTTTTTTGGATAGCTAGAATGCTAAATAGAGTGGAGGATTGCATCGCAAATCTATTTTATTTCATGCGAGTTTCAGAGCATTTTAGAACAATAAAACCATCATAATATCAGAACCATAATCATTAGTTGTGGCATCAGTAACAAAACCCAGAGTTTCAATTGGATTTGTCATGTGGTTTCATATTCAGTTGTTCTTCTTCCATTTGTTCACAAAAAATTAACTAAGGTATCCATGGTTGAATTGTTAACTAACAGCTCCTACCCATGTGTAAGAATTTTGTTATGAAGCCTATTTGAATGCAAAGGATCTAATAAAATGTCTGACAGAAAGTACAGTACATGTTTCTGATGCATCTCTAGCTAGCCACTCGATATTTAAGTTAACAATGACAATGACACTGGAAGTGTCACTCGAGATGAATCTTCTAAATCTAGCCACGTGATATATAGCTTATGCGCCAATTGTTTAATTCATTTATGTGAATAGTTTGTCTCTATCCAATTTAATAGAAAATTGTCATCCAAAATTTTAATCAAAGTCAAAGGTTTGTATTAATTTGTCATCAATAGAATGTCCTCTATTCTTGATTCATAAATGCCATAGTTAAAAAGATATGAAACTTGATATATGCGTTCTGTAATTTCAGAGAGGCAAGTGATGATGTGGACCCCTTAAGGATGATACAATCAATTTCTTTGACCTTTGAGACCCCAATGATCTGAAGGTGAAATTTTCATAACTATGCGGGTTATTTTGATTTGTTTGTGATTGCAAACAAATTTTTTGTTGAAGATTCATGGAGTTAATGATTTTAGCCACTGTAACACATAAGGGTTCAAATAAAAATCATGTCAAAATCCAAGACTAGATTGTGATTTATATAATATCTGTTTCAATCTCTCCCTCCCTCTCTCTCTCTCTCTCTCAAGAAAACCTTGACACTATTTTTTGTTTGTTTGTTGTTGTTTTATATTTATTATTATTTAAATCTTCATATTGAGGGCAAGTTGTCAAGGAAGCCAATACCGTACCGGAGACTGTACCGATTTGGCCACCGGTACGGTATATTTTGGATATCGGTCAATACCGGTGTACTACCTATGGGTTTACTGCTATTTTATATATTAAATACACACACACACACACACATATACACAAAATCTCAATTTACCATAAAACATTACCTCAAAAATCTATGTTTACAATAAAACATTACTTCAATTGTTCATTGCATACAAACTTACAAAGAAAAAAAAAACATAATATAAAAAACAAAAAACTTAATTGTTCATTGCTTACAAAGAAAATAAATAATATAAATAATTAAGTTAACACAAATTTAATACAAATTATATAGGATCATCTACTCCCATCCATCAAAAGGATCTACATCAGGACCATAATATATATGAGTATTAGCATTTGTCAACACAACATTATCGTCACCATCATCCTCATCAAGAACAACATCATCGTCACCATCATCCTCATCATCATCATTATCATTATCTTCCAAATTCATTGTTGCTAATGGCTCTTCAATGCTAGCCCAATTCACATCCTCAGTTGGTAACAAAAATTCAGAATCCTCAACTACCCAATCATCCATTAAATCAATATATCAAGGCTTATAGGATCCAACTAATCCTTTGTCCTTCTAATGTTCCTACCAAAATCAATATCATACATTAATACATTTTCTAATCATTCAAAATAAAATTGGATATATTTAAAAAATACCTTTCTCGTAACAATAAATTATAACGAACAAATATTAAGTCATTCAAACGTTTATGCTCAAGCCTATTTCTCCTCTTGGAATGGATAAACTCAAATGTGCTCCAAGCTCTTTCACAACCAGTTGCATTACAACACTGACTTAACACTCGAATTGCAAACTTTTGTAATTCTGGAGTGTCATTTCCAAATTGCTCCCACCAAACAACTTCCAAAAATAAAAGAAAATATTAATTTAGTACAAAGCAAATAACAAACTTTCAAATGAAATATATATACATATATAGATATATATAGTATACCTGGATTTAGTTTTTCACATTGACGGATTGCCATAGGCATTCCAAGTCACCTAAAGCCTTTTTGTATGCTTTAATTTGAGAACTAAGACTATCTTGCTCATCAGGATCAGGAACCAACCTTGTAATGGTACTAAGTAGGCCTTTTGTATTTCTTTTTGCTTCTTAAACAAAGGCCTAAAGAAAATTCCAGGATTAAGATAACAACCTGCTACATGTAATGGATTATGGAGTTGTTTATCCCGCCTAGCATCAATGACACTAGTAAATGGTATATATGCAGAAAATTTATTCTTCAACCTTGCTTTTATATTCTCCTTTGCTTTATCCATTGCCTCATACAAGTATCCCATTGATAGTTTTTCATCTCCATCTACAAGACGAAGTACTCTAACCAAAGGCTCACTAATCTTCACTATTTGTTGACATTGTAACCAAAACTCTTTATCTTCCAAAACAAGTGTAGCCACCTCCTTTCCCATGACATCTCTAGCATATCGAGATTCAACCCATTGATCACAAGTAAACATTTGCCTAAGTTCTTTCTTAAACTTAGTCAAGCATTGAAGACTTAAAAACTCAGTTGCAAACCTTGTGATATGAACCAAATCCCTACCATTAGTGAAGTCACTTTTTATCAAAGATAAAACCTTGCCATGGTTGTATATGAATTTAGTAATCTTTTTAGCCTTTTGAATGGTTTCATGAATGATAAGAGGAAGTATCTCTTATCTGAAAAATTTTCCAACATTAAATCAATGCAATGGGCTGCACAGGAGACCAATAGAATGACCCATATTTCTGCATTAGCTTCTTTCCAACAGCCTTGTAAGCAGAATCATTATCTGTAACAAACTGTACAATGTTCTCAACCCCAACTTCTTGAACAACTTTATTAAACAACTTAAACAATGTATCTACATTCCTTGTAGGCCTGACACATCAAGGGATTTAAGAAACATAGTACCTCTTGGAAAATACACTAAAAAATTAATGATTGGAGTGTTCCTTTGATTTGTCCATCATCTGACATTATTGAACATCCATAAACTTTCCAATATTTTCACATCTAAGAGATAATCATTCATTTCACACACATGTTTTTGCAATAAAGGACCCTTAAGTCATGATAAGAAGGTCCCTTAAAACCAAGTCCAATAGCTGCTACACTATCTATAGCTTTTTTATAATACACAGAGCGAGCTGCATGGAAAGGTATATTAGCATGGTACCACCACCTTGCAAAATTCATCCTTGCCTTCTCAACCATTTGCTTTAAGGCCAAAGAAGATTTATGGATGGTTGAGAGCCAGGAATTGTTCTTGGAGCAAAAAAGGATTTAATGTTGGACCTTTCTCCAACTTTTTCTTTCCCTTGGTGTTATAATTACTAACTTATGAATGACTCTTTGAACCCCCCTCTCATTATCATTATTACCTTCATCATGATCATCATGATCATCATCCTCCTCTAAATCATAGGGATTTGAAATTTGTTTACTAATTCTTCTTTTTTTCTTTTTTCTTTTCTTTAAATCTTTAAGCAACTGTTTCATTTGCCATTTAACATCTTCAGATACTTTTTTACATGCTTCAACATCACCCGTAAACCCAGCTAAATGATACTTGAGCCTAGTAATTCCTCCCCCCCTTATCATTTTAGAACAAAAAATACACTGGGTGTTATTCCTCGTATCTGGCACAGCACGGCCATAAGCCCATGCTAGATCCTCGGATCTTACAACCGAGCCAGATGCTACACTTGATTGATTTTCAGTCATAATTCACACTGCATATATACCATCAATTATTTGTTAATAATTCTAATTTATCTTTTTTATTAATAATAATACTAAGTTGTAAATTACTAATACTATCCCAATATCTCTATCTAACCAAAATCAAGAATGAAATAACAATTCATGAACACAGTAACCCAATTCATGAACACAGTAATCAATTTGTAAAATTTTACCTGAGGCTGAGTGGGAGTGAGAAACAGAGTGGCCGAGAGATACAGAGCAGCTGAGAGACACAGAGCAGGCAGTAACATCAACACTATAATTTTTAATTTCTTCTTGTACATTTTTTGGAATAAACCGGAAAAAAAAAATCACTTCATAAAAATATATAATCTAATGCTAAATTCTGTGGGACGGTAGATTCTGTACAGAATAGAATGCAATGCAACCTAATGCTATTTCTTTCTACTTTTCAATTTCTTCATTATTATCCAAACAAATAATAATAATATTCTAATCACAAAGACAAACTTTCCCATCTCCATTAGTGTATACAAAATCATCATCATATATTAAATATCAAACAAATAAACACAAAATTAACTTAAATATTGGAATTATAGTTATTATATTATATATACTCCTATAAATCATAGATTTTTACACATTAAAAAGCAAAAAAAAAAAAAAAAAAAAGCAAAAAATCGAACCAAAGCAAAGAAAGCAAAAAAAAAAAAAAAAAAAAAAAAAAAACAGAACATACCAGTTTCGAAGAGTGAGACGAAGAGAGAAATGAGATGCAGAGGCCAAAGGCAGAGGCCAGAGAGTGAGACGAAGAGAGAAGTGAGACCGAGAGAGAAAGGGAGAAGAAAAAGAGAGAAGAGAAAGAAAGAAGAGCTGCGGCAACTAAACAGGTAAGTAGGGATTTTAGGGTTAGGTAGAATGACCAGATTGCCCTTAAAAAAAATTCAAAATTACAAAAAAAAAAAAAAAAATTCGGTCCGGTATTTATGTATCGGCCGAAATTTGCCAGTACGGTTGGTGTAAGGCCGGTACACCCGGTATTTTACCCGGTACGGTATGGAGGATGTACCTGTACCGGCCTACCGGCCTGTACGGTACGAAATCCTCTCCACTGCAAGTTGTACATTTAGGTGATTATGTTGAGGTGTGGAAATTTCCATATTGAAGTTGATGAAGATATAAAGATAAATGTGTAAAAAGACGAAGATGTGCTATCACTCAGTGAACATTTTTTTCCAAGAATTTTTGAAGTTGGCAAGGACATAGAGATAATTGATAAAATTCTTTAATGTTTTTTCCTCCTTTTTATTAGTATTGTTCAAATGTTTCTGTGCGTATGTATGGGTCACATGCTAGTATACTATAATACAGACGTCTCTTTATTAAAGTATATATGGAATTCCCATATATATTCATATTGCCAACATAATTCTTTACTATGATAATTTGCATTATTATACATATAGGCATATAAATTAGTAATCCTTATTTCAATTTCCATGTTTTACTATTTATTACTAAACATCAACACTTTCATTTTTTTTCCATGATCATGAATATTTCTTTAATCTAAAAGTTTTATTTTTTAATAATCCGAAGGATTAGATCTAAGTATCATATTATATGTAATTAGGTATATTAGATTTTAAATAATTAAAAATCAAATTGTTTGAATTTTATGAGAAAGCAATTTTTTTTTGGGTGGTATCATTGGGATGCAATAAGAAAATTTAGATTATATGTTATTAGTACTTTAATCAATGTTGTTCTAAAATATAATTTGTGTAGAATTTATTTGTTTACAATTATTATACTTATGTTCTAATTAAAAATATATTAATCTTTTTGGTTTTTTTTTTTAAAAAAGGGTTAAAATAAGGTTTTGGTTGTATCAACCCAACATATTACATGGATCATGTCATGTCAAGTCACTTAATAAACATGTCATGTTTTTCCTCAAAACAATAAAAATAAAATTAACATGTCATGTTAAGGTTGAAAAAATTTAACATAATTATTAAATAAGACATATTAGGACTGATCCATGTAGTTTAATATCCTTGACTCAATTCAGATCCTCTAGAGTTCCTAGGGTACTCTACCAGTAGATTTCATTAAATCCTAACCACTCTTTAATGATTTAATGGTTTAAATTCTGCAATGTCAGCATTTCATTAATAATATTCTTAAAATAATAAAATAATGTTGTAAACAAAACAATTAAGATGATTGTTAATGAAATACTGACATGGCAGAATCTAGATCATTAAATCATTTAAGAGTGGTCAGGATTTAATGAAATCTACTTGGTAGAGTACCCTAAGAACTCTAGAGGATCTGAATCCGAGTCAACACATCCACTAAAGCATATGGTGCTATTGGCCAAAATCGGTAAGAATACTAACATACACAAGTTAATTTAAAAATAATAAATGAAACTACTTGATAATTATAGCCATTCTTTTAATTCCATATTTTTCATTCAAATTTGTTTTATATCCATTTATATGTCTATTTACTCTCTCTTTTTTTTTCATTTCTATTATTTATATAGATTTTTTTTAAAAATAATACCAATTTTCTCTAATTTTATATCCATTTATACATATATTTACTCTCTTTTTTTTCTTTTCTTTTTTTCATTTCTACAATTTATAAAGATTTATATTAAATACTCTTATTGATATATTATGAAACTAAAGTTTTAATAGGTGAATAATTGATTTGCTCTAATTTGATCTTGGACTTGTAGCTTCCAAATGTCAAGTTTTTTTTTTTTTTTTTTTTTTTGAGGAAACTCCAAATGTCAAGTTAATTTATTTATTTACACGTTTACATGTCTCGGCTTAAGATAATGTTCATATGATCATATGATCATGTAGGAACTGTAATAGTCAGCAAATTTCTCATGAATTAAATTCATTCTACTACAAAACCTTAATTGGCTTTATTTTTATTATTATATAATACTAATAAAATGTCAATTTGATGCAATTGGATAACTTTTCAATAAGCACATATTATATAGAAAACTTAAAATTCACACTATTTAAAGACACTAAATTTTGTCTTCACTAATTTTTTCGAATTCAATTGCCTACGATCTTCCAATCTTGCCCCAAGCAGGATGATGGTAATGATGATAACTACCAAAAGTAAAATAAAAATGTATGAGAAAAATTATATCTTTTTATTTATTTGTTTATTTTTTTTGCATATAGGTATATTATCCTTAATGGTGGCAATTGACCACGAGTTTGATCTCATTCGTAACTGTGTGTAAATTATCAATAAATGCTTTTAATAATTGAAATTACCTTTGTAATCAAAGATTCTATCCCGGTGCTTATGATTGCTATTTGTTTGACTCTAGGAAAAGTAAACTTGATTATTTGCCAATCTACTGAATCACTTAGGAAAGTATTTATCAATTTTTTTGCATATAGGATGTAGCCCGGTTTAATCTCATTTGTAACTGCGTGTAATTATCAATAAATGTTTTTAATTGAAATTACCTTTGTAATTAAAGATTCTATCCCGGTGCTTAAGATTGTTATTTGCCTGACACTAGGAAAAGTAAATTTGATTATTATTGGAAAAAACGGCCAATTAATCTACTGAATCATTTAGAAAAGAATTTATTTCTTTGGCTGGATACACTAGAAAAAGAAATGGGTTGCAAAGAGTTAGCCATTGACATAACACTAGTCATGGAGCCAGTCCAGTGGCCTGAGTGCTGCATCTACCGGGTCCCCAAGAAACTTCGTGAGGTAAATAATGATGCCTCATTTGCAGGACTAGTGAATTTATTTTTATTTGTGTTCATCTATTTTGGTTTTTTTTTTCCTGCTCATTTGCAGGTTTTTATACTTTGTTTTTCTTTTGTAAATGAAATGCTTATCCACACATAATTTTCTAAGAAAATATTTCATTACTATTTTTTAATCTAATAGTGGTATGCAAATAAATTTCCGCAAACTACATTTTTCATCATCTCATTTTTCTTTTCAATAGAAAAAAAAAATTGCTAGTCCTCACTTTTCATCCCAGAAACCAAACATCATAAGTAAAAATTAAGATATTTTCTATCACTCACTTTTTTACCTTCATATTTTTAATCACCAGACTTTTTAACACCCAACCAAACGCATCCATAATTCAATGTGTATATTTCTCTTATAGGTCACACCCGGGTCCTGCTTCTAGCTACCATTCTGTGTGATTAAGATGTAAGTGAATAAGGTCATGTTATGTTTACTAAAAAAATCAGGTCATGTCTGTGTGGATCATATTTCTCGTCACAAAGACTAAAAACAAGTCAAGGCAACGTTAATCATTCATGGGGTGTGGCCCTCCATCATGATTGTTTGTTTTCACCGGCCAGCTTGTGAAGTCGAATAGTAAATGCGACAGTGGCGATGATGCTTGTTAGTCGTGACCAATAATGCACAAATTGATGACAAGTATATGCGACAGTGGCGATGATGCTTGTTAGTTGGGACCATTCCCATAATGAACAAACTAATGACAAGTACTATATGCGACAGTGGCGATGATGCTTGTTAGTTGGGACCATTCCCATAATGCACAAACTAATGACAAGTACTATATGCGACAGTGGCGATGATGCTTGTTAGTTGTGACCAATAATGCACAAATTAATGACAAGTAAAATCAACAGTTGTACGTTTGTCAGAAAAGATGTCATGGTTATGACGTAGAGAAAATAAGGGTTGGGGGGTTCTCTCAATAAATTGGAGGGCAAGAAGGTTTTGAGAATTGCTATGAAGTGTACAGAAGTAGAAGATTGTTTCTTGTATGAATGAGTTTAAGCTATGAGAGAGAAGAGAGAGAATCAAATAGTCTTAGCCTTGCTTCGTTGGACATGATCTCTATCATATTCTGCTAGTTTTTTCTTTCAAGCAGAATTTGCAGGTTCTTTTCTCCATCCTTACTTTTCAAATAGAATTTGCATGGTTCTTTAGTACATCGTTTCACTTTAATTTTGTTCTACAATATAAAGTTCGCCAAATACTGATATTCTACTTTATTTCTTATTTCTTATTTTTTTTATAATTTATTAATTTAATTGAGTTCATATTTAATAATTTTAATTAAAAAATATGCATTTTAAGGTTGGTTAATTATATTTTATAGTTTATACTTTCTAATTTGGTTTTTTCACTCAACTAATTTGCTTCCTCTAACAAGTATTAGGAGACGCTAATCTCAAATAAAAAATTTTAAAAAAAAAGTTTTAGAAGATGCATTTTTTTTTTTCTCGTTGGAATGTAGATTAGTTCAGTCACTTCAATATATATAATATATGAGCATGACGCCCTAGAATATAAGAAGGAAAAAATACTGGATTAGAATTATATAGAAACTCCAAATATCAACTTAATTTGATAAAAACCAAAAATATTTTTGAATTATCAAGAAATTTGTCCAAACCACCCCGTCCCTACTCTGGCAGGCAGTCAGTTGCTTAGCTAGTGTCGCTACTTTTTCGACGATCCCTCCCCTCCCCACCCACCACCCACCTCATCTATTAGGGTATTTGATTTAAACTGGATTTGTCGTAATATTGATGTCCTTTTTTACGATGGCTTTCTATAGAAGTCAAGCTTCGGAAGATATTTTGATGAGCATTCTTAAGAATGCAACCTAACACTAGAAAATAAGAAGCTTCTTAGAGTATATTTTCAATTCAAAATATTTCTTGTCATGAGCAACTCTGAAGGCTGTGGGTGTTGGTCGTTAGTTGTCCCCTCCTCCTCCCCCATATCTTAAATAATTTTCGTTCCCGATTCTCCTACAACTCGATCTTTTGACTATGCTATATTGAGCTTCAAGGATGCGCCTCCACACATAGGATGCATCTGGTTTCTGTTACACCACCATGAAGGAGCATAATGCAAAGTAACAAGCCTTGCAAGCTTGGTGTAGTAAGGTATGGGTGTTTTATTGAATTCACTTGTCCAAAAGCTTAAGAGCCTGTATGGTATAAGTGTTTAAATAACATATTTGATATGATTTTTTTTGTAGGAATGTTTGAATTGCATTGAATTTAAAAAGCTCCTTGTACCAGTTCTCAAGAATCAAATAATGTTGCTCAATGACATTGTTGTAAATGATCAGAAAATTGTGGGACCTACTGAAGTGACAAGAAAACATAATATTCTTTCTTTCTCTATGCGGCATGATTTTTCTTTTTTCCCTCTCTTGCACTTTGTTATTCTTCTTTCTTCCTCTTATTCTTCTTTCTTTCTCTTTATTTTTTGCCTCTTTCTCCCTTGCACGCTCTCTGCTTCTTCTCTTTTTTTTTTTTCCTCTTTCTCTCTTGCACACTGTCTTCGTCATGTTTCTTTTTTATTTTATTTTTTGTCCTCTCTTTCACACAGTCTTCCTTCATTGCTGCTGTGTTGTGGGTTGTGTTAATTTGATATGTGGTAAGGTTGTGTTAAGTTTGGAAGAGCAAAGAGAGAGATGGGATGAGCAGGGAGGGTCTCTTGGATGAACAAGGAGGGTCTGTGTTGCCAGTGAGAATAAATAAATATTTATTTACTGTTCATGTCAGAAATACCCACTTTTTTTTTTTAAAAAATACATAAACATACCAAACACACAATTATATTTTTTTGTATTTTAAAATATGTTGTATGAAATATGGTACTAAACGCATTTTTTTTATTATAAGTATTATAAACATGTGTTTTCATAACATTTTTTAAATTATAGTTTTCATATCATTTTGAACAACAATGCTTGAAATCCGTTACCAAACAGGCCCTAACTTATTGGGAAAATCTGTTATTTAACATAATATCAAATATCCCTCACTCTGCTTCTCATTTAAAATCTCATAACTTTCTCTATGCGGCATGATTTTTCTTTTTTCCCTCTCTTGCACTTTGTTATTCTTCTTTCTTCCTCTTATTCTTCTTTCTTTCTCTTTATTTTTTGCCTCTTTCTCCCTTGCACGCTCTCTGCTTCTTCTCTTTTTTTTTTTTCCTCTTTCTCTCTTGCACACTGTCTTCGTCATGTTTCTTTTTTATTTTATTTTTTGTCCTCTCTTTCACACAGTCTTCCTTCATTGCTGCTGTGTTGTGGGTTGTGTTAATTTGATATGTGGTAAGGTTGTGTTAAGTTTGGAAGAGCAAAGAGAGAGATGGGATGAGCAGGGAGGGTCTCTTGGATGAACAAGGAGGGTCTGTGTTGCCAGTGAGAATAAATAAATATTTATTTACTGTTCATGTCAGAAAATACCCACTTTTTAAAAAAAAAAAAATACATAAACATACCAAACACACAATTATATTTTTTTTGTATTTTAAAATATGTTGTATGAAATATGGTACTAAACGCATTTTTTTTATTATAAGTATTATAAACATGTGTTTTCATAACATTTTTTAAATTATAGTTTTCATATCATTTTGAACAACAATGCTTGAAATCCGTTACCAAACAGGCCCTAACTTATTGGGAAAATCTGTTATTTAACATAATATCAAATATCCCTCACTCTGCTTCTCATTTAAAATCTCATAACTTTCTCTATGCGGCATGATTTTTCTTTTTTCCCTCTCTTGCACTTTGTTATTCTTCTTTCTTCCTCTTATTCTTCTTTCTTTCTCTTTATTTTTTGCCTCTTTCTCCCTTGCACGCTCTCTGCTTCTTCTCTTTTTTTTTTTTCCTCTTTCTCTCTTGCACACTGTCTTCGTCATGTTTCTTTTTTATTTTATTTTTTGTCCTCTCTTTCACACAGTCTTCCTTCATTGCTGCTGTGTTGTGGGTTGTGTTAATTTGATATGTGGTAAGGTTGTGTTAAGTTTGGAAGAGCAAAGAGAGAGATGGGATGAGCAGGGAGGGTCTCTTGGATGAACAAGGAGGGTCTGTGTTGCCAGTGAGAATAAATAAATATTTATTTACTGTTCATGTCAGAAAATACCCACTTTTTTTTTTTTAAAAAAATACATAAACATACCAAACACACAATTATATTTTTTTTGCATTTTAAAATATGTTGTATGAAATATGGTACTAAACGCATTTTTTTTATTATAAGTATTATAAACATGTGTTTTCATAACATTTTTTAAATTATAGTTTTCATATCATTTTGAACAACAATGCTTGAAATCCGTTACCAAACAGGCCCTAACTTATTGGGAAAATCTGTTATTTAACATAATATCAAATATCCCCCACTCTGCTTCTCATTTAAAATCTCATAAGTTGGGCCTCACTTATTAAAAGAGAGTTTGAATCTACATGTAGGGGGAAGTATTAGAAAGTATGGGGTTAAATTATTAAATTTATCATATTTCAATAGCTTGAACTTTTAAAATAATTAGTAATTTAACCTTTACAAGGCATGAATGTTGAGTTCAAAACTCATAGGTCCTAAATCCCATCCCACCTCTCCATTTGAGGTACACTATGTGCTCAATTTTGTCCAATGAATCTTCCTCTCACCCTTCTCTAACCCACAAACGTTTTTGATCACCATCTGGTCATAGAGAATTAAGAGTGATTGAACAACTCATGACATATTTAGAGAGGGACCGCTTGAACTAGGGCTTTGATGAGAATATTCTATTGCGTATGTGATAGCAAATTTTCTTTCCATCCCTTAACTTTTTCAAATTGGCTCTTTTATTTTCAGAAAGAGTTCAGTTTTTTAAGTGGCAAATGAGTGCGGGTGAGCCCAAGTATTTGCCCAATATTTTACTTCCATTGATTCCAAACTCAACTTGTATTTTCTCCTAGATGTTCCTTTACATGTTCCTATTGAAGAACATCGAAGTTTTGTCTCTATTCATTTTCTGGTCCAATGCTTCTTCATAGTCCTATAGAATCTCATGTATTTTCTAGCTCGTCTGGGGTGGTATGGAAAAAGAGAATGTTATCATCAACAAAGATACACGCTCTCTAAAGTTTAGAATACATGAATTTGCACGTTAAACATAATTGACACAATTAAATAATGGAATAGTCATAATGACACTTGACATAAATTTGAAGCGCAATCATAATATAATTTGAATTATTAATTAAATTTTCTCACTTTTGCTTTTAGAAATTATATAAGATTTTTAAATTACTCGACGGTTGACACTCTCTGGACTATTAGATCTAGAAAACATAATCTTATTCGTGTTGATTTCAAAATGGCTGCAAATGGTGCCTCATGGAATAAGTTTTGCAGTTGGTAATTGTATTCTAGTGCTGATGATTGTTGTTTGTCACTAGGAAAAGTTGGCCATGGCTACCGGTGCAACTTATACTTCACAAGAAAATGGACTTCCATGCGAAGGGATTATCATTGACATCACACGCGTCGGGGACCCTAAGCGGGCCCCCGAGTGTTGCATCTACAAGGTCCCCAAAAGACTTAGAAAGGTAAATGAACAAGCCTACACTCCAAAGCTAATTTCAATAGGCCCTGTTCATCACGATAAAGGCGAATTGAAGGACATGCAAATGGTAAAAGAACGTTATTTCAAAGCGTTCTTTTCTCGGATTAGTCAAGGCCAGAAGGAGTTTGCACGTATCATTGAAAGTAACAATGAAAAGATCTGCGAATGTTATGCACCAGAGATTTCTCTACACACCGAAAATGTAAATTTCGTGAAAATGGTTCTACTGGATTCTATCTTTATCATTGAGCTATTCGTGAGGAGTTATTGCAGAAATCAAGATAATGATGATTACATATTTAGCATACCAGGGCTAGAGGATGATTACATATTAAGCATACCAGGGCTAAGGGATGGCATAATGCAAGACTTGATATTACTTGAGAATCAGCTTCCATTTTTTATTCTTGACAAGTTATATCAACATCATACAAGCAATCCTACTTTTCTTGAACTAGCTTGTAATTACTTTTTTTCCGACAAGAAGTGCATTGAGAACGAAGTAAAACATTTCACTGATTTGCAGAGAAATTTCTTCCTTCCACCTAAGCAAATAACACCTGGAGATCCTATTGAACATCGACATAATGCAACAAAGCTGGATATGGCAGGATTGATATTCCAAAATAGGGAAGAAAAAGAAAAAATAGAGTCAATAGACACTTACTTGAAGTAGAAATCCAAAAAGGTAATAAATTATTGGAAATATTTCCATGTTTCAATTGCTCATGGCTCTTGCATTGCTTACCATGCTTGAAAAAATTCCTTTACTGGAGAGTATGCAAACTCGCTTGGTAATCCCACACTTTGTGATAGATAACAAAACTGAAGACATTTTTCGAAATCTTATGGCCCTCGAGCAGTGTCATTATCCAGATAAAGCTTACATATGCAATTATATCTTGCTATTGGATTTTCTTATCAATAGTAAAGATGACGTGGAGTTGCTTGTTGAGGAGGGGATTATTGTTAACTCATTAGGTAGCAATAAAGCAGTTGCCGACATGGTTAACAAACTTGGCCATGAAATTGTGGAAGAAAATTCCTATTACTATGATGTTGCTGAAGATCTTAATAAGTACTACCGCAACTGGTGGAATAAAAATATGGAATCCTTGAAAACTGTTTATTTTCGGGATATTTGGAGAGGAACGGCAACCGTTGTTGGGATTATAGTCCTTGTGGTAACTGTCCTGAATTTCCTTAGGCCTTTTGTGTTCAAGCATATTTAAGTTTTGTTTCTGAAATATTATCATATTAGTTGGAAGTTTGGCATTGCAAGTGTTGACTTTAAAATTGTCAAAAAATTTTGTTTGTGTTATATATTATTTCCTTTCTAAAAAGTTCTACTTTTGTACTTCACCTTTTGGATGCTCCAAAGTCCAAACGGTGTTTCAGAACCGATCTAGAGTTCTTATTTTCCCTAAAGCTTTATCCTCTCTTTTCACTTTAACATCAGATTGTATTATATTTTACACTAATAATTGCATTCTGCTGCTGTTGATAAGAGTGTAGAAGAGTTTCTACAAATTAATTTTTAACAGAAAAATTATGTTTCTGAGAACATCGTTAGCAACCTCAGATTAATGATCCACTTCCACTCCTTAGGAATGTCCAAGATGATTAAATAGGGTGAGTTAACCCTCAAACCGACATGCAATGATCCACTTCCACTCCTTAGGAAGAAGTGGAAGGTTAGTTGAGGTCCCCCGAGAATTCAAACCTAAAGTTTGGCAATTCCTATTGGTTCCCCGCTCAAGACCTGGAGCCTTCCATTTATCCTAAATTTTTTTGGGAGGTTTCAAGTCTCCATCAAACAAACAAAAGCTCCCAAAATTATACTAACAATTCAAAAAATGTACTAATTTTTTTAAAAGAAAAAAAAATATACGTAGGTTTTTCATCCTTTCTCCATCTTTACTCATTAGGAAGGCTTCACAAATACTGAGCTAGTAGAAATCCAACATAATTGAAATTCTAAATTATTTATTATTTTCAATTTTTAAAATTGTTGTGAGTTAGAATGAATATACCAAATAATCATTGAAAATCAAATTTCTTAACAACTCGTAAAACCTAAGTAGAAAAATTATATACGCAATTTTGTATTTCAAAAAGCAAGAAGAACGAGTTATAAACATATATATCATTTAGATAAGGATAAGGATGTTGTCTAATCAATCTTGTATCGTCTTTTGACCCTTCAACAAAGTTTTGGGCCTGCCCTAGAACGTCTTGATCTGGTCTTTAATTATGAATTATGTAGCCACTTGGGAGCTGAAAAGCTATTGCCTTTTTTTGATTTACGAAAAGCTGTAGCCTTATGTCATTGATCAAACCATCCATGTATCACTTCCTTAAGTTATTGTATGTGCTTACTTATTTTTCTCTTCATGTTTTCCTAGGTGCAAACTTTTACCAAGGACCATTAATTTTATCAACCCCCATGAACGAAGACGTCAATTGATGTGACCAAAGAGAGTCTTGTAGCCAAGAGACCGAGTAACTTAGTAGCAATTTAATATCTTTTATTAGAATAATCAAAGTTACTAAAATCCTTTTCCCCATTATTATAAAAAGTCAGATATTAAAAAAAATGTCTGTCGCAATAAATTTTTATTGGACTTAAAGTACCAATTAAAAAAAATATATTTAATTATTAGAGGACGGGAAGGTGGATTGAGTACCTAATTAGTAATTACTTTCATAATATATATATTGTGAGCTCCAAATCTTACTGACATGGCAGTATTTAGACTCCCAATTAATTTGTGGGTGAGCTGTCACACGATCTTACCAATTGGGCTTTGAGCAGTATCTGGTTTAGCTTCCTTAAGCCTTAGTTCACAACCCTCACCAGATTTTATGTATAATCCATGTGTTTCCCAGTGTTTCTCCCTTTATGCTCTCCTTCCTCCAAATTTTTTCCAACCCCTTACTCTTTGTCTCCCTTTTTCTTTTGTATCCTCTTGTTAGTGGAGTCTTCATCATTGCCTCCCCACTTCACAATTATTTCCACATCCCTCAGAATCCCAAGGAATCCTCATGACTTTAGAGGATTCCCTTGGAACTTGTTCCAGACCCCCAATGAGTACTCGACAGTGAACTTCCCCACAGGCACAGCCTACCCTTGGTTACCGACCCTACTATGTAATCATCCTGTGCCTACTTTCGTCTTCACCCATCAATGTCTAGGCCGATCGCCTAAAACTCCCTCGGTGTGGTGTCCATTTACTTGTCATCTCGTCCTTGGGGTTAGGCCTGGGATTGTAAGGCCCAGGGTCAACTCCCTCCTCGTGCATCACAACAAGTTGCCTGGATGGGCCCCAGGCCCTATTTTGGGTTCTAATTAAGTGGGCTTGTTTAGGCCTTCTAGGCCCAATCCCCCCCCCCCCCCCTACACACACACACACACACACTAACATATTTTCTATTCACAATAGAAACTATTAAGGGCAGGCATGTGCGACTGAATGCGTGTTTCACTTGTGCATGCATCTTGTTTGAGAATAAGATGTAAGTGAATTAAGACTTGTGATGTTTACCAAACATATATATATATATATATATATATATATATATATATATATATATATCAGGGCATGTGTGAGTGGTACAAAGACTTAAAGAAAGTCAAGACAAGATTAATCATTCAGGGGTGTGGCCTTTCATTTTGATTGTTCTGCATATAGGATGTAGCCCGATATTCCATTCTTAATGGGGTTTGATACTTTGATCTCATATGTAATTGCGTCTACGCGTATGTATGCAAATTATCATTAAATGTTTTTAATTGAAATTATCTTTGTAATTAAAGATTCTATCCTCGTGCTTATGATTATTGTTTGCTTGCCACTAGCAAATTTATTGATTTTTGATGAAAATGTCCCCACCCACCCCCCCCCCCCCCTATTTTTTTTTTGAATGTGCCCCCTAAAGATTCTTTTTTTGATTAAAGTGCCCCCTAAGATTCTCTCTTCGTGCTTATAATTGTTGTTTGCCTGCCACTAGCAAATTTATTGATTGTTGTTTAAAGTGCCCCCCCCCCCCCTCCCAAAAAAAAAGAAAAAAAAAATCATTGAGTCTCACAACATTTTTTGTTTTCCCACATGCCCTTAAAAAACAAAATAGTTGTCAAAATAAATTTTGCATCAACTTGTGTATTTAATTACGTTTGTTTGTTTGTTTTTATTTATTTATAGATAAATAGAAATAGTATAGGAAGGGAAGGTGGAGTGAGTACCTATTTACTTCAATAATTCTAACTTGGTGCACCTATAGTATACATTCACTCGCAATAGAGCTTGTCATGTGGCAGACATGTGAAATTGAAAGCGTGTTTGATGTGTACATGCATCTCTTAAGGTCCGTTTGGTTTTGGATAATTTTAGGAGTGAAAATTGAAGAGAAAATATTATTTTTGGGTGTTTGATTGCAGAAGAAAGTATGAGAGAAAACTATAGGGGCCTAGCTATTTTCTCCCATTCCCATCAAAATACAATCTCCATAAATCAAAGAGAAAATTGGAGAGAAATAGGGTTGCAAAATGGTTGGGGTGTTTTGGATGAAAATGCCCATTGCACAACTATGCTCGCCCAAATACGTCTATTGGGCCTGAAAGGTATTTGGGCTCACAATCTATTTGTATGGTGGGCTTTTGAATTTCCTACAATGGGTGATGCTATGCTCGGCCGGCCCAGCTCCTAAGTTTCCCTTCCTCTAATACCTTCCTTCTTTTTCCTAGATGATGAATCTTTCGCTCTAAAACTCCTCACTTCAGAATTGCCAACCCCTTCACCTAGATTTCCTTTGCTTATTTATAGACCAAGGTAGTGGGATTGCCACGATCACTTTCCTGGTCAGTGGAAAGCGCGGTCCAATGTCGTTACTCATGAGTGGGCGCTTTAAATGCGAATGGGATAAAATGATAGTGGCGTGGGAACTAGCTCCACCGCTGGATCTGTTGCTCGGCAGGGGCATTCCCTAGGCAACGGAAGGGAGGTCCAATACCATTTCACATTAGTGGAGTTTTAGTGATGGGTGGGAGAAGATGATAGTGGCATTGGAACCAACTTCGCAAGTAGGTATATGCTCGGCAGAGACGTCCTCCCGATGATGTTGTGCATTCCGAGCTCAATACGTTCGGAGGACATGAAGGTTTATAAATATGACTAGTGCAAGGCTCTTACACGTGTTGATACCTTCATGGGCTTCTGAGCAAGTGGGCTTGAAGGAGGGTGGGGCCCATACAATAGCCCCCCCTTGATTCATGTTCTGCTTCAGATAATGAATCGAGGATCCCAGTCAAGTCGTGATGATGACTTCCTGTGGACGTGTACTTTCTATATGCGGTCGGGGCGACCATCACATTAGGTTTCTCGAAAACAGTGTCGTGTCAAGTCATCACATCAGTAATTAAAGTCTGGTGGTTGGTGAACCATTCGTCGGTTCGAGAATCGTTTGACGGTTCGTAAACCATGCCCACGCATGCAGGGAGGTTACCCAAAAAGTGATTTGGGAGGTTTTTCCCGCTCCCTGCAATATTTAATGCCTCATAATCTTATAAATAGCCCATTTTGGGCTCCCATTTCACTTTTTGTGCTCCTCTCCCTCCCAGTTTCTCCTTTGCCGAGCATACTCCTTCTGTGCAAAAAAAAACTCTTCCTTAGTTCTTCACTCCCTAGAGCCTAAAGTAAGTTCTCTCTACCTCTTACTCTTCTTCAATTTTCTTATGTTTCATATTATAGGAATGGGGTATTCCCATCTCCTCACCCCTGGGGCTGCCTTGGCCAACTTTAGAGAGACCTTTGGGGTCCCAGGGGATGTCGACATTGCGTACTGCAATGTGGTTGATATTGCACTTCAGAGGGCTGCTAATCCGAACGCAGTGTTCTTTTCGCTGAAGTCGCTACTTAAAGGTGGGGTTAGATTTCCTGTAGACCCTCTCATAATAAGCACCCTAGGGTTCTACGGTCTGTGCCTCGACCAGCTTCCCCCCAACTTTTATAGAGTGGTTAGCTGCATCAGCCGGCTGAATAAAATGTTTGGGCTGCAACTGAACCACCATGACATCAATTTTATGTATAAGATGAGTGGTAATTTTATAACCGACTATTGTTTAAAGACCAGAGATATGTGAGTTCGACTTATCTCTTGTCTGCCCGATTCAAATAAAAACTCAGCTGAAAAGTTTGTTCAGGTGCACGGCAACTGGCTCGCCAGTGAGCTACTTTGCCCGCTTTCGCTGCGTTCACTCGGTTGGTATCGAGAATCTCCGCTCGTTTCAGTTTTGTATCTTTTATTTTTGAGTTTAATTAATTGGATTATCCTTGAATCTGTTGCAGAGTCAAAAAGGTTTCTGCCGGATTCCCGAGTTATACACGTGTGAGATCTCAATTCTGTCCTCAGGTCGAAAATTTTCATGCACGAGGACAGGCAACTTCGGGCGTCTCACCTGATCCTCGGTGTGAACCCAGTGTACACCACCTGGCGAGACTTCAGTCAAACGCTCTTGGTAGATAGTCCGCTCTTGTCGTACATAGACGTTCGGTACAGAAAATTCCTTCCCCCCATACTCACTACCGGCGAAGCTCGAGACCTTGGCCCTCGTTATACCACCGCAGATGATATTGCTCCAATAAGGGACGAGTCCGCTGAGCGAATGTCTTAAAACGGAAGAAGACATGAAGAACAGCCTTAGAATGCTGCCCCAACAGCCGAAGAGGAGGGTGTCGAACGCACAGGTACTTCGGGCGCTGAATCTGGTCAAGCGAAAAAAATGGTGAAGCAGCGGGAGATGACTCTTTCTCGGTTTATTCCCGGAGCCGGCCCCGTGTCTCAACCCCAAATCCCCCAAGGGACTGCCCCGACTCTTCCTGTCGGTGAGACAAGACCCCGCCTTGCGCAAGGGGTGGGCTGGGGATCCAAGAGACACTGGTTGTGACTCCATCATCAGCTCAAGTTGGGGCTACCGTGGCTTCTTCCTCTCAACCTGAGGCCAGTTGGCGGCCTACTTTTCTGTTGGGGGATAAGCCCTTACCAGCGACTGCCATTGTGTGGCTGTGGGACAAAGGCAAAAGGGGGCGAGTAGCTCAAAGCTTACTGCAAGGCCTTCTGTTGCCCGAGGATGTCCAGTACTTCTCGGAGGTTGACGACTAGACGCTTGTTAGACGGCTACAATGGCACACCATTGCTATAAGATCCTATTCTGTTTATTGCAAGTGTTGTAATAGTTGGCTTTCCTCCTTATTTTCATTATTACACTGCTGTCCTGTTTCCAGGCTGCCCAGTTAACCGGCATTATGGATGGGAGACTGAAGGATGCGGCCGAGGCTGTCGAACGGGAGAAGGCGCTGAAGGCTGTTGCTGAGGTCACCGCCGAGGAGAAGAAAAGGGTTGCCGTTGCATCGGAGAGGAAAGCAGTTGATGCCGAGAAAGCCCGGCTGGGTACTGAGAGCAAACTAACTGCCATGGAGAGAAGCCTGGGCGAGACAGAGCTCAAGCTAGCGACGACAGATAGCTTGAATCTAACCCAAGCCAATCAAATTGCCGAATTGAAAGAATCCCTCGATGCCTGTGAAGATAAGTGGTACAACGTGGGCTTCTCTAAGGCTGAAAAATATGTGGAACCGATCATTCACCAAGCTTGGAGCCATGGGTTTAGGGAAAGGGTGGTTAGCTGCCCTTCAAGCAATGGGGGTGGCTGAGGATTCTCCGTTGTGGGATCCAAAGCAAATCCCATACCTGGCCCCTCCACCTCCTGTCCAGAGCTGAGTTGATACCATGGATGAGGAAACTCCGAGCATGAGGGATCTTGTCCGAGAGATCGATGCTCATGTGGAGACGACTGATCCGGAGAATACAAGCAACATTCGTACTAGAGTCGAGGCCATTCCGATCCACACCCCACAGGTAATTCAGACGGCCGGAAGTGGAACCAAGAAGCCCGTTACTCCCCCCACACCAACCAATCTTGCCATTTAAGAAAATTTTAGCTCTTTTTTCTTTTTCTTTTTTATCTTTGGTGTTTGATGATTCTAAATAGCTGGGCTGTGGCAGTGGAACAATTTTTCTATCTGTTGAAAAGCTTTAATTAATGTTGTTTAACTATCACTTGTGCCTTTATGTCATTTGTTTGATAACTGCCGATCTTGTACATGATTAAGGTTAGACTGCTCATCATACCTTACTTTCTTACTTTTGGGGGTTGGGAGTAGTTTCCATTCTTAGGTCGTGTTGGCATACATTCTTGGAGGCTCGAGGATAGAGGTCTAACCAAGGGTAGGTTTCTGTCCATAGACGACAATAGCCTAAAGTTTCCACCTACTCAGCGATAGTGATCGAGCCGAGGGTAGGCATCTGTCCTTAGACAAAAATAGTCTAAGGTTTCCACTTGCTTGGCGATAGTGATCGAACCAAGGGTAGGCATCTTTCCTTAGACAAAAATAGCCTAAGGTTTCCACCTGCTCGGCGATAGTGATCAAACCAAGGGTGAGCATCTGTCCTTAGACGGAAATGGCCTAAGGTTTCCACTTGCTTGGCGATAATGATCGAACCGAGGGTAGGTATTTGTCCTTAGAAGAAAATTGCCTAAGGTTTCCACCTGCTCGGTGATGGTAACTTAAAACTAATTGGGTCATATGCACTTGCGTGAATGAGTACCATCATATTACATACGTGACCATGCAAAATTACATCAACTTTACATCTTTAGAAAATAACCAATCAATAATAGAATTTTTTCAAGTTGTGAACATTCCATGGCCGGCGAAGCGGTTTTTCCTCCAAGTCCTCTAAGTAGTACGCTTCTGTCCCTGCGATAGCAGTTACCCAATAGGGCCCTTCCTAGGACAGGGCTAGCTTTCGTGCATTAGTGTCTCGTGTATTCCCAACAACCTTACGAAGTACTAGATCTCCCGCAGCAAACTCTCTCTTCCTCACAGCTCTATTGTACCTCCGAGTGAGCTTTTGCTGGTACTCAGCCAGTCAAATGGTGGCCGCTTCTTGGTGTTCCTCCAGCAAGTTTAGCTACTTTGCCATTAGCTTCTCATTCCCGTTCGGAGTGAATCCGACGACTCGGGCGCTACAAAGGTTCACCTCAGTGGGGATGACAGCCTCAGCCCCATAAGTTAGATAGAACAGTGTTTCTCCCGTGGATCTCCTTGGCATTGTTTGGTATGCCCATAGGACGCTCGGCAACTCCTAGGCCCACCTACCTTTGGCGCCCTCCAATGTTTTTTTCAATCCATTAATGATGGCTTTATTGGTTGCCTCTGCCTGGCCGTTACTCTTCGGGTATGCTGGTGTGGAATACAGGTTCCGAATACTCGGAAAACTTTACTGTCGAACTGTAAACCATTGTCCGACACGAGAGACTTTGGCACCCCAAATCTTATTATGATATTCCTCCATACGAATTTCTTAACATCAACATCTCGGATGTTCACTAGCGCCTCCGCTTCTGCCCACTTCGTGAAGTAATCTACTGCCACCAGCACAAATCTCCTATTGCCCGGTGCTCAGGGACACGGCCCGACTATGTCTAGCCCCCAGCGAGCGAATGGCCACGGGCTGCTTACTGGGTTCAAGTTTTCAGCAAGTTGGTAGATCATTGGTGCATGCATCTGACACTGCTCACACTTCCGAGCATGCTCGGTTGCATCTTCTCTCATCCGCGGCCACCAAAACCCTTGAGTCATTGCTTGGTAAGCCAAAGGGCACCCTCTCACGTGGCTGCCGCACACAACCAATACCGAGCAGCGGTCCGTCGTACCCTGGCTACCTCTTTTTCATCTTCCAATGCCCGGTCTTCTGCGAGGAAGTCAATGATAGGATCCATCCAGCAACTCTCGGCCGTGGTAATATGTGCAATTTGTGTCCTGGCAGTAATGCTTGGTTCCGGCACTAACTCCACCTTGATCAACCGAGGTACCTCGTCAGCTATTGATGACACTAGCGTCGCTAGGGCATCGGCATGCCAGTTTTGTCCTCGAGCTACCCGTTCAATCCTGACATTCGAGAAATTACTTATGGTCTACTTCACCAGCCATGAATATTCAATCATTTCAGGGTCCTTAGCCTCGAAGCTCCCCTGCACCTAGCTAATTACTAGGAGATAATCCGAGTAGACTTCCACTTCTTTGGCTCCCAAGTCCATGACAACCCTTAGTCTGGCAAGCAGAGCCTCATATTCGGCCTCATTATTAGAAGCCTTGAAACCCAACCTGAACAAGTGCTCTAGCTTTAGCCCTTCTAGGGTGATGACCACAATTCTAGCCCCCACTCCTGCCTTATTGGATGCGCCGTCCATGAACACTTTCCAAGGTCGGAAATCAACGAGGCAAACTACACCCGCACTTTTTGGTGAGAACTTGGCAATGAAGTCTGCAAGCACTTGTCCCTTCACTGAGTTCCTCGGCCTGTATCTGATGTTGAATAATCCCAACCGAGTCCCCCACTTAGCTATCCTCCCTGTAAAGTAAGATCTTCTCAATAATGATTGGAGAGGGTACTTGGTCAGAACATGGACAGTGTGAGCCTGAAAGTAATAAGGCAATTTTCTAGTGGAATGTACGAGTACCAACACTAGTTTCTCCAGTGGTAGATACCTAGTCTTGGCATCGACTAATGTCTTGTTGATATAATAAATCGGAAGTTGTACACCACCATCCTTTAATAGCACGGCGCTTGCTGCATGATTGGATACCGAGAGGTACATATACAGGTCCTCTCCTGGTTCCGAGGCCGCTAATATCGGTGCCCAGCCAAGGTACTTCTTAAGATCTTGGAAAGCCCTATCACAATCCTCGTCCCATTGAAACCCCTTCCACTTTTTCAGTAGTTGATAAAGTGGTTGGCACCGATCAGCGAACTTGGAAATAAATCAGTTGAGAGCAGCCAGCATACTGGTCAATCTCTAGACTTCTTTCAAATTGCTCGGTGGTTTGAGACGCATCACAGCCTTAATTTGATCGGGGTTAACTTCGATCCCCCGTTTGGTAATCAAATAACCCAAGAATTTGCTGGACCCTACTCCAAAGGCGTACTTATCAACGTTGAGGCATAGCACGTGTCACCGGAGTATTTCGAACACCTCCTTAAGGTTATCGATGTGTTGCCCTTCTTGTTTTCTTTTTATCACCATGTCATCAATATATACCTCAACCGTCCGACCAATCTTATCCCTAAACATCCTCGTCATCATTCGTTGATAAGTGGCTCCCGCGTTCTTCAATTCGAATGGCATCACGGTATAGTGATAGTTAGTATCGGGTGTTATGAACGTCGTTTTCTCTTAATCCTCAAGGGCTAAGGCAATCTGATGATAACCCTAGAAAGCGTCAAAGAAGCTCATTCTCGAGTGCCCACACGTAGTGTCCACCAATTGGTCAATTTTTGACATTGGGAATGAATCTTTCGAACATGCTCGGTTCAGGTCGGTGAAATCAACACAAACCCTCCACTTATTGTTCTTCTTCTTCACGACCACCGAGTTTGCAAGCCATTCCTAAAAGTACGTTTCTTTTATGGCCCCTACTTTTTTTAGCTTCCTAACCTCCTGTCTAACGACCTCCACATGCTCCTTAGCAGACCTTCTCGGTTTCTAATTCTTAGGAAGGCATGAAGGGTCCACATTTAGCTTATGAACTATAAAATCGGGGTCCACCTCGGGCACCTCATATGGACTCCAAGTGAATACATCCACGTTTTGTATAAGAAACAGCAGCAACTCCTCCCTTTCCCAATCACCCAAGCTTGCCCCTATCAGGAAACTCCTTTCTTCTCCCGACAAGATCCTCACCCTTATTAAATCCTTGGCAACGCTAGTCCCCTCCACTTGGGACTACTGTAATTGCTATAGGGAAGCCTTCTCGGTTGATTCCTTTAACTTGGTTTGTTTGTTATCCGCGGCTACCAAGCACTACCTGGCCATTCGCTGATCACCTCTTATCACTATAATCCCTTCTTCTGTTCGGAACTTAACTTTTACGTGCAAGGTGGACGGTACAGCCCCTATGTCATGGATCCACGGCCTACCGAGCATTGAAGTGTATGGTGAGAAGGAGGCAACCACAATGAATGTCACTGATACCTCCTTACCTCCCATATTAACTGGGAGAGAAATCTGCCCTTCCGGAGTCACCATGTGCCCATCGAATCCCATCAATGGCGTATCATACTTGGACAAATCCTCTTTTTTCAGGTCGAGTCCCCTGTACAGATCAGGGTACATCACGTCTGCGCCACCCTTGATCGACCATTATTCTCTTTACTATGAACCTCTTACGCGAGTTGTGACTATTAAAGCATCGTGGTGCGGTTGAGTGGTGCCTTCCAGGTCATTGTCTCTGTGGTAAGTGCAGTACAAATTCTGGTTTCTTCTTGATGGGTCGCCAGCCATCCTATTTGGCCGCTTGAAATACGACTCATTTTTTATCCTATCAATGATTCTGTGCACGGGCTCTTTGAACGCCGCATTGACTTCCCCAATTGTCGGGTCGGGTTCTTGAATTCTCGAATCCTTCCTATTTCTGAGGTTGAAGCCAGTATTCTAAGGATGATTGATGATCGGGGCCTTCCCCTTGTTCTGCAGCCGGTCGTCTTCTAAGCATTTTTACTCCTCAATACGCTTCATTAGCTGCCTCATATCCTCGGGAGGCCTCAGGGTCAATGATTCCCTCAGCCCAGATTCTTCAGGTAACCCCATCCGAAAGGTGCTCGCCGCGATCTTTTCATTGCCCCCGTCGATCTTGTTGTACAACTGTCAATATCGATTGGCGTAGTTGCGAAGGGTTTCTCCAGTCCCCATTTTCATTGACAGTAACGCGTCTACGAGCTGCGGAACCCGGTTGTAAGTCATGAATCGCACTCCAAACTCTTGAATTAGTTCCAAGAAACTATAGACCGAACCTTACACATCAATGGGGCCGAGGCTCAAGGGGAAAACCTTACACATCAATGCATCGTTATGGGCGTGTAAAGACATCATTTGAATATAGTGACTTACGTGTTTCACCGGGTCTGTCTTTCCAATGTAGGAGTTAAATGGCAACCTTGTGAACTTGCTCAGTATAGGCACGCCCTCAATGTCTCTCGAGAATGGAGACCAAGAGCTTAACGTAGTGCTCGACTCATAACGTCCATGGCCACATTTCGTGGCTGCCCCCCATCCGGGGAAGTTGACTCACAGTCCCCATACTCCCGTGAATGCTCGCTACGTCGACGAGACCCAGATTGATTGGTTCCTGCCTCATGGTGATTCCCCATACTGGCCGACCTTTCCCTCTGTTCCTCATAATCCCTTCTCCTGCGTCTACCCCGCGCTTGCAATTCCAAATCCCTTACTGCCCTGCATAGGCGCTCAAGTTCTTGGTCCCTCTGTTCAAGTTCTCGGTCCCATCTACTGAGGCGGCTGCTGCTCGAGGCATCAGACACTGTCCGGAAAGTTTGGTACGATCCTTCTCCGAGACCAGATTCCTCTACTCTCTCATGTCTTCTGTCTTCCTGTCTCTTTTGCCTCCTCTCTCGCCATGTAGATCCTCGCGATTACCCTCTAGAGCCTCTTTCTGCATGATTCCCCTGTCTACTTCCAGACATTCTCCCATGCGCGCCTAGATAGTACCACAGCTACATAGGAGATTACCATAAACGACGCCAATTGTGCTCGCCCAGATACGTCTATTGGGCCTGAAAGGTATTTGGGCTCACAATCTATTTGTATGGTGGGTTTTTAGATTTCCTACAATGGGTGATACTATGCTCGGTTGGCCCAGCTCCTAAGTTTCCCTTCCTTTAATACCTTCCTTCTTTTTCCCATATGATGAATCTTTCGCTCTAAAACTCCTCACTCCAGAATTGCCAACCCTTCACCTAGATTTCCTTTGCTTATTTATAGACCAAGGTAGTGGGATTGCCACGATCACTTTCCTGGTTAGTGGAAAGCGCGGTCCAATGTCGTTACTCATGAGTGGGCGCTTTAAATGCGAATGGGATAAAATGATAGTAGCGTGGGAACTAGCTCCATTGCTGGATCTGTTGCTCGGCAGGGGCATTCCCTAGCCAACGGAATGGAGGTCCAATACCATTTCACATAAGTGGAGGTTTGGTGATGGGTGGGAGAAGGTGATAGTGGCATTGGAACCAGCTCCGCCAGTAGGTATATGCTCGGTAGAGACGTCCCCTCGGTGATGCCGTGCATTCCGAGCTCAATACGCTCGGAGGACATGAGGGTTTATATATATGACTAGTACAAGGCTCTTACACGTGTTGATACCTTCATGGGCTTCTGAGCAAGTGGGCTTGAAGGAGGGTGGGGCCCGTACAACAACGTTTTTATTTTATTTTAGCTTTTGCCTTTTTCTTCTTCCATTTTTGTCCTTTTCTTTTCTTTTGCTTCTCATTTAAGATTTTTTTTTTGATGTGTTCATCTATTTTGGTTTTTTTCCCCTTTTATTTGTTGGTTTTTGAACTTTTTTTTTTTTTTGAATGAAATGCTTATCTATACACAATTTTTCTAATAAAAAAAAATGTTACTTTTTAAAAATCTAATACAGGTATGCAAATAAATTTTTTCAAACTATATTTTTATATTCTTTTTTTTTTCTCAATCAAAAAAGTTTTCCATTCCTCAAATTTTCCACCAAAAAACTAAACATTATGAGAAAAAATAAAAATCTTTTTTATTGCCCACTTTTTTATCCCCTTTTTATTTTTTATCCTCCACCTTTTAAACCTGGCGAAACATAACCTAATATGAATGTGAGAAGTATTTCTCTAATCGGTCATGTGATGTTTACCAAATAATAATAATAATAATAATAATAATAATAATAATAATAATAATCAGGTAATGTGTGAGTGGATCATGTTCCTCTTATTGTCACAAAGACTAAAACAAGTCAATCCAAAACCCACTCTATACAAAAAAATCAAATAAACTGCTTGAACCGCAATCAAACTGCTCAGATTTGAGAATTGTGATTAGGTTTCACGGTTCATGCCAAAGCTTTAAAAAAGAAAAAGATGACTTCATCAATTCATCTCCAATAAAATTAAGTTGTTTTGCCACATTGTGTAATTTTCTTTGTCTTTTTATCTCTATATCTCAACCCCAAATTTGCATTTACCGTCCAAAAACACACTAAATCGATAAATCCACATAAAATAAAATGAAAAACACAAACCTTTTCTTCTTCTTCCTCATCTTCATTTTTATTTTTTGTTGAGAAATTTAGACCCCGATTGATAGAATTAATAAGTTTTACACCCAAGTTGTTAATTAGATATATTATGAATAAAACTTGTTAAAGCAAATAAACATCAATATCATGTGTAGCGGAAAAGTAAAATAAGATAAGATATGATGACCTAGAAAATTCAATGAAACAAACTAGTTTCACAGTAAAAAACCTGGGGGGAAACCTTCCCGAAAAGCAATCCACTATAGTAAAGAGAAGTTTCAAATCTAGTACAAAACCTTTGTCCCTAGACTCTACAATCCCCGTAGACAAACTTACAGCAGAAATCTTCTATCGCTTTAGAACCTCTGAACTCTTCAATATATAAACGCCATCCTTTGATGCATTGATCCCAGTATGTGACTAATTTCTTTGCACAAATCCTAGTACATGACTCACTCACCAACGTAAGGAAGAAGAATGTTGGCTGCAAAGTTCTTCACTTCATCAATAATGAAGATCAAGAAGCACTTGGTTATAAAATCCTAAGGCACAAAGACGCAGTAGCTTCTTTCAGAGAGAATAAGGCTTCGGTCACCTTTTGCATATGTTCTCCTTGTATTCTCTTATGTGACGGCCTCTAAAATAAGTCTTATATATGTCTAGGGTTGTGAAAAAAGAAACTCTATACAAATACATAAGCATGGCCGAAAATCAGATCTGAAAATTCTAATTTTCGTAACCTTGATAGATACCTCAATAGATAGTATCTGTCGAGCCTCATTAAACTTCGTAGATAGCTATCTGTCGAGTAGGTGTCGAACTCTCTGTTCGCAGGTGCCGAGCTATCTGTCCAGCTTTAATGAACACATTTTCTTCACTTGTTTCTTGGTCCAATCTTCATGACTTTAATACTTGATCTTGAAACCTTGTTTCTTGAAGTATTAAAAACATCCTAGATCAATCCAAATACAAGTAAAGTGCATTTTGTCAAAGGATTAGCCAATTATATAAAATATGTCCTTAACACTTTTTCTACCTTCTTTTTTTGTCACCAATTGCTTGTATCCAAAAACTAAGAGCCTGTTTGGTTTAAAATTTATCATTACTCATCACTTAAAATACCTCAATTTTCCAAACCCCCTGTTTGGCATTCATTACTCAATTCTGCCCTTACTTTTTGTTTTTTTTTTTAAAAAAGTCACATAATGCGGCTGGGCTTTCTTTCAAAAAACAAAACCCAAAAGTCAAATATTGCTGTTGAATAGTGAGAGAATTGTGAGTTTAATTACAAAAATGCCATTGGAAACTGAAAACACCTAAAATGTGTTTTCAGTTTCCATAACTCATCACTCAAAAATCAGAGAATTGAATGATGGAAACAAAGGGTAAAAACTAAGCCAAACAAAAAAAATTTGTGTGGGTCTCATATGTTTTAATAACTTAGTTATGAGTTTTGGATCATATCACTCAAAACTCCTCTAAACCAAATAGCCCTAAGATTTTTTTTTTTTTTTCAATGAGTTGTCTACCACTATGTCATTGACAGGCACTACCCTTCCCTTTGTGAAAAGTTGGACATGTGGCTACGTCTTCACCTTTCAATTGGTTTGTAATTTTTCCCTTTTTTTTTTATTTGATTGCTTCATTTATTGGTATAGTTTACTAGTGACATGTGATTTGGTCCTTTACCACAAACCCACCGATTTGTATATTAAATGTAGTTATTGCCTATGTACTTGTAGACGACTAAATTTCTTGGTTCGAAATAAATCAAACAAGTAAAATAGTTTCACAAATACGAATTTGTATTGATAAATGTGTGGTACAATTCTCTGTAATTATAAAAGAGTGATCCTCTGATTCGATCTCCTTAAAAGATTTGTTGATTTGAATTGTGGTAATGTGATTTTGATTTGAACATAAGATATTCTTCAATTTAGCTGAGGAATGGATTGAAGATCTTTGAAACAGAATTACAATGAATCTCTGGCTATGAGCTTGTTAGAAATTCTTTGTTCTTCGTGTTCTTCGTGTGTTCTTCGTGTGTCTTCGCGTTTGAAGGTTTGTGGTGGAAATTCTTCGGTGCTTTAGAGGCTTGAATCCGTAGAACTTCACCGATTTGTGGTTTATTGAGGTTTCTGGAGGCTTTTGAGCTTGATTCCAGTGAACTTTGAGATTTGAACGAGTAGTTTGGATGATTTTGCTTCGAATGTTGTTTGTGTTTGAGGTTGAAGTTCTTGAAATTCTTGAAGGCTTTGGAGTTTGAATCCGGCAGAGCTTCTGGGTTTCTGAACTCAAGATATCTTCTTCTTCTCTCTGTTCTGTGTCTTGTGTGTTGTTCTCCTCCTCCTCCTCTCTAAATGTCTTAGGAAGGCTTCTATTTATAGGAGTTTAGGGGTAGGTGAGCGACACGTGGCGGAGTCTGATTGGTGACACTTGTCACAGCTTGATTGGTCCGCTTATGTCATCGCTTACACGTGCTGAGTGCTTGTGTCACTGCTTACACGTGCGAGGCTGCTTGTGTCATCGCTTACACCTGCTGATGCAGTTTCATGCCTTCATTTCAATGACACTTGGCGAATTTCTACTGGTTTCTGAATAGTGATGGCAAAACCTAGCAGCAGTACGTGGCGCTTTGTAATTGGTTGTATTTTGTGGACTTTGGTAGCATGATGTGTCAGCTTGTGATAGGTCGGGAATTTTCCCTCTCTACAAATGCCCCCTCGAGACTCGTTCGCGCACACAGTTTTGGAGTGTGGTGAGCGAATGAGTCTTGAAAATGGATTTTTATGCTTGACTCTTCTAGTGAAATAACTGATGGTGGTGGAGCTTTTACCAGGATGAAGTAATTGCAGAAGAGTAGACCCACCCATATGAAAGGCTTTGTTGAGACCGAGAAGGGGTCTGCCAGTATTTGAATGTGCTTGTGTGATCGAGCTTTCTGAGCAAAGGTTAAGTCAAAGTAATTTCAGAAGAGTATTTAATGGTACTTGAAACGGGTTGGTGGGGCTGAAAGTTATCTGCAAGAAGTTGGATGTACTTGCAAGATTGAAACATTTCGGTAGATGTTAAGTTGAGGTAATTTCGGAAGAGTACTTTGGATTGTTGGTGGCAATCACAGGGTGTTGAAGATGGAGAAGAGGTGAGGATGTTGGCTGGGTACAGCATGCAGAGCCCTGGAGCTAGCCTCTTGTTTTTAAGGACTTCTGGTGAAGTTATATCTGAAGGGTATACTTCGGGTCACAGAGAGAACATGTGGGAGTGTGGTTGAATGCGCTTGTGTTATCGCATCACTCTGGTTAAGTTGAGGTAATTTCAGAAGGGATTTTGGGTTTGTTGGTGTTGATGGTGAAAGAAGATGGTGATGAAGCCAAGTGGATGGGTGGGATATATGACATCATGGCTCTGACCCTGCATGTTGAATGAGGTCCGTTAGCAAGTCGTTGAATGTGCCTGTGTAACAGGACCATACTGACGGACATTAAGTTGAAGTAATTTCAGAAGTATATTTTCTGAAATTCTTCAAGCTGATCTTAAGTTGGAGTAATTCCAGAAAGTGTGTTTTGTGGTACCAGCAACGATGACCTTTGGACCCCATGATGGCGGAAACATGGGATGAGGCTTTGGGGGACCCTTCACCGACTCCAAAGGCTAATTTCTGATGAGCTGGTACCTTGGAGGTCATCACAAGTGTTGGATGGGAGACAATTTGTAGGATACCCCAACACTTCTTACCATCTTCACTTGATGCAGCTTTATTGGGAAAGCATAACAAATGAAAGATGGAGCTATCTTGTGATCCTGGTTTTAGAAACCAGCCAAGTTGCTGTTTGTTCCGAACCGCTGCTTCTGATGGGAGACCAAACAGTTGAAGAGAGACTACGGAAGCCCTGGTCTTAGGAACGGGTGTCTCTGCTGGACTTGGATTTCCTGGTGAACCAAATCCAAGAAAGCATGGAACAACTATGCAGACCTTGTTATGAATAACTTTATGAACAAACGTGGTCATTATGTGAGGAAACAAAATTTGTTTGAATCCTAAAATAGTGATGATGTTGTGAGAAGGGTTACTACTGAACCATGAAGGGGTTGATTTCAAACTGATCATGAAGCGATCTTGGTTGCTAGGTATTGAGAATGACGAGGCCATAGTGAGAACTGGCTGTGAGAAGGAGGATTTGAAAATTTGAAAGAAGCAAATCTTCATTTCATGACTCGGCGTCTGTGTTTTTTTTTTTTTTTTTTCTTGATGGATTGAACGGATCCGGCCCTTCTATTTATAGCAAGGAGATGATGAATGGTAGCTGGATGGTTAAGAATGGCGGACGAGATTTTTTGGTGAGAACGGTGGATGAGAATGGTAGGCGCCGAATGGGAACGTTAGGTTGAAGATTGGTAGGCACCGACGGGAATAATTGGCTGAAATAGCGACCCAGTGTAATTTCAATTTTGAGACATACTTGTGAGAGTTCGTCTGTTTTTGAAAGGAAGGCCCTGATCAAGTCTGAAGGATAATTTTGAGGGAATCCAAGCCAAATGGATGGATTTCAAATTATGATCTTGAGAGCTTAAATTTTGGACACCGCTAGCACTTTGGAAAAGCGGATGTAGTTTCTAAGTCCAAAACAAATACCTAGATTTCAAAATCAAAATCTTTGCGAAAAATCCGATAAGACAAGTTTTGTTTGAACATCTTGATTTTTGGTCCAAGTCTACATCAAAGCCAATAGTTGTAGAATCACACTATTTGAGCAATTTTGGATTCTCAAATGAATAAACAGACTCCAAAATTGGAAAGTACGCGAAAAATTGAGCAAGACAGGTCAATCTTAAAAATTTTGACTTTTGGTCAAAATTTGTGCAAAAGTCAATTTTTTTTAGAAATTGGACTGTTGTGCGATTTTCGAGTCTCAGTTGAAGAAATAGACCCCAAAATTTGAAAGTACGCGAAAAATTGAGTGGGACAGGTCCGTTTTGAAAATTTTGATTTTGATTTTATTTTTTTGGTCAAAGTCAAAGTCTCACTTTGCTAGTTTTTTTTTTTTTTTTTTTTTAGGCGGTCCGTATCCGGGTCGATTTCCGGGTCGAACCGGGTTTAAGCGGGTCGGACCGGGCCAGGAGGATGACGTCATCCGTGACGTCATCAGCATGGAACGCGTGTCACGCGTGGCGCGTGCAAACGCGTGGGCGATGACCGGCGCGTGGGAGCGCGTGGAATCTTCGAGCGGCGCGTGGGAGCGCGTGTAACTGGAGCTGGGATCGCCGGACCTTCTGGCGGCGCGTGGACCATCGTTTGGACTTGAAATTTTCACATCTTGCAAATATTAGGCCGTAGAAGACTGCTATGTGGTCCGTTTTGTGAAATTGTGCACATATTTGCACAGTTTTGAATGGGAAACCCGCGGGTCACTGAGAATTTGTGGCGGCTCGTGGTGGCGCGTGGCAGGTTATCTGGGCCTATAATTTTCAGGTTTGGCCGATCGAAGGCTGTAGAAGACTCCTGTAGTGTCAGATTTGTGAAATAAGGTCTGGATTTTCACAGATTTGGACGAGAAGGTCGTGGGTCTTTGTTGGACTTATGGCTTTTTCTTTGGTCTAATTTTGTGGTGGCCGCCCTGACAGGATGCAGAGATTCTGGTGGCAGCTGAATGTTGATTCTTTGGGTCATCTTTGTCAGAGAACTCTTGAAAATCTGGAGGATAAGCAAGCTTTGTTGGACTTCTCTTTATTTGTGTGAAGTCCTCTGAAGATTTTCTCATGGCCTCCTGTCAGAAGATTTGAAAATTTGGAAGGGAAGTTTTGATTGTTGTTGCTTCTCCTTTTTTTTTTTTTCTTTGTCTGTTTGCCCCCAAAATTTTTCTATATAAAGCCATACGGGCATGCATACATTCATCCAAGGCATAATCCTCTGAATACAAGTGTAGAGATTTTTTTTTTTCTTTTATTTATTATTATTAAACTTTTCATTGATTTTTTTTTTTTTTTTTTTTTTTTTTTTTTTTTTTTTTCAGCGAATCATGATGCTCTACTTCAAGGATTCGAAGATTGGGCAAGAACCAGCCTTATTTATTTGTAAAGAGAGAGATGACAAGGATGCAAAGGCTACAACTTTGATTGTTCGTCCGCCCATAATTGGAAGATTTTCAGAGAGATGGGGCCGTAATTCTTATCCTGTCAATTTGCCGAAATGGTCACAAGTTATTCGCTCTGATGGCGGCTCTAATTCGGAGATAGTTACTCTTCTTGCTTCACATCACAAAAATATTGCCAAGTCAAAGCCGTACAACACTTTGGGGCGAGAGATAATCGCAAAACGCGCCAATTGGGATTCTTCCTTTATCACGAATGGAGGGTTTTCCTATTTTTTTCTTTATTGGGATTGGCTAGAAGATGTGCTTGGTCGGTGCAAGCACCTTCTTGATGCGGTCCACCTTTACAATGCGGTCTTTGCCTCTCTATTCACATATGACTATGATGAGAATCTTATGAAGGCGTTGTGTGAGTGTTGGAGTCCGTCTACCAATACCTTCCACACCTCAGTTGGAGAAATTCTATCACACCATGGGATCTTTCCATTCTTGGCGGACTTCCTTGCACCGGTGCATTTTATGATGAAGTGGTACCCAGTGCGCAAGAGCTTGATGGAACCAACGACGAAGGACGACCCTATCTGCCGCACGGTTGCCGCTACCTTTTCATGGCGTATCATCACCTTCAGAACCGGTTGAAAAGGCAAGGGAAAGTGAGTGTTCGTGACTGGATCACTTTTTGGTACAGAGGAAATAGCAAGTACCCAGCTCCCAGAAAACCAGCGAAACGGGCAACCATTCCCAAGTGGAGTCAGAATCCCTTTGGTGAGATAAACGAGCCTGGACCATGGTCTGATAAAGAACACGGGGCCTTTGCAGATCTTCAAGTTGAGGGCGACTTAAAGGAGGAGACTTACCTATCGGCACTTCTTTCCTGTTGGCTATGCATATTTGTTTTTCCTAACAAGGATTTGAATAGCATCCGTCCCGGCACTTTCAAGATTGCTAGTTCTATGGCCAATGGTCGTTCATTTGGCCTTGCTCCCCCAGTACTGGCTAGCATTTATCGTGGACTCAACACTATTGCTTCCTCTCCTACTCCGAGCAAGTCTGGAGCTAGTTTTGCTATTCATTATCTTTATGCTTGGGTGGGTCATTTTTTTAGAAGCAATCGCATTTTTCATGCCAAACTATCCCATCCTTTGATGATTAAATACTCTGGTGTGGGTTCTGCCTCTGTATTTTGTGAATTGTCTGCACGAAAGCAGATACGAAATGCCACTGACTTTTTTTTGGCACGGGACTGCTTTTAATAAAAGCTATGACCAGACATTTGTTGACAATGATCGTTTATCCATTCAGAAGTTCGACTACTTTATGAGTCTTCGCTCAGGGTATTTGACATTTCGATGTGAAGACCAACACATTATAGAAGCATATAGCCCCCATAGATTCAGTCGACGCTTTGGATTTCATCAAGACATTCCAAGTGACTTAAAGGAAGAAATTCATACAGGTTCTTTAAAGGATCTGTACCAATTCTACCAATCTTTCACTTGCCGTAACACAGACTCCAAGGTACTCATTCTGGCTTTTGCGTCAGACTTTGGGAGCCGGGTCAGACATAACTACAAACGATGGTGGGAAGGAGTATGTAAAACTGATTTTACCAATGGAACAAATTTACTAGTTGAAATTGCCTCCTCTGTTAAATCAGTGACGCCCAACAAACCTCAGAAGGGAAAGAGGGATCTCCAAGATCCAGACATCTCACAACCCTTGTCGAAGTTTGCACCGAATCAAAGCATCAAAGATTCGTTTGCTGTACTAGTTAGGGATGCCCCTGAAATTTTTGAGAATGAGGTGTGTGACGACTTTGACCCCAGTTGGAAACATTCGAAGAATCCAATGAAAGGTGTTGATGCGGAGACTTCTACTGATCATGCACATCTTCTTACACATAGTCAGTCTTTTACCTCAAAGCTATTTATGGAGAGTTCAGATCTCAAGAGGCGAAAATTTGCTGATGCTGGTACGTCATCCGAATTTCTGATTAAGACAGAAATGACACCTCTCTCACCCTTGCAACCAAACGACCCTCCAGAATCCCCTATATTTCATGCCAAGACGCATATTTCTTCCGTGCTTAAGACAGGAGCTTCTATGCTGGGAGATGTTCTTTTAAACAGGCTTTCGAGTTTTTCTATAGACGACATCCTCCCACAAGCCGAAGCACATGAAATTTATAGTGAGATTGCCATTCTTGGAGTGGACCCTCAATACTTGCGCGAAATGTTGACAAATATTGCAAGGGTGTTGCAGACTACTTGAAGATGAAAGAATCTCTGGCTACACGACCAAGTCCTGCTGTCTTAATTCAACGTGAGACTGAAGTTGAATTTCTCCTTACTGAGGCATTGCATAAGAAGGCGTCATTGAAGACTGAGCTTGATACTGTTACTTTGAGGATGGCTAACTTGCAAACCGAGCTTAGCCAATTAGAACAATCATTGTCTCAAATCGAATCTCATCAAGTGGAACAGGACGACGTTGTGCAAGCTTTGGAGGAACAACTTGAAGAAGTCAAATCTGCTCCCGTTCTTGAAGACCAAGATATGGAGGCTTTAGAAAAGATACGAACCTTGCTGGAAGATCGTCGTTCTAGTTTGAAAGACTTAAAATGGATGTTGTAACTTTTTGTATTTCAATTCCTTTCATACATGTCATCATGCTTTCCCTTGTACCACTTTCCTTTAATCAATAAAGAAAACTTATTCCCTGCTCTTTTCTTTTCATGTTTTAACAGTGAAACTTCCTTTTTTTTTCCTTTTTTTTTTTGAGTGGTTTTGATGATTTTTTTTTTGTTTTTTGTTTTGTTTTGTTTTTTTTTTTTTTTTTTTGCTTTGTTTTTTTTTTTTTTTTTTTTTTTTTTTTTTTTTTTTTTTACAAAAAGGGAGGGCTCACGTGTGTAATCCTCGCCCTACACCCCACGGCATTTCATGGGTACCAATTATGCAATAGTGGGTATCATCTCTAATCGAACCCGAGACCTTGGCCTCAAGGGTGACATGGACATCCAACCACTACGCCATACTCACAATTGGTGACATAGAGTGGGATTAATTTCTCTTTATTTGTGCACTTTCAAAGGTAATGGGAAAACATCATGTACCCTTATAGTGCTGCAGTAGGTAGTTTAAGCTCTTACCGAGGAGCAGTTCTTGATTTTCAAACATAGAAGCGTTTGAGGAACTTCCCATTGATGGGGCCGATCCTTACACTCTCATTGTCAATCAATTTGTAAGCCTTATTGGTGTTTGCCCCCTGCCTGAGAGTTGGAAGTACGTCACAAGCAACGGTCACATGGTTTGACCCGACAACTTCATCAAGGTCTAGATCAATCTTGTTTTCTTTGGTAAGCTTCATGATTTGTTCTTTGAAGACGAAGCATTTTTGAATTGGGTGGCCAATGATGCGATGATATTTGCAGTAGTTAGGGTCATCAATTTTCCCTATGTCTTCTGGTCGCTTACATTCTGGCAATTCAATCAGCTTCAATTGCAGTAGTTGTTCTAAGATGTTTGGCACATCTTCATCGGGGAACGGATATGATTTTTGCTCACGTTCCTTAAAGGTCAGACGACGCACTTCGTTCTTTTGCCATCCTTCAAGTTGTTTTTCATTTGTCTTTGCTCCTCTCCTTGGCACCTTAACTATGGTAGTGTTAACCATTATTGGGTCTTTGAGATTGCCTTTTGCATTCCTGTCATTCATCTTTACTTCCTTTCTGCTCTCCTCAGGTATGGGAGGTTTTGTATTTCCGTGGTTAGAGATACTCAATTCCATGTCGTGCGCACGAGTTGCCAATTCTTCGAATGTTCGGGGTTTTATCCCTTGCAGGATGTACAGAAGTCCCCAGTGCATGCCTTGGATGCACATTTCTACAGCAGATATTTCAGAAAGTCTATCCTTACAGTCTAGACTCAAAGAACGCCATCGATTGATATAGTCAACAACGGGCTCGTCTTTCCACTGCTTAGTACTGGTAAGCTCCATCATGCTTACCGTACGACGTGTGCTGTAGAATCGGTTGAGGAACTCCCTTTCAAGTTGCTCCCAACTATCGATTGACTCGGGTTCCAAGTCTGTATACCAATCAAAGGCATTCCCTTTTAGTGAACGAACGAACTGCTTTACAAAGAGGCCTCCTTGAGTCCCTGCGTTCTCGCAAGTTTCTACAAAGTGAGCAATGTGTTGCTTAGGGTTTCCCTTTCCATCAAATTGCAAGAACTTAGGGGGTTGATACCCATTTGGCATTCTCATATTGTCAATGCGCTTCGTATAAGGCTTTGAATACATGAGAGAATGTGTGGAAGAACCTCCATATTGTGCTCGTATGGTATTTGTTATCATGTCCTGCAGTTGTTGGACAGATATTGAAGCCATTGAGGTGGATTGTTCTTGTCGGGGAGTGTTTTCAATTTCTTTCCCTTCATCATCCTTTGCAGATGCGAATTTATGACCATGGCTTGATTCACCAAGATCTTGTACTTCGAGTTTGTTCATTAAAGTTGCAATTTGGAGGTCCTTATCTTCAAGTGCTTTTGTGAGAAGGACAACCCTTTGTTCCATTTCAGCCATCTTTTCTTCCATGGTAGAGGTGTTAGTCATCATGACTGACACAACTTCCATAGATGATGGAGAAGGAAGTGAATTGAAGTGAGCACGTGAATTCTCATCTTTTGGGTTCCCTTTGATGAGAGAGAAATCGTGCGACCAACTTCTTGTGAAGGAAGAAGGGGATTTGCCCCCATACTTGAGGTGTTCCAAGGTGGAGATGTCCTTGTTGATGACCTTGTTTCTTTTAAGAGGGTCTAAGGAGATGATTGTCTGGACCTTGGTTTCCTTGGTTGATTGAGATTGAAGTTGTTTGTGAGCTTTAGGTTGGCTACAATTGATTGCTCCAATGCAACTGTTGGTGGTAGCCGTACCAAGTTTAATTGAAGTAGCTATTGTTGAAGCTTGAATGTTCTTGCTAGAGGCCATTGAAGTTGGTAGCAAGATGATGAAGATTTTTTTCTTTGAAGGAGAATGAGATGAGAGGCAGAGATGTCCCACCGGGCGTGCCAGAATTTGTAGACGACTAAATTTCTTGGTTCGAAATAAATCAAACAAGTAAAATAGTTTCACAAATACGAATTTGTATTGATAAATGTGTGGTACAATTCTCTGTAATTATAAAAGAGTGATCCTCTGATTCGATCTCCTTAAAAGATTTGTTGATTTGAATTGTGGTAATGTGATTTTGATTTGAACATAAGATATTCTTCAATTTAGCTGAGGAATGGATTGAAGATCTTTGAAACAGAATTACAATGAATCTCTGGCTATGAGCTTGTTAGAAATTCTTTGTTCTTCGTGTTCTTCGTGTGTTCTTCGTGTTCTTCGTGTGTTCTTCGCGTTTGAAGGTTTATGGTGGAAATTCTTCGGTGCTTTAGAGGCTTGAATCCGTAGAACTTCACCGATTTGTGGTTTATTGAGGTTTCTGGAGGCTTTTGAGCTTGATTCCAGTGAACTTTGAGATTTGAACGAGTAGTTTGGATGATTTTGCTTCGAATGTTGTTTGTGTTTGAGGTTGAAGTTCTTGAAATTCTTGAAGGCTTTGGAGTTTGAATCCGGCAGAGCTTCTGGGTTTCTGAACTCAAGATATCTTCTTTCTTCTCTCTATTCTGTGTCTTGTGTGTTGTTCTCCTCCTCCTCCTCTCTTAAATGTCTTAGGAAGGCTTCTATTTATAGGAGTTTAGGGGTAGGTGAGCGACACGTGGCGGAGTCTGATTGGTGACACTTGTCACAGCTTGATTGGTCCGCTTATGTCATCGCTTACACGTGCTGAGTGCTTGTGTCACTGCTTACACGTGCGAGGCTGCTTGTGTCATCGCTTACACCTGCTGATGCAGTTTCATGCCTTCATTTCAATGACACTTGGCGAATTTCTACTGGTTTCTGAATAGTGATGGCAAAACCTAGCAGCAGTACGTGGCGCTTTGTAATTGGTTGTATTTTGTGGACTTTGGTAGCATGATGTGTCAGCTTGTGATAGGTCGGGAATTTTCCCTCTCTACAGTACTATCATTGTAATTGTAGATTAAAAAAATGGGTAAAACATTGTATAAAAAGTGTTTAATATTATATACACTTGTATAATAGTGTATAATATTACACGCATTTATTTAGTTTATAATATAAATTTGTATATATAAATAAATAATTTTCCTTTATTATTATTATTATTATTATTATGTTTAACAATTGATAATATTGTGAAACACTGTAATGAAAGTTGTGATATGAAAAGTATACTTGACTGATGGATTTATATTTAGTTTGTTTATTTTAATCAAATTTTCTATTTGTACCCCTCAAAAAAAAAATTTCTATTTGTACTAATTTAACATAATTATTTATATTTTAAATAATTATTAAATTAATTGTGTTATTCTTACCATTCCACCTCAGTTAGAACTCGATCTAATCTTAAAAAATCATGATCTCCTTCCTACCATTTGACGAAGGTTTCAAGATCATGGACAAGTGGACAAACATCGATCATTCATATCATGGGGTTTGGCCCTTCAACTTAACTGTTTGGCCAGCTTGTGAAGATAAAAAGTGACAACCTTAATCATTGTTGCCCTGAGGAAAAAGACAATGGCAATGGTCCTAGATACCACATACCAATTATGCACAAATTAACGACAAGCAGGTGAGACAGTCGTATGTTTGTGAGTTTGTCAGGAAGACGTCATCGTTATGACGTAGAGAAAAGAACGGTGGGGGGATTCACCCAATAATTAAAAGGTCCGGTAGTTAATGTGTGGCCTAAACTATTCATATATGATAAAAAAATTTCGAAAATTAAAAAATTTGTTAATATTTTTTTAATTTTTAAGAATTTTTTTTTTAAGAAGGCAAGATGGTTATGAGAATTGCTATGAAGTGTATAGAAGTACTAGATTGTTTCTCATATTATTTATCAAATGAGTGGGTTCGTTTGGTACTTGTATTTAAACAATAATTTTTAGTAAAATATGCGTAAGTAAAAAAATATGTGAAAATATTTATAATATTGTTTAAAAATTGAAAAGTCTTAAATCTATTCTCTTCGTCTCAAATTGTTTGGCCTAGTTAAAAAAAAAATCACTTAGTTAAAGAAATATCAATCACAGCCGCATCTTTTTTTTTAAAAAAGTTATAAATTTTTTAAATTACCCTTAAACAAATTTATAAAAAAATTATTTTAAAATAAAATAAAATATCTAGTATTGGCCCAAACCGCTAAGCAATTTTCAAAGTTATTTTAGATTTCAAATTCTATTAGTGTACTAATCTTACAAATTGCAAACTTATATTCAAATCCAGATTCTATAGCCACCAAGCCTAATTCAAATTCAATCTTTATCTTTTTGAATCAAATTTTAGTACGGTTTATTAGAATTTTATCTTGCTACTAGCTATCTACTACTACACCGTTTCTTTAACAGTAAATCAAGCTTGTATCCTAAATTATTTCCAGAGGAGAAGTGGATAATTCTAGCTTGATTTACAAAGCTCTACATAGCTTGATTCTAGCTTTGAAATTGATTAAATGATACTCATGGTAGATTAGAATTCTATCACTGTTTTAAAACTTTGAAACTACGGAGTACTGTATACGAATACTGTATATGGATTTCAAATTTAGGTTTTTAATTTTTTTTAATTAAAATAAATGCTCCCACAAATAAATTAAGGGATAAAAGGAATGTTAATAAATTAATGGTGTTTGACTTTTCAAACAGGACATAATTTTGGAACATCTCAAAATAAAATAAAGGCCAAATAATTTGGGATGGAGGGAGTATTATTGTTGGCTTGTGGCCCTAGAAATTAGGATATTAACTTGATAAAAAAGATTTATGAGAGGATTTAATTCAATTAACACAATAAAAAAGATTTATGAGAAGATAAATTTTACTTATTATAGGGTACCACATAAATTTAATATAGAAAAAATTACACTTTATTCTACTGAACTATACCTCAAAAAAAAAAAAACTAAATATGAATTATATAAAAACTCCAAATATCACCTTGATTTGATAAAAACCAAAATGATTTTTGAATTATCTAGAAAATTTGTACAATTGAAAATAAGTAGTTTTCTAGAGTATATTTTCAATTGAAAATATTTTTGGATGGAAGATATTTTATGTTGAAACGGACATGAGTTCAAACTTCTTCTTTTTTAGCATAGCAACAGTACTGGTGCAACATGTCTTGAGGAAATCTACAGAAGCTACGGGTCGTGTCCATTTTTCTTTTATCTTACATTGTAAATAGCTTAAGAAGTCATGTGCGTTGTACTTTTTTTTTTTCCCTCGGAAAAGATAGAAAAAGATACTGTTAGATGTGACAAATATATATTTTTTAGATAATTGCAATATACTTCTAATCTTACAATTCAAACTATTTTCTTCTTAAACTCTTAAGCATTTTATGCATAAAACAGTGTCAATTAAGTTATAAGACTTTTGTTATGAGCAACTCTGTAAGTTGTGGGTATTAGTAGTCAGTTGTCCCCTACCCCTCCCCCATATTTTGAATGATTTGCCGTTCTCGATTCTCTTGCTGCTCAATCCTTTGACTATGATATCTTAAGCTTCAAGGATGCTTCTCCACACACAGGATGCATTTGGTTTTTGTTACACCACCATGAAGGAGCATGATGCCAAGTACCAAGCCTTGAGAGCTTGGTGTAGTAAGGAATGGGTGTTTTATAGAATTCAATTGTCCCAAAAGTTTAAGTTATTGGAGAAATAAGTTAATTAATATGGTATTAAAGTAGGAAATCCTGACTTCTACTTGTCTCCTCCACTCTACTTCCTATTTAGAATCCTACATGTTAGGCCTTACTTATTAAAAGGGAGTTTTAATTCACATGTGAGGAGTAGTATTAGAAGTGTGTGGTTAAATTATTAAATTTATTATATCTCAATAGCTTATACTTTTAAGAGAATTAGTGATTTAACCTCTACGAAGCATGAATATTGAGTTCAATGCTCTTAGGTCCTTAAACCCCGTTCCACCTCTCCATTTCGAGGCATGCTATGCACTCCACCTCACCCTTCTTCTAACCCACAAAACATTTTTGATGACCATCTGGTCATAAAGAATTGAGAGTGATTGAAATAGCTCATGGCATACGTACAGACCGCTTGAACTATGTCTTTGATGAGAATATTCTATTGCGTAAGTGATAGAAAATTCTCTTTCTATCCCTTAGCTTTTTCAAGCGGGATCTTTTATCTTTGAAAAATATTCAGTTTTTTGAGTGGCAAATGAGTGCGGGTAAGCCCAAGTATTTGCCCAGGCTTTTACTTCATTGGATGCCAAACTCAACTTATATTTTCTCCCAGATGTCCCTCTACATGTTCCTACTGAAGAATGTCAATGTTTAGTCTCTATTCATCTTCTGGTCCAAAGCTTCTTCATAGTCCTACAGAAATCTCATCAATTTTCTACCTCGTTCCGGTGGCAAAAGAGAATATTATCATCAATAAAGAATAATTGTGAGATTTTTGGTTCATACTTACTAATTGCGACGCCCTAGATAGTTCACATTCTCTTTTGCTTTTTGAATTAACCTTGAAGGTGCTTATTGACACAACAAGGACATACATGTCCCTATCTTAGGTCTCTAGAAAGTTTGATATACCTGTTTGGATCGGTATTGAATCTATTGATTAGTAAAAAAATAGGTTACATAATCACGTAACACATTCCATGATTAGAGAGATCGAGTTTGCATGAAAGCTATTTTCCTCATTGTTTGCCCAATAAAACATCATCATTCTATTACTCATGTCAAGTTTTAAAGCCCTATACTGTGTCTTGGCTGAGCTTAGCCTATTTAAGTGAATCCTAGTTTTGTAACTAAGTATAACTCAATATTTTATTTGTCACTCCTATATAAAGGGACTTTGGCTATGTATGTGAGTATTTTAATTCAATTGCCTAAACATTTATCTTTCAATCTTGGTTTGTGTGTTCGGATGATGACGTGATAACTACAAAAGATATGTACATGGGGTTGGGGTTGGGATGGAACATAGACAATTTGTCATAATGCATTTGGGCTAATAAAGTTTTGCCCTCTAAAAGAGTTTACATCCCTTTTAGTTTACATCCCTAATTTCACTTCAGCACCAAATATGAATAAAAATTATCTGTCTTATTTCTTGTATTCTATTATATGCTCCACTAATTATAACTTGTTATATATTTGTTTGACTTTTCAAGTATAAAATTGAAAAAGTTGAAACACATGGTTTATTGATAGGCCAAAAATGTATTAACCCCTTGTGATAAATTAATTGATTAATTAGCTAAGTTATTAATTAATCAAATTGACATGCAAACGCGTGGTAGCACAAACAAATCACCAATAAACTAAAGTATGTAGCGGAAAATAAATGACATGGTGATTTATTTACGAATGGGGAAAACTTACATGACAAAAACCCCACCGGATGATTTTAAGGTTACCACTCTCAAAATTCCACTATTATCACAACAAGTGCTTACAAGTAAAGGAATCCCAAATACCTTACTAACCTACAGTTGAACCCTTACTCCAATACCTAATTGGACTTATTTTGTAGTGACAATTTCTCTTTTCAATGCACGGCTCCCAAGTACGTGACTAACTAATTTGATGCGCGGATCTCAGTATGCAGCTTACTCCTTTGCACGAATCTTAGTACGTGACTAATTCCACAACAACCCTTTGATTGTTGTAGTTGATTTGCAGCAGCTTCACATAGAAACACCAATAAGATCTTCAATGTTGGTGCAAGAGACTTTGCTTAGTTACAAAACCCAAAGGCATACAAGAAACGCAGCAAAAACTCTTTTTTCTGTAGGAGGAGACTAGGGTTTCAAAAAAAAAACCTTATGAAGCTCTCTCTAGGGTTAGGTTTTTCTTTTTCCACCTTATTTAAATAGGAGCTTTAATGGGTTCTCCTATTCCAAATAGATTTACACAAACCTTGGGCTTTCCTAGTCCAATAAGAATTATACAAACCCATAAAAAAATAGCCTTTTAGAGTAAAAACGTTGCTGGCTATAATTTGAAACCCGTTTGCTCAATCGATCGAGACATCTGTCGAGCTTTAATGAATCTCGACAGATCGAGCTTCTGCCAAGGAGGTATCGAGACCTATAGTTTGCACTTTTCTTGAGCAGTTCTTAAGTAATCTTCATATTTTTAATTTAATCACTTGTAATAATCATCTTGAACCTACTTAGATCTACCAAAATATAAGTAAAAGGTGTTTTGTCAAAGAATATTCCCATTACCCAAATGCAATTATGCATGCGACTCAACAACAATGAGTTAAGCATTTAGCTCCCAAAAAGAAAACACACTCACACACTAAACAAGTCTAACCGATTTTATATTTCAAAACAAGTCAAGATAGTTTAGTGAGTATACATCAACACATGTAAACCTTGTGATGACTAAATCACATTGTACATGCACATGTATCAAGAGTAGCAAAGAATATTGCGTGTTGTGTGTGTAAAACATTGCAAGATTGCATACGTGTTTCTATGTTATGACAATTTGAGATATGAGAAAATCACTTTAACTTATACACAATCATAACTGTTTGATGAGGACTATCACCTTTGAGGTACATCTTATAACTCCCACATCTCCTAGAAAACACGCTTGCAATCATATTTAAAGCATTTTTGTTCTTTTTACTTTTATTTCTTTGCATATTTTCTTTTTATTAAGCAAACCATGCATGAGTATATGAAGGAGAGAAAAGAAATACCCAATTATGTTAAGTTTTTGACATTGCACTTTTGTTAAGCCAGAGCATACAGATGTCATTGACATTGCACTTTTGTTATGCTGAAGCATATAGATGTCATATTATGATTGGCGAGTAACAGTAGTGAGATGGTTATTTATGCCTTTCTCTTAGGATTTTCTAATCTTACCTGTCAAAAAGAGTGATACGAGTGTTAAGCTCAAGAGGTCACTTAACCTTACTCATCACAAACAAAGAGTCACAAAACTCACTTGCTTAGTTGTGCATAAGAATACTCATCTAAGCTACAAGAGATACAAAATTTAGAAAACTCTGTTTCAAAGGCCATTATAACGTTCACAAGAACCGATGTACACATCACACACTTGTTTTTGTATTTTTGTATTTTTTTTTTAAAACAAAAATAAAATAAAATAAAAACTAAACAACCACACAAAAACAGATAAACAATCACGAAAGTATGAAAGAAAAATGCAAATGCATGAATGCATGATAGAAAAATGCAGATGCATGAAAACATGATTTCAAAAGCAGATGAGAAATCAAGCAAAGAGAGTCCTACTTTAGATAGAAAGAATTAAAGCAGAAGACAAACAGAAAAGACAATTAAGTCTTAAGATCCTTCCTCACCCACAATGGTGACAAACATGAGTAGTTTTAGAGCTACTTGGCTTCCTAGAAGGAGGTCTAACCTTAGAGGTTGATAGAGACCTCAACTTCAGACAATTTAGCCTAATATGACCAACAATATGACAATGATGACAAGTGGGGACAAATTTAGAATTTTTATTCAACCAAGGAGGAGTTTTAGACATAAGTTTAGAAATTTCAGTGTTAAAATCAGATTGTTTACCTCTGACTATCCTAGCAACATTAGCCTTTAACTCTTCATAATTCCTTTTAAATGGGGGAATATAATTTTTTTTTTCTTTTGAGTTAGGCTCAACAACAAGTTTGGCACTAGTTAAATTTTCAACTTCAGTTTTAAAATCAACTAGTTGCTCTTCCAAACTCTTAATTTTGTCCACTTGAGATGAAATTTGATTTTTAAATTTCTTATTCAAATTATTTGCTTCATCCAATTTTGCAATCAAATCATCTCTTTCAAGTTTGACCTTTTTAAAATTAGTTTTTAATTTTGTAGAAAATTCAAGAGATTTTATACAAAAATTATAAAGCTTGCAATAGGCATCATGAATATCATCATCATCATTCAATACAAGATCATGCAAATCAAAACAATCAAGAGTTTCCATGACAACAGGTGTCAATGAATCACACAACAAAGATTAAATCCTAATCAAAGTGTGTCCGCTCTGATACCACTTGATAGGCCAAAAACGTATTAACCCCTTGTGATGGATTAATTGATTAATTAATCAAGTTATTAATTAATCAAATTAACATGCAAATGCGTGGTAGCACAAACAAATCACCAATAAACTAAAGTATGTAGCGGAAAATAAATGACACGGTGATTTGTTTACGAATTGGGAAAACCTACATGGCAAAAACCCCATCGGGTGATTTTATGGTCACCACTCTCGAAATTCTACTATAATCACAACAAGCGGTTACAAGTAAAGGAATCTCAAGTACCTTACCAACCTACAGTTAAACCCTTACCCCAATACCTAATTGGACTTGTTCAGTAGTGACAATTTCTCCTTTCAATGCACGGCTCCCAAGTACGTGACTAACCAATTTGATGTACAGATCCCAGTACGCATCTTACTCCTTTGCACGAATCTTAGTATGTGACTAACTCCACAGCAACCATTTGATTGTTGTAGTTGATTTTCGGCAGCTTCACATAGAAACACCGATAAGATCTTCAATGTTGGTGTAAGAGACTTTGCTTGGTTACAAAACCCAAAGGCGTACAAGAAACGTAGCAAGAACTCTTTCTTCTGTAAGAGGAGGCTAGGGTTTCAAAAAGAAAACCTTATGAAGCTCTCTCTAGGGTTAGGTTTTTTTTTCCACCTCATTTAAATAGGAGCTTTAATGGGTTCTCCTATTCTAAATAGATTTACATAAACCTTGGGCTTTCCTAGTCCAATAAGAATTATACAAACCCATAAACAAATAGCCTTTTAGAGTAAAAATGTTGCTGGCTATAATCTGAAACCCGTTTGCTCGATTGATCGAGACATCTGTCGAGTTTTAATGAATCTCGACAGATCGAGCTTTTGTCGAGGAGGTATCGAGACCTGCAGTTTGCACTTTTCTTGAGCAGTTCTTGAGTAATCTTCATGTCTTCAATTTAACCACTTGTAATGATCATCTTGAACCTACTTAGATTTACCTAAATACAAGTAAAGTGCGTTTTGTCAAAAGATATGCCAATTACATAAAAAATATGTCCCCAACATATATCATAATTGGTAAAGGACAAAATATGGAAGTAAAATATAGAAGACATGATTTGTATTCGAGGAACACTATCTGAGTAGCAAACATCCATGCTCTAGCACGTTAAAAAGTGCCACTTCAGGTAAGGTTTGGGTTGGGCATAAACAAAGCACAAGAAATAGACCCAAAACCTATGAGCTTAAAATTTCTCCTCTTATTAGTGGGTTTTAGACCCAAATATTTGACTCCATGTAAACGAACTAAGCGATTCGCTACTAGACCCGTCAAGCTAGATGGTCTGTTCCTAAGCTCGGCTAGATGACCCGCACGGACGCACCCCAACTGGGCTAAATCAGGGCCTTCTCAACGTTTTTAAGGTATGTGCGGACAACTTACGAGAGACATTTAAAATATATATATATATATATATATATATATATATATATATATATATATATATATATATTTAAAGGTTGTAACTTAAGGTTACAATCAATTTTGTAACTAAATTTTATTCCTAAATTAAAATTAAAATCAAAATAACTCTTCTACAAAAACTTATTTAGCTTTTGTTTTTTTATTTTTTATAATAGTAATAAATTTCACACTATTTAAAGACATTAAATTTTTTCTTCACTAATTTTTTCAAATTCAATTGCCTAATATTTTTTTTCTCAAAAAAAGAAAGAAGTTTTCCTAAGAATTTATCTTCCAATCTTGCATCAAGAATGATGATGGTAATTAAAAGCTCGAATATGTGTGAAAATACAAGAGCTTGTTTTGACCCCCAATTAAAAGTTACGGCTCAGTTGTTTTTATTCTAACTTAAACTTAGTGCAGAATAAGAGTAAATGTGAGCAAACAAACAATAAAACCACTCTAAGCCATATTCATTAACTATCAACAATAAAATGAAAGCTATAAGAGTAGGGAAGAAGGATGCAAATATAAGAAAACATCGAGACGTGTTATCGAAGAGGAAACTGAACTCGGAAAAAAACCTCTCCGCCGCTCTCCAAGCGGTAAATTGATCCACTAGAGAATAAGTTGGAGTATATGAATAAGAAAAGACCCTCCAAGCCTAGTCTACCCTATGTACTTGAGCCCTTCAAGCTCCTGCTACCAACTGACTTGACGAAGCCTTGTTTTTTCTAGCTTTCCCAGATCATGCAATTCGGCCTAATTGCATCCGCCAACAATTGGCTTCTTCCAATACTTCCCAGCAGCACCAAAATTTCACTTTACACTCAGATTGGGTGTGGTAAGTGTTTGGGCTATCAACCTCTTAAGGATTTGGATATGAAGAGGTAGGAGTAAAGGAAAACCATAAAGAAATGTGTAGAGGATTGTGGGTATAACAATCTCTAACTCTCAAGCGTAATTTCTAGGGGTTTTTCTCTGAATAGCACTCTATACAATATGTGGGTAATGAGGATATATATAGTGTGGGTGAAGACTTGGTGGAGCACAAATGGAAAAATTGCAAAATAGAATGTTTCGCAAGTATTTCAAGGGAAGGCCTTACCCATAAATTGCTCACAAAAACTCTAGCTGTCATGACTCTTCACATTCCAGTCATATGCTCTACACATGGCTTACTTCGCGAGATAGCTTCTCACGAATCTTCTCACAAAATCCACTTGATCTTTAATAAGAGCTTGAGTCTTCACACTCTCTTTCACACACAAGCCTTACAGTAAAATCCCACATAAAATACAAGGAAAAATGATTGCAAATAATTACAATCAAATTTGGCACGGAATTAAAGCCAACACAAAATAATTGTAAATAACAACTTTACAATCTCCCCATTTGGCTATTCCATGACAAAACTCCTAAAACAGACTCTAGACTTAACTGTAAGTTTGAGAACAATGGCAAAACTCACTCTCACCTAATTCTAGAAGCTGTGAAGCACTTGCACCATATACACCTGTATCCTGAAACACTTGCACACAAACAAAACTTTCATTTAGCTCATGAAAAGTTGGCATAAGGTACGTATTGGAACAAGTAAAATGCGATTAAGGTATTAAACAAGATATAATCTATGAAGCATAACTTGATCAAACATGAACAGTAATTAAAGAATGACTATAAGGAGCATTTATCTAGTAAATGATCATCCGAACACGCAATGCAATTAAGAGTAATGCAAAAATCAATTGCATGTCCAACACATAACCAATGCAAAACGCTAAGGTATTTGCATTAAAGATATAAGATCCAATAAGGGCACAAGTGTAAAGTAATAAAGATAATGTATACATAATCTAAAAGTAGTTAAAAAGATACAAAGCAAGTATACATAAACAAAGTACTAAAGATAAACTAAAATTTAAATTACAGTACTATAAAGCTTTAAAAGAAAGCAATGTAAATATTCGTAAGTTATGAAAAGTTTAAAAGGTAAACGAAAGTAAACTACTAAACCACCACCAAAATAAACCAATATTCTATGATATGATATGCTATGCTCCCCCTCAAGCTATGTAGCTTCCCCTCAAACTTCTCCCATTTTTTGACCGGAATGGCCAAAGAGGCTAGAACTGCTCGGACTTAGATTTGGAGCCCTCTTGCTATTGCCACTGTTGTTGCTGCTTCAACATCATGTCATCAATCTAAGACGAGATTGCAGTGATTTGGCCTTCAATGTAGGGAAATTGATTCGAGATGTTCTACACATAAGATTCTAGCATACCATACATCTGCTCAACTCGTACAATGAGACGATCAAGGCAATTGGGTGCCCCGTGCATGTGCTTAGGAAGAGGGCTGTGCAGAGCTCTCCAGGGCTGATGTGAACCTGTTTATCTCTTCCTCCGTGTCTCCACCTTCTTCCTCAACATCATCCCTTGGAATTTGAGAAATACTAACAGATGGTCCAGGGATATGGGCTTTGCTTCGGGTCATAGTTTAAGCACTAATCGGATGGTCTTTTGGCACCACGGAAAGACCACTCAGAAGCTTCACCCTTGCTCTTGCTATAAGAGCCATGATGAGACTTGGAAATGGCAAGACTATCCTCAAATTCCTCTTGGTGATGCATTTGGTGAATAGGTAGTAAATGTGACTGCATATGTCGATCTCCTTGTGTGTGAAGAGATCAAGCAGAAAAATAGCTCTTGGTCTGGACAAGGTGGTCAAGTTCTTTATCGGTAGAGTTTGTGAAGCATTATGTAGGCCAATGTCCTTATCTCTGGGGTGAAAGGAATTGTGTTCAATGCCTTCTTTTTGAGATCACCACCAAGGAGTTCTACAATTGGTACAAGAGAGTCCAATCTATCATCATATTGGATATAAGATTGTTGAGTCGGTGGATGAACTTCCAATATCTCTTGGATAGATTTCCTTGTGACAAAAAATCTCTCCCCCTCACCCAACAAGTTATGTGTTCCCCTTCCATAATGGCATTAGCAAAGAATTCCCTTATGATCTCAGCATAGACATTTCCACTTGGGTTCATCAACTTTGTCCATGTCCTTTCTTTGAACATTTCCGGAATGAAAGTGTTTTCAAGGGTTTCTATTGCTACAACCCTTTCCATGATGATCGGGGCCCTTTTGTAGAAGTCGTTGTAGGCCAAGTCTGCCTTAATACTTTAGAAATTTTCGGAATCAGTGCGTGGACCCTTCAATGACTTCTTTGAGGCCGATTGCTTAATAGGAGACATTTGCAAAAACATTCACAAACACAAAGAGACAAGTACAAACACAAAACAAGAACACAAACTTGATTAGTACCAGGTTAGTTCATAAATCAACCACAAAGTCCAAAAAAACATAAACAATATCACAAGATCATGTTATAAGTGCTAAACATTTAACAAAACCTATCTAGCATGAGTGATATGCTAAACATGTTAAGTAAACAAGTATGTGCATCAAGTGTGTATGTGGTGTGCATATGTGATGCATGATCAAGTCATGACTAAGCATATTTGGATCAAAGTGTGTAAAACACAACCAATGATCACAACATGTTAAACATGCATAATCATGGCAATTCCCAAAGTTTGGTACTCATCGGAGTCCAAAACAACATGAAAATGCCATTTGGGCATTTTATCAAACACCTAGTATGCACAAACACAACTAACATGTAAAAAATGCATAAACATGTGAAAAACTTGCCTAAATACATGTTAAACTGCCACATGGGGCCAACACAAACACAATCAAAGCAAATGGAACAAAACCCAATCAAGAAATTCAAAAGGTTTGCTCAAAAATCAAAAGATTTGCTTAAAAACAAAAAAAAAAATTCCCAACCCTTTCAAAAATGAACCCAACCCATGAAAACCTAGAATCTAAGGCTTGAACTAATGAATTAAAAATAAAAGAATGATGAAACATACCTTAGTAAAGACTTAGAGGAGATTGAACTTTAGATTTTATTGGGTTATTGAGAGAAGTAGTTTAGGGTTGAGAGAGGCTCGAGGGAGGCAAAAGGTGTGTTTTGAAAAACTATCATACTCAACTCTTTAAAAATTGAAAACACAAGTTTTTGTGGGTGAGCTTCTCGCGAAGTTACTCGTGAAAATGCCACTGAAGCATTGAAATTGTTTCGCAAGTAAGATTTTCTTGCGAGACAGTCGTGAAAGTTTCTGTCTAAATTTTGGTGTGTTCAATTTTTGCCATCTCTATTTTCGCAGGAAGAGCTTACTCGCGAAGCTTCTTGCAAAAATTCCTCTGAATGAGTTTTTGTTAAAAAGACATGAAATAAGCAATATGAACAAAAATGCTAAACACAAAAGCATAAAAACACTTTCAAAAACATATAAAATACTTAAAAGTATTTTTGGGTTTGATCGACAAGCAATTGAGTATACACATCACATTTGAACACGTACAATCACAAAAATGAAATAAGCATTCATTGAACAATAGACTTGTGTGTTGTGTGTGTGGATCAAGTATGAACTAGTCTATAGTCTAGTATGAACCTTCAATGATCAATTCGATCAAGTCATACACGACTAATACGAAGTCAAGTGAACTATCCCACTTGTAGAAATGAACATATATGACCTCTCACCAATGTGATTACACTTGATTGAAAGCTTTTTGATTTGCTTCCATTTTACATACTTGTAATCAAAACAACTCAAATTTTTGAGAATCGATGCCATAAGCATTTTGAATGAACTTTGACAATTTAGCCTTTGACTTTTGGCACCATACATTTTAGTACAAATCGATTTCTCTTTTTCCTAGTCAAATACTAGTATGTGCGACGGCTTTTTCAGCTCAAAATTCTCTTTTCGAGATTGACATTTGTAGAACTCTTGAAATAGAAAACAATGTGAGGAGATATATAGGCACAAGTCTACGTATGTATCAAGATCAAGCAAGTTTATTGACCAATCATCCATGACAAACTTGAAGATCTATTTACAACAATCAAACGTAGATTTCTAGATGTCATTCACAATTAAAAAATGTGCATACATAACAAGCTAAGCTTATAAATGCACTACGCCATTAGTACAAAGGTACAAGGCTAGACTTTCATGAGATATACACAACACAAGCGATCAAATTGGAGATTTTTCAATTTTTATGGGTTTTTGAATTTTTTTAACACACTCAAAAACAGAACATGAAAATTAAGATCAACAAAAAAAAAAAGTACAAAAGAAACTTGAAAAAGAAACATGCTAAAATGAAAACATTAGCAAACCACCAAACAAAGTCACAACATATCAAAAGAATTGATGCACGGACATGGTCTAATGCTTATGCATGTGTACCCTTCTTTGCCCACACGGCACGTGCATTTGGGGTGATATCCTTAGAGGATTGGGTACTTGAGCTGTGATTCTCAAACCTTTGGGTGAAGTTTTCCAAATAAGATGTGATGGTGTCTATCATCTTCATCACATCACCAATACCGGGATCAACTTCTCATTCTTTTGTTTTATTGGCATTCCAATTCCCCTTTCCTTGTCCTCTTAGCCTTTGAGAATCCGCCTTCTTCAATGTGTGAAGTTTATAGCAATTAGGTCTTGTGTGTCCTCGGATTCCACAACGGTGGCAAAAGTGTTGAACTTGAGGGCCTCTTTGAGACTACTAAAGAGACTTCCCTTTAGCCTTGGGTTTGGCCATAAATTGATTTTGAGGTTTTGTCAAAACCTTTTGAGCAGTTCCATTTAGCTTCTTCTCAACCTTCACATTCTCAACACTTGGAGTCACTACCATTGGTTCCTTGGCTTTAGCGAACTTCATCTCCTTAGACACATTGGCGCTTGAACTACTTTTTTTGGTGTATCCTAAGCCACTTTTGTTAGAAAAAGGCTTTTGATGTACAAGCACCTCGTCAAGTTTCTTGGAGGCAACACACTCCACTTTGGCATTAGCTCGAATCACTTCAAGCTCAAGAAACTTGATCTTGGAATAGGCTTCGGTTAGTTCTTCATTCAGCGTCTCAACTTCACACTTCGTTTCTTTGCACCTCATGTGTCACGTCCCAGTCAATCAGACCAAGAAAAAAAAAAAGGTCAGATTTTTTTTGGGTTCCCACGTGCCCCACCTAACCCCACTACCCACCACTCATCTTCTTATTTTCTTTTCTTTCTTTTCTTTTCTCTCATACACTCCTCTACTCTCGTATCTTCTCTACCCGGTACTTTCACACCACCACCATTTCCACTGTCATTTTCCGGCAAGATCACTGGAAAATTCTTGTGAACCCATAAGCACCTTCACATCCTTTTTTTGAGGTAAAAATTTCTAACTTTTTTGGTGGGCTTTACACTTTTGCTTGAGGTTATTTTATCTAAGCTTTAATAATGATACCCATGTGATTTATGAGTATTGGAAGTGATATTTATATATTTTTATATATGGGTTTTGTATTGGTGGAATTATTTGATGAGTGGGTATATAATTTGTGCTAAAAATGGCTACTTAAGGTTTATGTATGGTGGAAAATTTAGGGGTTTTAAGTTATAACATGTGATGGTTGGTAAATTTAATTTTTCCATTGCCATTGGGTTTATTTGGAGTTAGTTGTTCTAAATTTCTTGTCTTGGAGAATATTTTGATTTTTGCTTTCATGAGTCTCTTAATGATGTAGTGTAAATTTTATGAAAGTTAGTCATAATTTTGGAGATGATATTAAATGGATTAATTTTATAAATTGGAGTTGATGCCTTGTGAATCAATTTGTTGAGAAACTTGATCAGGTTAAATACTAGGCTTGCCTAATTAAGTGTTTATTTGGCAATTCCTAAATTGTGGCTAGATATAATTTCAAGCTCTATGCTTATTGTGATAGGTTTACTTGATATTGTTTAGGTTCTAGCTAATCTCCTTGGAGAGTTAGGCTTTTGTGATTGCGAGGTAAGTAGTTTTTTAATGAGATTTTTGGAAAATAACCATGTTTCATAAATGTTGTTTTTTGGGTCAAACACATTTTGAAAAATTATATATGAATATATGTTTTCTTAAAAGTGTTGTGTTGTGACCCTATTATATATTATTATATAAGAAAATGCATCATATTTAGTATTGCATTTGGGGAAATGCATGAATTGTTGACATGGAAAATATGAGCATCTTTTATTTAATCTTTGATAAGGAAATAATGGATTTTATGGTTTATTAGAAAATCTAAAGATGCTTATCTTGCCTTGTTAATGGGAAATTGATATAAAATCTTTTTGACAAGAATGTAGTTGAAAACCTTACAAACTTTATGGAAGTTAGATTATTTAAAGTTTTCTTGAAATTACCTAGATATAAACTATGTATTTGAAAGTAATGTAATCCTGTGAGCTTTATGTGGTTTTAACACCATGCCATGTGTGATTTCCCGGTGATCACCCGATTTAGTTTTCGTGGTCTTTGTGACAACAGAAATCAAATCCAGGTCAATGACCTTTCACTTTGGATGATGCATTCTTCCCTGCTGCCCATAGGGGGAAGAGGTTCCTTGATTGTGTGTGGGTGAGGTTGTTGTCCATGGAGCCAAGAGACCATATGCAAGAGAGGTCCTATTTGACGCGCTCTCTCTGGTGCCCATGGGGAGAGAGAAAAACCTTGAGGGTATGGGTGAGGCTGCTGTCCATGACGTCAAGAGTCTACATACCAGAGAGGAAAATATCATGCCAATTGTGAATGGGTGAATCCCCTGACCGGTTTATGTGGTAGTGTGGTATATTTGTGATAATTTATCTTATATTAGATATTATGGCTTTGGAAATTATATTGTTGATACTCACAGATTATAGTATATAGTTTTAAGGTAGTTACTTATAGAAATTTTGTATTTCATTATTTAATCATTCTTTTCATATTATTATTATTGAAGATGAAACTTGCATTTCCCCCACCCCCGCTAATTATGCTACTTATTGGGCTCTGTCTCATTTCATTATTTTTATAAACTTTTCAAAGTAGGCAACAATATTTTGAGATAGCTTTTTTGGGTGGCTAACAGTAGTTAGACTAACTACTAATGAAAGCTGAACTTTTGTAATGGTGTTACTAGATGATGTACATATTAGAATAGACTTGACTCATTCTTTTGTATATTATAGTGGTTGTGTTAGTATTCCCACTGATGGTACAAACTTTTGATATATAATTATTTATTCAGATCTTTATTCTTTTGTGGCCAATGATCCTTGTAATTAATGCTTAGAGTTTTAATTTACTTTGAGAGTATATTCAATGAAATTATTATGATAATTCTTGATGTTGGTACGTGATAAGATTTATGTGGATTGAATTGTCAAAAAAAGAAAAAAAAATTTACAAGTACTTGAGATGTCTTTCTCACGCTTTGGACCCTTTGGAGTTCGGGGTGTGACATCATGAGTATGCTCTTCTAGTCTTGTTCAGCTTTCTTCATTTTTCTAATGGCTGCCTTAGCCACTTTCGCATACTCTCCCGTCTTTTTAAGAAGAGAATTATAGGATTCTTGGAATCCTTTTGCTACTTCATCTTCATCATCAGATTCTTCCCCACTTCCCATAGACTCAACTTCAATGTGCTTACCAAGCTCTTCCACTAGAAGGCTCAAATCTTCTGAAGAATCCACAGGTGCAATAGCCATAAATGCGGAGTAGTTTCCTTCTTCATCACAATTTTCTTCCGAATTTGAATTAGAGCCATCTGAGTCACTAAGGGTAGTTGCAAAAACTTTACCTTTTGCTTTCAAATACATAGGGCATTCTTTCTTCACACGCCCATGCCTTTTGCACTCAAAGCACGTGACCATTTGAGATGGAGAAAAATATTTGGAATCCTTCTTCTTGAAGTCTTTCTTATCCTTCTTGAAATTTGAGAATTTTCCCTTCTCAAAAGACTTCCCATCACTCTTGAACTTTAAGAACTTACGAAAGTTCTTAGCAAGGTACACCACATCCTTTTTAACCTCATCCTCATCCGAGGAGTCTTGAGCTTCCAATCTCTTATTGACTGTCTTGGGAGCAAGAGATTTGCTCATCCTTTGTGATGATAGAGATAGTTCGTAGGTTTGAAGAGAACTGATGAGTTCTTGAATTTTAATCTCATCAAGGTCCTGGCTCTCTTCAATGGCAGTAACCTTTGCAGGAAAGCTCTTTGGCAATGACTGTAGAATCTTCCTCACAATTTTGGAGTCCTCCCTCTTTTCTCCCAAATTGAATTTGCCAATCACCACTGCATTTAGCTTTCCATAAAATGAGTCAAACAACCCGTCTTCACTCATCTTCAATTCCTTGAAGCGAGTGGTGAGCATTTGCAACTTGGTGTCCTTCACCTTTTTGGTGCCTTCATAAGTCATCTCCAATATTTGCCTCGCCTCCTTGGCAATTGTAACATGAGAGATCCTGTGAAAAATAGCATTTAAAGCCTTGCTATTAGCATTTGCTGCTGCAAGGACTGCCTTATCCCAAGTGGATTTGGCGGCCTTCGGCCTAGTCCATCCAATCTCAACAACGTCCCAAACACTATCATCAATGGAACATAAAAATGCACGCATACACACTTTCCAAAAGGTGTAATTACTCACATCAAAGTAGGGAGGTGCATTGAGGGATTGCGGTCGATCCATCTCAAATGGGGTCTAGGATCACACTTAGGTAATAAAACCACAACAAGTGCACCTGCTCTAATACCATTTGAAAGCTCGAATATGTGTGAAAACATAAGAGCTTGTTTAGACCTCCAATTAAAATTTATGGCTCGATTGTTTTTATTCTAATTTAAACTAAGTGCGGAATAAGAGTAAATGCGAGCGAACAAACAATAAAACTACTCTAAGCCATATTCATCAAATATCAACATTAAAATGAAAGCTACAAGAGTAGGGAAGAAGGATACAAACACAAGATAATACTGAGACGTGTTATCGAAGAGGAAACCAAAGAACTCGACAAAAAACCTCTCCGCCGCCCTTTAAGTGGTAAATTGATCTACTAGAGAATAAATTGGAGTACACAAATAACAAAAGACCCTCCAAGCATAGTCTACCCCATGTACTTGAGCCCTTTAATCTCCTGCTACCAACTGACTTGACGAAGCCTATTTAGCTCGATTGCATCCGCCAACGATTGACTTCTTCTAATGCTTCCCAGCAGCACCAAGACCTCACTTTACACTCAGATTGGATGTAGTAAGTGTTTGGGCTATCAACCTCTTAAGGATTTGGATATAGAGAGATAGGAGTAGAGAAAAATCACAAGGAAATGTGTAGAGGATTGTGGGTATGAAAATCTTTAAGTTTCTAAGGTTTTCTCTTTGAAAATCATTCTATACAATATGTGGGTAACGAGGGTATATATAGTGTGGGTGAAGACTTGGTGGAGCACAAATGACAAAATAGCAAAATAGAATGTTTTGCGAGTATTTCATGGGAAGGCCTTACTTGCGAATTACTCACGAAAACTCCAGCTAGTATGACTCTTTGCATTCCAGTCATATGCTCTGCACGTGGCTTACTCCGCGGGATAGCTTCTCGCGAATCTTCTCACGAAATCCACTACTTGATCTTCAATAAGAGCTTGAGTCTTTACTCTCTCTCTCACACACAACCCTTATAGTAAAATCCCACATAAAATATAAGGAAAAATGATTGAAAAGAATTACAATCAAATTTGGTACGGAATTAAAGCCAACACAAAATAGTTGTAAATAACAACTTTACAGTAATGATGATAACTACCCTAGAAAAAAAATGTATGAGAAAAATGATATTTATCAATTTTGTTGCATATAGGATGTTGCCTGGTATTTCATCCTTAATGGTGGCAATTGACCACGAGTTTGATCTCATTTGTATCTGCGTGTAAATGATCAACAAATGTTTTTAATTGAAATTACCTTTGTAATTAAAGATTCTATCCCGGTGCTTATGATTGTTATTTGCCTTACACTAGGAAGAGTAGACTTTATTATTGGAAATGGTTGCAAAGAGTTAGCCATTGACATACCACTAGTCATGGAGCCAGTCCAGTGGCCTGAGTGCTGCATCTACCGGGTCCCCAAGAAGCTTCGTGAGGTAAATAAATATGCCTACACTCCAACGCTAATTTCAATAGGCCCTTTTCACCATGGGGAATGTGAACTACATGCCATGGAAATGCTGAAACTAAGATATCTGAGGGAATTCTGTTATCGAACTGGGACATGCTACAAGGATATTGCAGGCGTCATTGAAACAAATGAATTAATTAAAGATTTGTCGCGGTTATGAAGATTTTGTGAAAATAGTTGTATTGGATTCAATCTTTATCGTTGAGCACTTCTTGAGGTCTGCTGCAAGTGATGGGATCTTTAATAGGACCCCTGCGTGTGGAGGATGAAAGCTATGCAAGTGAAGAAGATGGATGCTGCAATTCTAGAGGAGATGAAAAGGATTGCATATTAAGTAAGCCATTGCTGAGGAAACATATATAACAAGACTTGTTATTACTTGAAAATCAGCTTCCATTTTTTATTCTCGATTCGTTACACACATAATTTTCCAAGTCCGAACAGAACAAATGTATTTCCTTTCTAAAGCTTGCCCGCAATTACTTTTTCTCATCTTTTGAGAAAAAAACAAACATTGATAAGAAGAATGTAAAACATTTTACGGATTTGATGAGATATTTCTACTATCCTTGGGAATTTAAAAGCACTGGACAACCAATTGAAACTCTTCATAATGCAAAAAAACTGGACGAGGCAGGAGTGATTTTCGAAAAGGCTGATGGGAGAAGGTTACTTGATATACAATTTAAGAAGAGTAACCTTACGGAAATATTTCCTTGCTTCACTTGCACATGGCTCTTGCGTTGCTTACCGTTTTTTAAACGCTTTCCGTGCTTGGTGAATACTCAAACTTTCTTAGAAGTCCCACGCTTGGAGGTACATGATGAAACTGAAGGCATTTTCAGAAACCTAATGGCCTTGGAGCAGTGCCATTATCCATTTGAAGCTTACATATGTCATTATATAGTGCTATTGGATTATCTTATCAACACTAGAGATGATGTGGAGTTGTGTTGCCAATATGTAAGTTTTTTTTGTTTTTTGTTTTTTTGGAGTCTCACACCATTTTTGTTTCCCTCGTGCCCTTCTCCCATTATTATAACTACTGGATTAAAAAACAAATTGTTGTCACAATAAATTTTGCATCAACTTGTATACCAAATCACGTTTGTTGATTTTTTTAGATAAATAAAAATAGTAGAGGAAGGGGAGGTGGAGTGAGTACCTAATTACTTCAACACTTCTAACTTGGTGCACCTATGGTACATATTTACTCACAATAGAGCCTGTTATGTTGCAAGCATGTGAAACTAAATGCGTATTTCATGTGTGCATGCATCTCTTAGGATCTGTTTAGTTGGGATAATTTTAAAGGGTGGGGAAATTGAAGAGAAAATGACAAAATTTAGCAACAAAATAATTAGTTATAGTCTAAGGTTATAATCTAAGGTTATAATCTTACTCGATATCTTTTTATTGAAGGTGTATTTTGAGAATCTCACTATTATTACAACTTTTTCTTATATCCTCTGTACTTGTAAAATTTCTAAAAAATTAAAAATTAATAGTTATGTCATCAATCAATTGTTTAAATTGCTAGTTTTTGTAGTTTAACTTATGCATAAAATATAAGCATGCTTTTATTTTAACTTTTGTCTTTTTCTTCTTCCATTTTTGCCCTTTTCTGTTGCTTCTCATTTTGGGTTTTTTTTTTTTTTTTTTTTTTTTTTTTTTTTTTATGTTCATCTATTTTGGATTTTTTCCTCTCATTTGCAGGTTTTTATACTTTGTTGTTTTTTTTTTTTTTTTGTTAATGAAATGCTTATCCACACATAATTTTCTAATAAAAATATTTTATTACTTTTTTTAATCTAATAGGGGTATGCAAATAAATTTTTGCAAACTACATTTTTCATAATCTCATTTTTTTTCTCAATAAAAAAAAAATGAATTTGCTATTCCTCAACTTTTCAACCCGGAAATCAAACATCGTGAGTAAAAATTAAGATTTCTTCTATTACTCACTTTTTAATCTCCTTCATATTTTTAATCACCTACTTCTTAACCCCCAACCAAATGCATTTATAATGTGACGTGTATATTTCTCTTATAGGTCTCACTCAGGTCAAGTGGTGTAGCCACTTGAAGATTGAGGGGGGTTTGGGCCCCCCAAAATTTTTAAAGAGAATATAAATTTTTTTTGAAAATATGTTAAATAATTTAAAATTTTTTAAATAACTTTATTATTTTGGCCTCCCATACATGATAATATACATATGTATCTAAGAAAGTCTAAAAATAAACGTAATTTTCATTTAAATAAAATGCAGTCCATAAATACATATGTCAACAAAATACAATAATTAAAACATTCAACATCTTTAAAATAAATACATAGGTATTTTAACAATTACCTTAACAAAAAAAGAAAAAAACATTATAATTTTTATCCTAACACATTTATGGTTTACTTGTACATAGTAGTAGAAAAATTGAAAAGTCATTAATACTTGATGACTTTAGATCTCTTAAAAAGCATAGGTCATAGTTTTGAAAAAAGATGTTTAACTTTTATGTTATTTTATTTTTTGCAACTTTGTCCATTTCAAAGTTGATTAAAGATATTAAATTATTTTGTTAATTTTGTCTCATGATATTGTTTAATTTTAATTAATACACTTTTGTTTATAATACATATTTAATTGTGAAGTATTGTAAATTAGTATTTTATATTACATACACACACCAAACAAAGTAAAAAAAAATTATATATGGCCGCCCCAAAGATAAATACTAGCTCCCCCACTGCCTAGTCCTGCTTCTAGCTACCGTTCTTTGTGATTAAGATATAAATGAATAAGGTCATTTACATTGCATACACAAAATATATATATAGCCGCCCCAAAGGGGAATACTGGCTCCCCCAATGCCTGGTCCTGCTTCTAGCTACCATTCTGTGTGATTAAGATGTAAATGAATAAGGTCATGTGATGTTTACTAAAAAAAAATCAGGTCATGTGCGTGGATCACGAAGACTAAAAACAAGTCAAGACAACGTGAATTATTCATGGGGTGTGGCCCTCCATCTTGACTGTTTGTTTTCACGGGCAGTTTGTGAAGTTGAATAGTAACAACCTTAATAATTGTTGCTCTGAGTGAAAATAGACAATGGCGATGGTGCTTGTTAGTTGTGACCAATAATGCACAAATTAATGACAAGAAAATGCGACAGTTGTATGTTTGTCAGAAAAGACGTCATGGTTATGACGTAGAGAAAATAAGGGTTGGGGGGTTCAGTCAATAAATAGGAGGGCAAGAAGATTTTGAGAATTGCTATGAAGTGTACAGAAGTAGAAGATTGCTTCTTAGATGAGTGAGTTTAAGCTATGAGTGAGAAGAGAGAGAATCAAATAGTCTTAGCCTTGCTTCGTTGGACATGATCTCCATCATATTCTGCTGTTTCTTGGAGTTAAGTTTAGAAGGCTGAAGCATCTCCTTCAAATACAATTTGCAGGTTCTTTGCTCCATCCTTTCACTTTATTTTTGTTTAAATGAAATTTGCAGGTGGCTGGGTCTTTAGACTCTTTATTCCCTTTCACTTTAATTTTATTCTACAATATAAAGTTCGCCAAAAACTGATAATTTAGTAAGTAATTGAGTTCATATTTCAAAATTCTAATTTAGGAGACGCTATTCTCCACACACACACACACAAAGAAAAAAAGGTTTAAGAGATGTATTTTTTTTCCCTTTTTTTTTTTTTTTTCGTTGGAGGTAGATTTGTGAAAAATATCAGTTCAGTCACTTCAATTATTTACTAAAAGGATTGACTTCAATTTACACGATAAATAGAATTAATGAGAAGATAAATCTTAACTTTTTTCGGGTATCCCAATAATTTAATATAATATATATTAAAAATTACAATTTACACCCCTAAACTATTCATTTTTTAAACTTACTCTTTATACTCTGATAATGCACACTAATTAAACTATTTTTTTTTTCATACCTTCCATCATAAACTATGAAAATACACAATTCATTCCCCTAAACTATACCACTTTTACACTTATTCCCTTAAAATATGAGATTACAAGTTTACTTCCCTAAACTATTACCCATAGGATGGGAACTAAGTATTACACGGTTAATAATTTAGGGGTTAAGTGGACACTTTCTTAGTTTATGGGGGCAATTATTATATGGAAAAAAATTTAGAGGGGATAAAGTATTCGTTCTAATAATATAGGAGTAAGTATAAAAGAGGGTAAAGTGTAATTTCCCTTTCAGTATAATATATGAGCATAATATCCAAGAATTTAGGAAGAAAAAATATTAGATAAGAATTAAGTAGAAACTCCAAATATCACCTCGATTTGATAAAAACCAAAAAGATTTTTGAATTGTCAAGAAAACTTGTCCGATTGAAAATAAGTAGTTTCCTAGAGTATATTTTCAATTGAAAATATTTTTGAGTGGAAAATATTGTCTGAGACAAGCAGAGTTCAAACTTTTTTTTTCCCTATCATGTGAGGGCGAGTTGCATAGCAGCTGTGCAACATGTCTTGAGGAACTCTACACAAGCTATGGGTCGTGTCCATATTTCTATTATCTTACATCTTAAATAGCTTAAGAAGTCATCTGCGTCTCATATGCTTTTACTTGTATAGGTGTAATTGGCTAGAGTTCCGAAAGCAGTTGTTTGAGTTTGTTAGAAGCTGTTATTAATGTTCTAATGGCTAGTTACTTATGTAACTTAATGGTAGCCTCTGTTTTCATTGTATAAAACAAAGGAACTTTTTACAGATTAGTCGATTTAATTAACTTAATCTTTCATTCTGATCTACTTGCTCAATTGTTCTTCTCTGTATAGTTTTAGCACATTCCAAGTGAAGTTTTTCACATATATAGTTGGGAAATCATGCTTGCCATTTTGCTCGCCCTCTTCCTTTCAAAACATCAAATCTCGTCTACGCCTAACATGATCTCCATGGTAACTTGACATGCGCTTTTCTCCATGAAAATCCTATGTGGAGTCTGAAACCAAATCAGATTGCCGTCCGGTAATCTTGAGTTTATGGTGTATTCAGTATTGTTTCTGCCTTATGTGGTAAGGATTTCATGACTAGATCATATCCTTGCTACATCATCTATTAGGGTCCGGCCTTGTGCTTCTTATAACAAAGGCGGTGGTGGTGAGCAAGTCTATATATATATATATATATATATATATATATAGATAGATAGATAGATAATTGCCATATGCTTCTAATCTCGCAATTTGAACAATTTCTTCGTTAAACTCTTAAGCACTTTGTGCATGACACATTACCAATTAAGGTACAAGACTCTTGCCATGAGCAACTCTATAGGTTGTGGGTGTTGGTAGTCAGTTGTCCCTTACCCCTCCCCCATATTTTAAGTGATTTCCCATTACCAATTCTCCTACAGCTCATTCCTTTGACTATGATATTTTGAGCTTCAAGGATGCTTTTCCACACACAAGACGATTTGGTTTCTGTTACACCACCGTGAAGGAGCAATATGATGCAAAGTACCTAGCCTTGAGAGCTTGGTGTTGTAAGGTATGGGTGTTTTATAGAATTCGCTTATCCCAAAAGTTTAAACTATCGGAGAAATAAGTTATTTAACATGGTATCAAAGCAGGAAATCTTGACTTCTATTTATGTCTCTTCTACTCTACCTCCTATTTAGAATCTTACATGTTATGCCTCAATTATTAAAAGGGAGTTTCAATTCACATGTGAGGAGAAGTATGTAATTAAATTATTAAATTTATTATATCTCCATAGCTTATACTATTGAGAGAATTAATTATTTAACCTCTACAAAGCATGAATACTGAGTTCAAAGCTCTTAGGTCCTTAAATTCCATTCCACCTCTCCATTTTGAGGCACGCTATGCACTCCATTTTGCCCAATAAATCTTCCTCTCACCCTTCTTCTAAAACCCACAAAACATTTTTGATCACCATCTTGTCATAAAGAATTAAGAGTGAGTGAAACAACTCATGGCATATGTACGGACCACTTGAACTATGGCTTTGATTAGAATATTCTATTGCGTATGTGATGGACTCTTTTATCTTTGAAAAATATTCAGTTTTTTGAGTGGCAAATGAGTGCGGGTAAGCCCAATATTTGCCCAGGCTATTATTTCATTAGATGCCAAACTCAGCTTATATTTTCTCCCAGATGTCCCTCTACATGTTCCTGTTGAAGAATGTTGATGTTTAGTCTCTATTCATCTTCTGGTCCAATGCTTCTTCACAGTCCTATAGAAATCTCATGTAACTTCTACCTTGTTCTGGAGGCAAAAGAGAATATTATCATCAATAAAGAATAGGTGTGAGATTTTTGGTCCATACCTACTAATTGCGATGCCGTAAAGAGTTCACCTTCTCGTTTGCTTTTAAATTAACCCTTAAGATGCTTATTGACACAACAAGAACATACATATCCCTTATCTTAGGCCCATAGAAAGTTTGATATACCCCTTTGGATCTATATTGATTAGTAAAAAATAGGTTACATAATCACGTAACACAGTCCATGATTAGAGAGATCGAGTTTGCATTGAAGCTATTTTCCTCATTGTTTGCCCAATAAAACATCATCATTCTACCCTATCATATGCATTACTCACGTCAAGATTTAAAGCCATGTACAGGCCTTGCCTAAGCTTAGCCTATTTAAGTGATTCTTGGTTTTGTAACTAAGGATCTATTTGGGATCCACTTATTTTGCTGAAACTGAAAACTTTTTGTTGAAAGTATTATAAATAAAATTAAAAGTTAGCTAAAGTAGTATAGTGGGACCCATGAATAGTACTAAAAAAAGTAGTAAAACCTATAAATAGTAGCAAAAATAAACTGGATAGTAAAATAAGCTGGCAACTTTCATCAATGCCAAACTCACACCAAGTAGAACTCAATTTGTTATTTGTCACCCCTATATAAAAGGACTTTGGTTATGTATGTGTGTATTTTAATTCAATTTCCTAAACATTTATCTTTCAATCTTGGTTTGTGTGTTCGGATGATGATGTGATAACTACAAAAGATATGTATATGGCGTTGGGGTCGGGGTCGGGGTCGGGATGGAACTTACACAAAGTTGTCATAATGCTATATTATCTCATGTTTCACCTATATGTATCATCAAATACAATTATACAAATCTTGTTTCATTTTTTGTATTATATTTTATGTTTCACTAATCACAATTTATCATGTATTTGTTTAATTTTCCTTATAAAATAAAAAAGGATTAAAATGAAGAAAAAAAAAAATCAAACACATAATATACCTTAATTGGTGGAACATAAAATAAAGGTAAAATGTAAAACTGACCCTCTAAATTTATTTAGATTTCATTTTAGTTTTTTAACTTTACTTTTGTTCATTTCAATCCTCTAACTTACAAGTTTATTTAATTAAGGCTTTTCTATCAATTTTTGTTATATTTTGTGGTTAATTTTTTAATTTTATAAATTTTTCTTCAAATTTTTTTAATTAAAAAATTCAATTAATGATTAAAAAATACTTTCCAGATTTTTTTTTTTAAAAAAAAATTTTAACAAAAGTTAACGGAAAGACCATAATTGAATAAAAATCTAAAATTCAAAGAACTGAAATGAATGAAAGCAAAGTTAAAAGATTGAAATGAAATCTAAAGAAAGTTAGAGGGTTAGTTTTACATTTTAGCCTAAAATAAAATATGAAGAGGACACACGATTTATATTATATATCCTCTGTTTAATAGTTTGTGTATCCTACAACTGTGAGACAGAGGATTCCATATCTTTTGCAATAAAAAAATCTGATGGTAATAGTAGAAGCTATTCCAAATGGTGCTTCTTGGAATAAGTTAGGGTTTAGACTGTTCAGTGATTTTATTGTTGTGCTAATGATTGTTGTTTGTTTATCATTAGGAAAAAAGGAACCTGGTATATGAAAAAGATGTCCACGTCTGGTGCTGATTGTTCAAATGGAAAAGAAGTTCAATGCTCAGAGTTTATCATTGACGTTGAAAATGTCGGGCCTCCCAAGCGGCACTCCAAGTGTTGCATCTACAAGGTCTCCAACAAACTTCGCGAGGTAAAGGAAGAAGCCTACACTCCAAAGCTTATTTCAATAGGCCCTGTTCATCACGTACACAACAAGAAGGAACATGACAACATGTTGTCCTGTCCCTTGTTGTACAACAAGGGAAAGGACAACAAAAAGGAACAGGACCACAAGAAGGAACTGGAGAATATGGAAATTTTGAAAAAAAGATATTTCAACGAATTCTTTTGCCAGACAACTTGTAAAGGCCAGGAGGTATTTGCAAACATCATTGAGAAAAGTGAAGAGAATATCCGCTATTGTTATGCAGAAGAGATCTCTTTACCCAAAAAGAAAGATTTCGTGCAAATGATTCTATTGGATTCTATCTTTATCATTGCGCTCTTCTTGAGGACTGATGCAAGGGGAAGATATGAAGAGGATGATTATATATTAAGTCAACCATGGCTGGAGGAAGGCATAAAGCGTGACTTGATATTACTTGAGAATCAACTTCCATTTTTTATTCTAGATGATTTATATCATCACATTGGAGGGTTTCAAAGCTTTCATAATTCATTTCTTAACCTTGCCTGGAATTACTTTTTTCCCTATGACAACTACAAGAACATACCCAACAAGAAGGATGTAAAACATTTCACTGATTTGCAGAGATATTTCTTCTATTCACCCAAATTGGAAAGTACTAACAGTATTATTGCACATCTATATAGTGCAACAAAGCTGGACACGGCGGGATTGAATTTCAAGAAGTGGGAGAAAAAAACACCAGAAGAAGATAGACGTTTGCTTGACATTCGTATGAAGAAGCCGAATCCCTTGGAAATTTGTCCATGCTTCAATTGCTCGTGACTCTTGCATTGCTTACCTTGCTTGAAATGCTTTTGGTGCTTGAAACGTATGCAAACTAGCTTGGTAATCCCACCCTTTGAGATAAATCATGCAACTGAACAGATTTTTCGAAACATCATGGCTTTGGAGCAGTGTCATTATCCAAAAGAATCTTACATATGCAATTATATCGTGCTATTGGATTTTCTTATAAATACTAGAGACGATGCGGAATTGCTTGTTGACAAAAAGATTATTGTTCACTCGTTAGGCAGCAATAAAGAAGTTGCCAAAATGGTTAACAAACTTGGCAAAGAAATTGTGGAAAAAAATTCATGTTACTTCAAGGTCGCTGAAAATCTTAATGAACACTATGAAAACTGGTGGAATAAAAATATCGCATCATTGAAAACAGTATATTTCCGTGATATTTGGAGAGGCACCGCAACTTTTGTTGGAATTATAGTCTTGCTTGTAACTATCGGCAATTTCCTTAGGCCTTTTGCCTATCACAAATAAGTTTCCTTTATTATGGTACTGTAATATCAGCTGGAAATCTGGCTTTGGTTGTAGTTTTTTTTTTTAAAATAATTATGATTAAGTTTAGCTTGTGATATCCTTTCTTTCCTAACAAGTTTTACTTTCAACTTTACATATTACACGTTTCAAAGGTTATTTCAGCACCCATCCATAGTCTGCATTTGGGCTAATAAGTTTTAGCCTCTAAAAGAGTTATATCCTCCAACAATAATACAAATTAGAGTGATGATAGAGATGCAAACTTTTTTACAAACAATTTTACAAATTGTGGATGTAGTAAGTGGTTATTGGTAAGTAAAAAAAATAATATTAATAGTAGACTTAGATGAAAACCAATAAAAAACTGATCATATCAACAGTTTGTAAAAATTTTATAAAATAATTTGTGATTGTAGTATTATTCTATAAATTATTTGTCTAACTTTTTGTATTCCACCATATACTTCATTGAGTACAACTTGTTATATACTTCGTTTGACTTTCCTTGTAAAATAATTAAAGTATAAAATGAAAAAAATTCAAACAAACTATAAGTTGTGACTAGGGCACAAAATGTACAACACAAAAAGTGGAAGACATTATTTGTATTCGTGCACATTATTTTAGTGGCAAACTTACGTGATCCATCATGTTAAAACAGTGCCACTTAATGTAAGGTTTGGGTGGAGCATATACAAAGCCCAAGAGATAGATGTCCCAAAACCTATGTGCTTGAAATTTCTCATCTTATTAGTGGGCTTGACCCAAATATTTGACTTCAAACAAACGAACTAAACGATTCGCTAATTGACCCGTCAAGCTAGATGGTCTATTCCTAAGCTTGGCTAGATGACCCGCACGGACGCACCCCAATTCGGGCAAAATCAGGGCCTGCTCAATGTGCTTTAAGGCATATGGGGACAACTTTAAGAGGGGCATTTTTTTTTATATTTAAATTTAAATTATTTAACTTTATATATATATATATAATATTTTTTATTTAAAATCTATTTTTCTTAATTTTAGGATACAAAATTACTAATTAAGTTTTTGTATTCAAATTTTGCTAATATTTTATTTTCAATTTAATATTGCGAATTCAATTAATTTTTCTTGTAACATAGTTGAACTAAAATAGAATTTTATCAACTTCAATTTTTAAAAACTTTGTTTTATAAAAGCAATTGTAGCATGTATTATTAGTAATATTTTTTTTATTAGTTTTTTATATCAAAAGAGTCAATTTCATGCCAATTACCTTTTTAGTTTTTCTAAGAGAAGTAGGGAATGATATATTTTATTACTTGTCAAGACCAATATGCCGTTTCGAAATTACAGCTATATACATATAAACTTTAAAACTATAAATGTATGTCTTACCTAAAATATTAAAGTATAATAAAAATAATAATAATAATAATAATAATTAATGTAGGGTCAATAGGCTCAAGAATATGTGTTGGATTGGCCCAAGAGTATTTATTGGGCTAAAAACTCAATCCGAGGACACTGAATAGTCTGAGGATGTGAGAATGTCAACCCATGAAGCAATACTTATAGGTAAAGAAGTGATATCTGATAAAGTATATCCAAGAAGGTGGTCCGAGGAAGAGTATGTCCTCAACTATGTAAAGCTGAGGTAGGAGAAGGGATGGTTAACATCCACAGGCAATATTCTAGAAGATCCTATAGGTAAGGGTAAGCATGGTAGATATAGAAGATAAGAAGAAGGGCAATGAAAATATCTAAGATAAAACTATTATCAGCGCCACCGCATTGAATGCTCTGCAATTGCTTCTCTGACCGCATTAATGGGGAAGTGATGCCTGAACATCAAAGTTTAGCCTTACAGTTGCCTCCAAGGACTTCAAGGGAGGTGGATGAGACAAGTATCTAAATCAGTAATCTGATCTATATGTGGAAGATGGAGAGAAAAAGGTAGATGATATAAAAGGAAAAGGAAGATGCTCAGAAGGGGGAGATCAGAAAAAATAGAGAGAAAATACTGTACACATCATTATCCCTTTACTTTTTATGACTAACACCAAAAAAAGGTTATGACAAGGAAAATTTTCTAGATATCAATGATAACTATTGCACAGCATTAGATAAACACAACTTGTTAAAGCATTCTCATTAAGTGTGTCAAATGCCATTTGACATTTGGCACACCAAACACCAAAAACAGAGCACCATGAGATGTGTTAAATGTCTCAAAATTTTGAGATATGCTACAGTACACTCTCAAATATTAGAGCGTACAGACAGATGTGTTGTAAGTTTTAATATTTTTTTTATTCTCTTTTCTCTCTCCTTTCTCATCACTTTCTTCTTTTCGCTTCTCTCTCATTTCTTCTCTCTCTATTAGACTCTATCTCTTCCTTCTCAATCCTCCCTGCTTAAGATCTCTCTCATCTTTGCTCGAGATATCTCATTGCTTCACCTCGCCATTGATCTCCCACACTAGGTCTCTCATTTCTCCTCTCTCTATCACTCTCTATCTCTTCCCTCTCCTCCCTACTCAAGATCTCTCGCCACCAACCTCCACAGCCCTCGTCACCAACCTCCATAGCCCTCACCGCCGACCTTCAAATCTCTTAATCGGGTCATGGGTGTGAGATTTGTGATGGGTTCGATGTGTGGGTTTTGGGTCATTGATTGATCGGTTGGGTTGAGATTTTGGGCCGATGGTGGTGTCGTGGTTGTGGCGGTGGTTGGTTGAGTTTTGGGCCGGCGATGTTTGTGGCTGTAGTGGACCAGCCGTGTCTGTTGAAGATTTTGAGTTTTTTTTTTTTTTTTTTTTTTTTTTTTTTTTTTTTTTTTTTTTCTCTCTCTTTTGTTGAGGTTTTTGGATTTGGAATTTGTTAGAGATCTAGTGATTGTGATTGTAGTTTGTGGTAGTTGATTTGCCGTTGGTGGTGATTGGCCGTTGCCGTTGCTGTTCGTGGTTAGTTTATGGCGGTTTTGAGTTAATATATTATTTAATGTGTTGGATATATTATTTTAATGTATAGGATTGAAGAATAGAAGATATGATAAATGATGAATTGTAAAATTGTGTGTTAAAATAATAAAGTAGGCTTTTGGTGTCTTAAAATGACATTTTTTATAAGAGAGCCGATGATAATGCTCTTATATGGCTAAAACAAGATTTTCATAGAAATCTCGCTATAAAAGCATTAGTCTGTTAAATAAATGGCTAATACATTGTTAACAGGTGACCGAAGATTCATTGACATACAGATTCGTATGCAAGGAAGAATGATCACCTATATCCTCTTTAGTAAAAAGCTTCCGAAGAGCAGCAATGTGACCATCAGCTATGTCCATGACATGGATGTAGTCACGGACCTGTTTAACACAAAAACATTTGATATTCTGTAAGCGCAAATAAATTGTCAATTTAATCGAATTTTATGTAATGACAGAAAGTCAAATACTACTGCCATGGTTATAATGGATTATATGTGGAATACAAAACTATACATAGTCTGTGTCAAAAAGGATTTTACTGAAAAACTAGGGAACTTCCTATCCACTACTACTCAGCAATATTTACACAAAAAAGAACATACCGCACTACCATCCTTCGTGGGATAATCATGACCATAAACGTTAGGCTCAGGCAATCTGCCAACAGCTACTTTCTGTATGTATGGCATGAGATTGTTTGGGATGCCCTTTGGATCTTCACCAATTCTACCACTCTCATCTCATGAGCCCCAACCGGATTGAAGTATCTGAGTAATATAATTTTCCAATCTGGCTCCGCCTTCTGAATATCTGGATCAATTTCTTCAAGGAAAAGCTATAAATATAGAATATATTAAAAGTCAGGAAAGAAAAGAAAACTGCACTCCTATGAACACAAGAAACAGCAAGTGGGATTATCCAGCATCAAAGACAAATCCTATGTGTGGTATTTTTTCAGGTTGACCATAAACTATTGCAGAAGATGAGGAAACCATCTATTTGGCCACAGGATAACATTACTTGTGTCAGTAGTGGGCAGAGAATGCCAACATGTGATGTAATCAATAAAAAAATGGTTCACATTCTAAGACTAAACAATTATCTGTTAAAGATTCAACTGGAACTTGAATACTATAACTACTTTCGACAACCAAATAATTAGACATTTTTATGATTCGATAGTTACAAGGGTGGGTGATTTACAAGGCCCGTGGTGACAAAAGAATTAGACATCGAACATAAAAACTTCACAATTTAGCAGTAAGACGCCAAAAACACCAATATTACTTCCACAAATATACAGCTATATATACAAATCATAGTTTATGCAGACATGATTTGAAAAGAAATATACTGGAATCAAAGATTTAGCAAAATCAAATACGACTAAAATGAACGTTTAATACATAACTCAACAGCCAAAAATTCATTAAGACATAGATTATTGTTGATTCACTTCCGAACCATTTGTTACAAGCGCAAGATTCAGAAACAAAATCAAATGAGGTCAAGAAATTAAATCCCGGATGCGCCTTTTTGCAATCATATTTTGCCATAACCTCATTATGATTAATAGTGCCAATCAAATTGTTATTGAAATAACAGCGAGGGTTTGCAACACTCTCCCCAACAGCTTTTAGGCCATCAAATGGATCACAGCATCAAATCTGTCTCAAACAAAGCCAATGGCACAAATTAAGCCAACTCTTAAAAAGTCTATAATTTTGTTTGTTTCCGCAGAAAATAGTTAACAGTAAAATTGAATGAAAACAGTGGGAAATCGTAGCACTGCTAATGTAATTGAAATTAAACATACTGTGTTTGAGAAAAGAGCTTCTCCAAGTCCTCCTTATCCTAAGATCACCCTGCAATAAAACCAACACGTAATGTAACCAAAAGCCAAAAGCCTCAAAACGCCACCGTTTGGTTGCCTAGAAACTGTTAAATTTTTGAAAAACAAGAAGATACAAATCTCCCAAAAATTATAACCAGCATTACTCAAGATATTCAAGAATCTCTAATTTCTAACCTTCTTTTCTCTCATTCTCTCGGTAACCAAACAAAACAGAAATTTACACACAAAATAAATAAAAAATATAAAAAATTTGAATACCAGGTGCCATTAATAAAAGTCCTTGCTTTGATCGATCCAAAATATTTTAACACTATTCATCTATGCATATTTAATTAGTTTAGTCAATACACGCATATTACTATATAAATCAAACATATACAATAGAATCTATAGTCTTAGGATCTGTCCTAGAGTATCTGATAAGGTAAAAAGAGCTACGTTAGATGGTACTTAATTGTTTGACAGCTGCTTTTCCAAGGGAAGCAAATACTCCAAATCCCCCAGTCAACACAAACAGTAAGAACTGGCCCAAAACTTTGTGCTCTTTCATAACAATCACATTCACACCTGCATATCATCCCCATCGCTACAAACACTTACCATGTAGAGTAAATTAAGGAAAGTAACTTATGACTTCCGAATTGGCACTGCAACTTAACACTTGACCAGCCTATATATGACATCTCTATTCACTGCAATTCAAAAAACTTTAGTTGAAAGCCCTTCTTCTAAGAAGCCTTCTTACACAGTAAATCATGTGAAAACAGAGACTAACATCTAAGAGTAGGAAGAAGCATAATGCAAGGGGATCCCAGGTCGGCAACTAAGAGTAGGAAGAAGCACAAGATAGAAGTAGCAGATGCAGGAAAGTATCAAAAGTTGGGATAGCGGCAAGAAAATGCAAGGTTATAGTAGTTAATTAAAAGATCATGTGTGTGGGCTATCCAATAAACATATATTAGTATAGTAGTATTAGATTAGCATGTTGTTAATATTGTAGCATCTAATCCATGAATATTGATTTTGTTGAAAAATTATATACTTTACTTGTGGTCATATAGACACATACCTTTGGCGGAATAGATCACCAAATGCCCGGATCTTGTCCTTTACTTGCTTTATGAACTTCTCACGGTCTCTTTTGTGAAACACCTCCAAGTCACAAGAGAGGCTATTAGAACCTCTCCTAATTTCCATGCTCTAAATTCTAGGGAACAATTGATGGTGTCCCAAAGTTGTCATTTACTTGTTTTACGAACTCCTCACGATCTCCTTTGTGGAACAACTCCAAGTTGCAAGAGAGGCTATTAGAGCTTGTCCTAATTTCCACGCTCCAAATTCTAGGGAACAGTTGATGGTGTCCTAGAGAGATGGTTTATTTTGAGAGAGCACTCAAAACTATACGTATAATCTCAAAACTGTGTCTATCATCTTTTTCTAACTGATGTAGGAGTATTTTAAATACTAGTAGAAATTCACTTACTATCAAATATATGTGATTTCTAAAAGATTTCATCTGATAAATTTAAATTACTCGTCTACTTATATCAATATCTGTTAAGTTTAAATTACCCCACTACTGATATTGATAACTCATATCAATATCAGTTAGTTTAAATTTAAACTTACGTATCAAATAACCCATGTGGACGATCCATGGGCCATTGTTTATGGGTTGGGTCAAAACCAACCCAATTTCTAACAGATTTAATATCTCTAGTGTAGAGATTTTAAGAAAATATGAAGTAAAGAAAGGAAAAAGAAACTTACCACAAAAGCGACGATAGCAAAAGAAAGGGCGAGAAAGCCATACTTGGCTATGTTTTATTAGCATGTTGTTGTTATTATTGTAGCATCCAACTCTTGCAACAGCAAACAAATTTACCGGATTGTCACATATAGACCTTGTACTTCATTCACAATACACCTTTTACACCATATTCTTGTAGCATCAACCATTGTGGTTTCCTTTTACAATTTAAATGCACCTACTTGACAACTTCACTTGCATAATACGGCTTCTGCATAAATACAAGAAAGACTAACAAAAACTCAAGGTATCCAAAAACTCTTAGACAGTCCACAGTACAAAAAGTATCAAATGTTGAAGTCCATTCATATGGGGTCTTCAAAAATAAGAATTGATTAAACGGAGTAGAGCACACAATTATATATTATTTACATTCCACACTTGTAGAGAAAAATAGGCTATTGACCAGATTATAATCACAATAAAAGGTAGAAAATATAGCTTGATGAGTTTATGGATCAGACTTTTGGAACAGAATTTGATAAAAGGGCTAATAAATTGAGGAATTTACCAATTGCAGTTAACTGTGCAGAGTACAATGAGCAGAATTTTGGTACTGTGAAAACTCCCAAAAAACCTGAGGCAGTGAACAGAGTAGTGCGTCAGACAGTAAAAACTAAAAACTAAAAAGTTCAAACAAAATTATATACCGAAACTCTTTTTTTTTTTTTTTTGGATTTTACCGACACCGTAATTTTTTTAATGAAGTATTAAATTTAGTGAAATGAGACATCAAAATTTTATTATAATTTTTTAAAAATTTACAATTCTACCAGTAATACTAAGATAAGACCACCATGTCCACAATACACAAATCTCTCTTTTATTTAAACTGATTCAAGTCTGGCAATTGAGGAACAAGGCTATTTGGCAAAGCAAAGTCACAGTTTGGGGGCAGAAGTGAAAATAATAATCCTCTTCTTCACTTTGTACAAAGTTCTACGCCCTTCTGGGTTCTACCGTTGGGTTTGTTTCGCTGAAAACATTGAAAAACCACCTGGGTTTCTGCCGCTAGGTTTGTCGTTGGGTTTCTACCTGGGCTTTGTCTCTTTAAAGAATGGTTAGTGATATTTTTACTTTATTATTAGGATTTTTCCCTTACCAATATATAATTTCCAATGTTTTTTCACTATCAGATTTTTATTACTGCAAGGGACCAGTTTCGAGTGTATGATGCATTGGGTTGCTGCTTAGATGTAAATATTTAAGATTTTTTGTTTGGCTGAGAAGGGTCATTTTGTCAAGATTGTAGTGAATATGTGGTTCTAGACTTCAGCTCTGTTTTGATTGCTTTTAAGAATAGTTTGAATTTATTGGCTTTCATTTATTTTGGATTTAGGATTAAAGTTGGAAAGTGTATTTAATTGAGTCACTGCCAAAGATGGGCTATATTTTCCAGTTGCAAATATTGTTTTGCTATAATTTTAGTGCAAAAACAAAAACAAAAAACAAAAGACGTAGCCAACTTTGATATTGAAGGAACAATATCGTTGCTTGATACTTGTCCTGTACTCACTGCATATTTGTTATTACTACTGGCTCAATTTGTTTTCATTATTATCTACCGTGAATGTCCTTATTTTTTAGAAATATTTTTAAGCTCTTGAGCTTATTGTGTATATTATCATTATTGCTGGCTTGGTTTTCAACTTTTATTATTATATGCGGATTTATTCTAAATGCCATGAAGTTCTCGTTGTGATTCTTTCGGTTTTGCTATTTCTTTGAAGCAAGTATGGTCAAACCTTATTTTTTTTAGTGAGCTCATTTAGAATTTTTAATTTAAAATTATCTAAAAATTTGCTTGATATATATGTGAATCATCCAAATTTTTGCAGCAATGCCTGTTATAAAGTTTTGAAGGTAAAACGGTTGAGCATAGTAGGTGAATCATCCAAATTTAGAGCTTGATTTTTATTTTTTAATAACATTTATGATAAGTATTTTTGCTATATGACATGTATTATGTATATCAAACATGTTTTGAGGGGCGATATTCTCAAATTTCCATCCGAAGAACTTTGAAATCTTTGTGAACATGTGATTTTTTTCTTTGCCCATCGGTCCATGACTGTGGCCTGTTCTTTTCATTTTTAGGATCAGGATTCTATAGATTTCTTAGATCAATGCACAAGAAAGAGCCCCTATACATTTATGGTCGATGAGCTCAAAGAACTGATGTATAGTTGCATACATTCCTTTCACAACCAAATATTCAATTCTTATATTATTAGTACTTATCAAAGTAGATGTAAGAGCACTATTATAGTAATGGATTTAATTAGGTATGAATTGCATTCACGCAGCCTAAGTTTTTGTAATCATTTTCAAGTAAACTAATAATTTTAATATTTATTTAACATAAAAAGAAGTATTTCCCATATGCGAGTAGAGCATGAATTATACAGCACCAGCAACAATTTTTGCAGGGGTATTGATAATGGTAAGGAATATCTTGAGTTTTCATTCATTTTTCATGATAACCTATGGTATTTTAGGGGAAAAAAAAAAGGAAAAAAGGGAATGAGCAATTGAGCATCAATGTTGAAGCTGTTATGACATTCTGCAGAAGTTTATGTTTTGTTTGTTTGATTGTTAAATCCATAGTTATTGCTTCTTCTCATCTAAATAAAGTGTTTTGTAGCTCTGTTTTAATGTAGGAATTAAAATTATATTTAGAATTTTTTTTAGCATGCTAAACACACCTATCAATTCATTAGAACTTGATATTTTAACATTTATTGGATAATTGAGGATGTTAAGGATTAGAATCCTAATTTAAAATTAAATTTAGTTTGATTGATATTTTTCTTATAGTAATTTAATGTTTCATATCAAGGATAGGAATTTATGAGATTGGAATCCTAACGTACATTTAAAGAGGAAGAAATAAAGAATTATTTAAATCTTCATACGTAATAACTTTTCTGTGCATCGTATAAGCTTTCTCACACGTTTAAAAAAAAAATGAAAGCATATACTGTTTCATCAACAATAAAACACAATTTTAATAGTTTCCTCCTGATAAGACACTTATGCCATAAACCAATTAAACACATAGTTAAAATACAATTTGAAGAAAATGGAAAGACATGAGAAAGACCCATCCACATTCTATAATAATAATTAAAAAAAAAGAAAAGAAAAGAGAATCCATAACCATAAAACGCCGAGAAGAGAGAGAAAGTAATCTGAGATTCCTTCACCCTTCCCAACGACTAGCCTCCTGCTACCGTCCCTTCGGAATAACTACTGGTTAGTTTTCTCTTGCTTTGCAGTTCATCCCCATCCATTGGCATAAATATGATCAGGTTTTTATAATTTGATTGGATTGTTTTTTATTTAGCCTTATTGGTTATATTTGGTTCTGATTAGAGTATGTGAAGTAGATTTGGTTTTGTTTTTGGTATTTAGGCTAAATTGATGTGCGGGTATTTATTTATGGTGTCAAGTTCCTAGTCTCTTATGGTTTTCTGCAACAATTACTAAAGAAACTTCAAAGGTTCTTGCAATATATGTTTCATTGCTTGCTGCTGTGTCTGTGTCTATGGTGTTACTAAATGGGCCCCGCTTTTAATTTTTGGGTTTCTTTGAATGCAGATGAAAATTTGCATCGTTCTGTATATTTTATTTTGGTATTTGTTAGATGAAATCCCATTTAGACTTTTTTTTTTTTTGTGTGATAATCAAATCCCTTTTAGACTTAATTAGTGATGATTGTATTCAATTTTTCCTGCCCTCATGTCGTGATAAATCTAAATAATTTATTAATTTATGAATAATGAATATGAACAAAAAATTCAAGGATGAAGTCTAGAAGATATTAGCTGATGAAAAAAATGAATTATGAACCAAATGTGAGGCAATTGATAGTATTACATAGCATGTACATATATAATTTTTTCATGGCTATGCAATTGGCTGGGAGGCTCTTCAATACTTACCCCCAAAACCCCACTACCAAATACATCCATATCATGGTATCCACAATATATAAGGGCCCTAACTTTGATAATGACCCATGTAAAATTTGGATGGCTAAGAAAAAAATTTGAGTGAATGGAATTATTGAAACTCAAATTTTAGCACAAAATCAGAGTAAAAGAATGCTATTAGTCTTATTTTATTGGTTCCTTCTTGATGAGAAACAAATGTAAAAGCCACAAAATCAGTTCCATCCTTGGTCTCCACCACTGAGAAATTAGAAAAATCTTAATTAACTTGGAGTCAACAAGCCTACAGTTTTTTCTTTATGTTCTTTGCTTTCATGTATTTAAGTTTCAAGTTCTTTTTTTCTTTTTTCTTTTTTTTTTTTCTATCTAGGTTTTTTTTAGTAGATTTGGTTTAGCTTAGCTTAATTGTCTGTTTGGTTTTATTTGTATAATTGTTTAGGTATGTGCATATGAAGATTTTTCTTTTTTTATTATTTATAAGTAATTGTGTTTATTAAATCTGAAAAAACCCAGAATTAGGAAAACAAAAAGAGAAAGCTATTAATTCAAAAAAATACTCTCTTTAATATTGTTATATATACTTGCCCTTGGTTTTGTTGTATTGTAAAAGAATTTTGTTACCATTAATTGTTTCTCTTTTTCTTACTTGTTTAATAACAAGCATATGTTGATTTTAAAATATTAGAGGATGAATTTGAAAGGACCAGAGAGCTTTGTGAAAGACTTTTGGACCGATTAAAGCACTTGAAGGTATGTATAGGCTATAAAAAGTTAGACTAGTGTTTAAACTTCAAAATTGTTTTGTATAGTTTTTATTTTGCTGGGTTTTATGGTCTCTGTTGCTTGCTTGGGTGATGCTATTTGATTACTATTCTTTGTTGAGAAAAAAATGTTGATAGGCTGATTACAATTTGGTTTTTTTTTTATGCTTTGGTTTTTTTTTTTTTTTTTTTTAGTGTTTGCAGTTGGACCCACAATAAGTATGAAAGCTCAATAGTAAAACTACTATTTTTTTTTTCTTGAGGATTACATGAATTATAATATCTCTCTCTTGACTTAGAACATACTTGATATTGTAAAGAAACATAGAAAGTATATATTGCATAACTGAATGTATGAGTTATTTCTGATTTTGTACGAGTATGTACTAGTTTGTACATGTACTTATGAATTAATTAAGAAATTGCTATTTTTTGTTTGTGTACCCTCTATAACTTAGTTGAGCATTGCCATGCATTGTTGCTGTTTTTTATTTATTTAGCATAATGTGTGCTTTTTGATTTTTGGTCATAACCTAAAAACACAAAAGAAAGATTTTTTTTTTTTTTTTTGGTATTGCACACCACTAAGTGTGTAATTAAGGTCGACCAATGAAATTTACATTTCAACCTTGCTTAGCTTGATGATGAGCTACTTTTTGCATTTCATTAGTTTGTGCTATTTAGTGTTTAATTGTGCGAGTTGTTTATAATCTTTGAACAAATGATCTTAATTTTGATATCACATTCTTTTGATCGTTAAGACTAAAAAATCCTAGAAAAAATGCATAAATAACCATTCTCTTTTAAGGATGAGTAGCTCTCTCTAAAAAGGTTGGTGTTGTAGAGATCTCTATCTAGGGTTTTCTTCTAAGTAGTCTCCTTACAATTTTGTGGGTAATGAGAGTATATATAGTATGGGTGAAAGGTATAAAAGTCACTTAAAATCCTAGCTATTAGTGCATCTTGCGGGTCATCTCGTGAGTTGGCTAAGTCACAAAACACACTGACTCTTCAGCTTCTGGCTTGTGTCCTTATGTGACCTTCAACTGTCTTGAACAAATCTTTACCACTTAAGACTAAACCCTTTACAATTGAATACCACAAAGTACAAGAAAATAAATTAATGTATTTACAAAACTTTTTGTCATGGAATAAAGTCAACATAAATGTTATGTGAAAAACCATAACTTAACACATATGATCTGCTTTGTAAATACTTTTATTTTTGGGTTAGATTTTGAAGAAAAATGTGTTTAGAAGTTTAAATCTTGTGGTTTTAACTTCTTGATTGGACTTATGTTTGCATCTAAGTGTCATTATGTTTTTAAAACTTTTTTGGATCATATGTATTGAGTCTTAAAAACTGCTTTTTAAGTTGTTTTTCTACATAAAATTTCCAGATTTTTAATTTTTAAAATTTTTTATTGGTTCGATCAATTGAACCAAGTCCTCGACCGATCAAAATTGTCCAGTTGTTAGGCCGAAACTCTCTGCTTGACTCAATTGATGCTTGATTGATCAAAAAAAAATTTCGATTCCTTTCGACCGATTGAAACTTGAAATTTCAGTTTTTTAAGTTCTTGATGGATCATTCTTTTCATGCATCATTTGTAATTGGGTTCACATGCATTACATTGTTTTCTTTATCTATCACGTATTTTTTATATCACTCATTAGTTTCACACGCAACACGCATACACTTTGCTAAATTGGATAATCAACTTGATTTAAAAATTGATTGATTAATTTTTGTGTTCAATACATTTTAGTATATACTATTTTACTTGCTGTGTGAACTGTAGAAAATTAGAAATATTTTTTTTTGAGAGATAGGGTGGATTATTAAATGTGCAAATAATTTTTCTGCTCTTAAGGTTGGTTTGAGTTCAAAACACCTTAACACATGAAACACTTTGCTTGCTGAATTTTTTATATCATTGAGTCTATATTTTATAGTCTTAACTAATTTTGCCTAGAAGTGTTTGCAAGCATCTGTTTATTGGTCTCATGCTGTGAAGTTTGCATATATTGAAAGAGAGAATATTTGTATTCATGTGTATCCTTAACTTATTTTTTAAGTTTGGTTTGGTTTGTGTTTCTTTTTAGTTTTCCTCACCGCCTAAATTTTCCCCAAAACTATTTTTCTCAAGAGTTATTTTGATTTTCCTATTTTTATAGGGGGAGAAAGCTATTTTTAAAACCTATACTGTTCATAAGGGGAGTTGTTACTTCTCATAGGGGGAGTTGCCTCTATTTTCTATAGAGCTTTTTTTTTTTTAATGGTTCCTTGATTCTCTATTTTCTATTGACATTTGTTGTGTATGTTTTCTGACTACATTCTATTTGGGTTGTCTTTCTCAATACGTGACAAAAAGGGGGAGAAATAGATGAGATTTGTGAATCATGTTTAAAAGGTTTTTAAACTGTTTTTATTTTGGAGGAGATGAAAATGTTTTCGAGAGGGAAGAAGATAAAAGTTTTTATGTATCTAACTCAGGGGGAGAGTTATTTTACATATTTGTTATCATTGTGGTTCATATTGTTTATCTGTCTTTATTTCCACACATGCGTTGATATGCTCTTTTGAGTGTTTCAGGAAAGTAGATACATTCCAATCAAGACCTTCTACCTCTTCTTGCAACTTCTGAGTTAGAAGTATTAGATTAAAATTTGTGACACTGATTTGCAGAATTTAATCAAACCCCAACAGCTCATTAAGCCCATTAAGTGATTAGGGTTTTAGATCTAATTTTATAGTATTTAAAGGAAACTCTAAGACAGGTTTTAAAGGGGGTTTTTAGAGAGAGAAGAGTGCTTCTTATGCCTCCCATTGTAGATCTAGGGTTTTTGTACCCAAAATTCTCTAAAATCTTCTACCAGTAATATTTTTAGAAAAAACTCAAGATCCGGTGTTGTAGAATTGCTGTCATCACTAGTCATCAAAGGTGCAAGAGATTTAAACTTTTAAGGATGATCTTAGAGTCACAAACTTGAGAGTTTGTGTTGATGATAGAAGAGTCCATAGATTCAGAGCTGTGTGTGATCATATAAGTAAGTACTACAAGAGGTAGCATTAGATTTAGGAAAAAATCTATTGTAAACACTTCTATTCTATTTAGTAAATTTGTTGCCTTGTGAATTGTTTAAATTAAATCTTCCCCAGATTTTTTACCTTAAACTAGACGTTTTCATTGCTTTTCCTATGCTATCATATCGCTTGTCTTCTTTACTTTTCCTCTATTGTGATATGATTTATTATTATTTAACCTAAATTTGAATAATTAGCCTAAGTAACAGCTTGGCTAATAAAGTAAGTTAAACAAATTGTGTTTACAGGGGTCTAAATTGCAAACAACTTTGAATACATGGGTCTTACAAATACATGCGTCTTACAAATACATGTGTCACTAATTATAAGAAATAAGTCAGTTAGGAAAATGTTAGAAATATTATAAATTTTACTTCAAAACCTGTACAAATTGATGTGATAATTAATATGATTTGTGGACATCAACAACTTATTAAATGCCTTTTTACATTAATTTTGTAGGCATCATCTTGTAAAATTTATAATATCCCTAACATTATTCATTCAAATACTTATTTATTATCGTCTTGAAGTGCCACTAATCACAAACATTTATGAAAGGGTAGTTGGTTTAATTTAATTGGGACTTTGGTTATATCTGTTTCAATTGAAATTGATTTAAAAAATATATCTTTTACATTGGTGACTAAAATTATTAGTTAACTGAAAATTATTTTTCAATTAACTGTAAAATATTTTTCAAAATTGTATCCGATGCAATACCTGGATCTCAATCCTTAACCTACTATATACAAGAGTGCAAGGGAAAGAGTGATGATGTCATGGTGCTAACCTGTGATGATGTTACTAAGGCTGACATGGCAAATCCAAAGGCATGAGGCATGTGATGGCTATTCCAACACTTGAAGGTGGTTGGTGGCACGTGATCGTGTGTGAATTAAATTAATTTACTCATACCTCAAATCGTCATAACATAGAGACACTTATGTAATCTTGCGATGTTTTCACACATAACACATAATATTCTTTGCTAATTTTGATACATATGTACGTATAATGTGATTTGGCCATCACAAGGTTTACATGTGTTGATGTATGCTCACTAAACTATCTTAACTTATTTTTGAAATATAAAATTGGTTAGACTTGTTTAGTGTATGTGTGTGTATTGGGATCTATGTGCTTAATGTTTTTGTTGAGAGATGATTTTGAGGGCTTAAAATGTTGATTGGATCGTTGGTTGAGTTGCTTGTTTGATTGCATTCATGTCCGTGTTTTTCCCTTCTTTGAAAAATTGTTTTTAAGCAATCTCGATAGCTAGTTGACACCTCTCGACAACTAGCCTATCTATTGAGATTTTTCAGCTTTTTCTTATCGCAATCTGGATAGCTCCTCGATAGCTTCTCGATCCATCGAGAAATTTTCTGTCTACTCGATAAATCCTCGACACCTTCTCAATCCATTAAGGTTGGCTTGATAGCTTCTCGACACCTCTCGATCGATCAAGATCCTCTTACATGCATTGTTTTCATATGTTTTGCATATTCCTTTGATCTTGTCATCCATAGCATCTTGTTTCATTATATTCATGCATTTATACATTCTTTGTGCCCTCTTGATCATCCTTGATCATCTTTATGTTTCTTGTGTGAGGCTTTATAGCTTCTTGTACCCTTTGTCAATCATGACAAAAAAAGGAAGAAATTTGAGAAATTGTGGTTTCTTTTTAAGATTCTATAAGTTAGGGGGAGAAATACATGCCCTTGTAAAGGGGAGTGTTTACCTCCTTGTTCTTGTGCACTGATCATGTGACCATATTTACATACATTATGCTTATCCTTGTTGTATATATATGATGATGGTGTATGTATTCTTCACGTATCTCTACATGTGTTGTTTCTTTTCTATCGTTATACACATGTTTCTTTATTGTATGCAATCTTTTAATTTCTATCTCATACTAAGATGTCTTAATGAGTTTTGCTTAACTGTTTCAGAAATACAGGTTGTCAAAGTCTATTTGTCATGAACTCTCTTCTTGCAAAGTTTTTCATAAGTTTGTGTTAGGATAGATTTTATTGTATTTAACAAGTGAATATGAGCAGAGTAATTTATGACTTGTCTCATATGTTCATTTGTTGTTGTGATTTTGTCACGGATTGCCAAATGGGGAGATTGTTAGAACATATGTGATTCAATGTTAGGAACATATGTCAATATTTTATGTAATTGACTAATCCTTTGATAAAACACACTTTACTTGTATTTAGGTAGATCTAAGATATGTCTAATACTTCAAGGAACAAAAGTTCAAGTATAGTATTAAAGTTATGCAAATATGTCCAAGAAACAAGTGAAGAAGTGTTAATTCATTAAAGCTCGACAGCTGCTCAACAGATAACTATCTATCGAGGTCTCGATAGCTAGCTTGACAGTTGTATCTATCGAGCTTTACGAAATTCAAATTCCCAAATTTGATTTTCGGCCCATGCTAACATGTATGTGTAGGGTTTTTTTTTTTTTTTTTTTTTTTTTTTTTTTTTTTTTTTTTTTTTTTTCTCACAACCCTACACATATATAAGGCTTATTTTAAAGACTGTCATATAACTGAACAAGTAAAACATGCAAAAGATGATCGATGCCTTATTTTCTTGTAAGCAGCTATTGCGTCTTTGCGCCTTAAGGTTTTGTAACCAAGTGTTTCTTGATCTTCATTGTTGATGAAGTGAAGAAATTTGCAGGCAACATTCTTCTTTCTCAAGTTGATGAGTGAGTTACATACTAGGATTCGTGCAAAGGAGTTAGACACGTACTAGGTTCCGTGCATCAAAAGGGTGGCGTTTATATATTGAAAAGTTCAGAGGTTTCTATTGTAAGTTCATCTATGGGGATTGTAGAGTCTAGGGACAAAGGTTTTGTACTAGATTTGAAACTTCTCTTTACTATAGTGAATTGCTTTTCGAGAAAGTTTCCCCCCAGGTTTTTTTACTGTGAAACTAGTTTGTTTCATTAGTTTTCCTAGGTCATCATATCTTGTCTTGTTTACTTTTCCGCTGCATATGATTTTAACATGATATTGATGTTTTTTTGTTTTAACAGTTTTATACATAATAAATTTAATTAATAATTTAGATTTAAAACTTATTAATCTAATCAACCGGGATCTAAATTTCCAACACTTCCAAGAATAGGGAACAAGTGAGAACAGAGAGATAGAGAGAGGATTTCTGGAAACAACAACAATTAAGTTCATTTCCTTTCCATACACTCTCCTTAGTCTAATACCCTTAGTAACTAACTCCAAGCCTGCTGTGTAACCACCCTGCCAGCCCATTCTCTCTAACTAACTAACTATAACAACTAACTCTAATGTCAAACAGTTTGATTTAAACACATCACCAATACAAGTAAACATATATATCTATACTAAAATACAAGTATACAATGCCAACTAATCAAATACAACATTATCTAAAGCACATACACATTACACACTCAGACTGCACTAGAACACGCATACCTCATTAGATGTGTACACATGCCCCATCAGTAGCAAAACACACCCCTCTCATTAGCAACCGAAGCACACCCAGCAGCACCTCACCATGCAACATCACACGCATGTCTCATCAACACTACACTACTCTCCATCAGCACCCCACACACACATACACCTATACACTCCTAACAGGGTTTAGGGCTTTCTATGAGTAGTGAGCATTGTTTGTTTAAATGTGTTATAATTCATATTGTTGATAGTGGATTTTGGTTGACATTACCTATAGATATAGGATTGGAGTTTCCCAAGCCACATTAAATACTATTTTTCAGTGTAGCATTTATTTTCTTGTTTGTGTGGATGTGCTTTCACTAACCCCAAATCATAACAATTGATATTAAAGCTTCCGCTATAGCACAACAAGTCCAAACTCTTTGCTTAAAGTTTTGAGCTAACTACTCAATTGGAGTCTCTCAAATGTGTTATCACCTAATGAAGTGGTATCAAAGTTCATGGTAGTGTGTAGCAAACTGGAGCAAAGACGGGGTGCATGTACTTGAAGTCTGTTAGTTTTAGACCCCTGAAAAAACATTATATTTTACCAAAATAAAGCCAAGTTGATTATTAGATCAATTATGCATGCTTTTGGTTAAGACATAATTGTCAATATCATGTAAGTACGGTAATATAAATGAGACTGGATATGATAACCTAGAAAAACTAATAAACATCGTTTCAAAGGAAAAAATTGGGGGACCAATCCTAAGATGAACAAAATCCCCTATTAGATAGAGATTTACAACCAAAATACCCTATTCATCATAAATCTAACTATAGTTATCAAACTAAGCTCTAAATCCCACAGACATCTCTGGTAGCAATCTATTGCTACGTGTACCTCTAGCCCATGACTTCAATGTCCCCTTAAAGATTAAGATCTCTAACACCTTTGATGACTAGTATAAGACAACAACTTCTACAATACTAGATCTTGAGTTTCTTCAAAGAATATCACCGGTACAAGATCTAAGAGAGTTTTGTGTACAAAAACCCTAGATACAGAATAGGAGGCACAAGAGAGACCTCTCTCTCTCTCTCTCTCAACTGAATGCATGTCTCATGTGTGCGTCTCTTGTGAATGCGACAAGCATTCCTCTTATTCTCATTCTGTTTCTTTCATTCTGTCTGAATAAGATGTGTGAAATGATCTCGCTTTTCTTCTGTCTTTGGGAAAATTGACAATGGCAATGGTCCTTATTAATGAACATATTAAGTGCAAGTCTTCGTTTCACATAGCACAAGATTAATGCTAGTCTTACAACGAATTATACATAACCCATCCATAAATTTTGATTATCATTGTTGATTTTGGAAATCAATTATAAATTTAAAGGTGGAAAAAGTAGAAGATGTTTGTAAATTTATGATATGACATGATTGCAAGCATGACATAATTTTTTTTTTTTTTTTTTTCCTGTTTTGAGAGAGTGAGATCACACTACAAATAGGGTGCAAAATTTTTAAGAATTGCTATCAACAGTGTACAAGATTTTATTCTTTTGTGAATGAGAATCAAATATTCGAATTCGTAACTTTCTAGCTGATTGTGCTGACCCTCGGAGTTCAGCATAGAAGCATTTAATTTCAAACAGCATTCTCTTATCCTATCACTTAATTTTTGTTCTTCAAGATACAATTCATCAAAACTTGATCATTATTAGTAATTTGATTGAGTTCATTCTACGTAACTTGTACTTTGAAATTTTAATTAGAAAATATACACGCCTTTCAAGGTAGGTTTCTAAGTGTTTTTATTCTCAGCTAATAATTTCTTGTAACAACTATTAGGATACGCATGATTAATTTCTATTTCATTTTTTGTTTTTTTTTTCAATGGAAAAGTAAATGTGTATGTCAGTTAGTTAATGAACTTCAATTGGTTGAATATATTATTGTCCTTAAGAGAAGAAGAAGGTTACCTTTTATTGTGTAGCCTTGAAATTCAATACTTATTTGATATATACACTATGAAAAAGAAAGGTAGAAAACACAGGACACTAATTAAAAATATGAAGTGGAAGGTTTAATGAAAAAAATCTCAAAGAATGAGTCATATAACAAAACCTCATTCTGTCACACATGAGATTTCTATATATATATATATATATATATATATATATATTATATATATATATATGGACGATTGCATATTCTAGTACTAATTATTGTTGTTAATTTGTTCGTAACTAAGAAAGAGGAAGCTGGTGATTGAAAAAGGTGCACAAGCCTCGGGAGTAGACCATTGACATTGGGACAACTTTGCTCGTAACTAACATTACTCCTTTTCTAATTCAAAGAAGAGCCACATGATTGTGATGATGGTTCAGTGATTAGAGCAGTTGATGAGATAACCTATACGAAGAAGAGAACTCAAGATAGGATTAATGTGGTAAGGCCTAATGACTATGATACCTAAGTTAGTTGAGTTTATAATAGAAGAAATCAATTGAAAGTAAGGTAATCTCTCTCATACCAATTCCTAATATGTATCCCATTAGCTTTTTATGTGACGTTTTCCTTGATTTTAGCAACATCGTCATCATGAACGAATATGGGGACATAATCACCTGGTTACCTCTATCATGGCCAAGATTTAGAGCATGAAATTGATGAATCCACATTGTTGGTTACGGTCCCTAAACATTGCACTAGGCCTTAAGGTTCGAGGCTTCGAGCTCGTCATCTGCGGTTGAGTGTATCTTTTGCACTTAAAATCTTCTGCTCAAACTGTTGCTCATCATCATTAATTTCTTGAGTGGTCCTACAGTCCTAGTCCTCATTCATCCAAACACGGACTTCATCGAGGACTGTTGGGAGATACTGTGGTTGTACTTTTATCAGGCTATCCTTGTTTGTGACAGCATTTCCGAGCTCATTAGATCTGATTGGAGCCCCATTTGGGTTCCCTTTTTGTGAGTTTCAGGACTCTTGTGGAGAAGCACTGTGACTGTGATGCCCCTTAATATCATGCTATCACAGCTTTAACTCCGAATTTGTAGTTCTATATATCTTAAACTTGATGCATAGTATGTCTACTTTTGTTTAGTAGGTTTATTCCTCTTACGAGTCACGAAGGCTGTTAGTGAGTCAGTGACCTCCGCTCAGATACTCAAGATTTTCAATCTGAGCCGGACTTGTGTCAATTGGAAACAGTTTGAGCAAGAGTAACGGTAGAGACATAATAAAAAAGAAAAATATAATAACAATTTCAAAATATTCTTAAATTAACATGACAACTCATACATGAGCCAACTATATATATTAATCTTAAAAAAATTGTAGTAATCTTCAATTTAATTTTTTTTAATGATATAACATACTAATTTGGAAATGTTGTAAAAAAATTTTTAACTTTTTGTTTTAAGTTCATAGCATTACTCTTTGAGCAAATGCAAAGAAAGAACAGGATTAGGGACACGAATCTTATTTCATTGGGAATTTTAATTGCATAATCATTTGTTAGAATAAATTATCATAATCATTTACTATCCCACAACAAACATGGATCGTGAGCTACAAAGTTTTAACATCCGCACAAATTTTTGATGCTAACCTTTGTGAAGATCATAAATTTTAACCACGTGATAGACGATCTTAATTAACTACTGTGACTAGGAAAGACTTGAAGTCCCATTAAGTTTTGTGTTAGCGAGTAGGACCTACCTTTGATAATCCCAACTACTAGTATTTATGATAGGGAAACATAAAAAATACTTAATAGGATTAATTTAATAAATTTTTTTAAAATTTTTACATGCGAAATTAAAAAGTTTATATATATATATATTTATATATATAATATATATATATATATATATATTTATCATAAAAGTATTATAAACTCTCATAAATATCAAATGTCCTAAATTCAAAATTCCAAGAATTTGGGTTTAATAGAAATATCTTAGCCCCCTAAACATAATCCTTAACCACTTAAACAAAATAAATAAATAAACTGCCAAATAAAATTAGCCCAAATGATAGCAAAAATAACTAAACAACAAAAAATTAGATCAAATAACAACAAATAAACAAAATATTAAACAAAAAGCTCATTCAAAAACAAAAAATAAAACCCTTGAACCCATTCATAAGCTCATCCAGATTCATAACTCATTCAATCCATTCAATAAACATAATCCCTAATTTCATTTTTCCAAAAAATTGGTACCAAGAGAGATACTGTGGCAGTGAGTTTCGCAATCAACTATGCTCTTACAACCAAGGAAGTCAATACCGTACCGGAGGCTGTACCAATTTGGTCATCGGTACGATATATTTCGGATACCGTCAATACCGGTGTACCGTTTCGGGTTTACCACTATTTTTATATATATATATATATATATATATATATATATATATATACACACACACACCCCAAATCTTAGAACCATGTTTATAAATATATAATATTTCACTTATATTATAGTAAATATAAAAGTTTATTATAAAACATTACCTCATTCAGAACAATTATTCATAATTTTAGACTTTAGTATCAAATAAAAGAAAAAAAAACACAATATAAAAAATAGAAAACTTAGTTGTTCATTGCATACTAAGAAAACAATATACTAAGAAGTTAATGTAAATAAGTTACCATTATGCCTTTACAAAATTCAAAATTACAAAACTAAAAAAAAAAAAAAAAAGCTTTTTTCTGTACCGGCCGGTATTGCCCGAAATTGGCCGGTATGACCGGTACGCAGCCGGTACGCCCGGTATTTTTTCCGGTACAATATAGAAGTGTACCGGTACCGGTGCACTAGCCGGTACGGCCGGTACCGGTACGGTATCGACCACACTGCTTACAACAGTTATCATTCGTTACTCTCTCTGTCACTCATTGTCCATTTTTTATCTTCCCTATCATCGTTTCTAAATTCTCTCTCACTTTATTACTATCATCTCAACAATCTCAATTCTCATTTTATTTTTCACCAGTCCCGTTTTGCCTTTTCATTTTGTTAGTAGAAGGAAATTGTAAATTTTTATGTATTTATGTGTTTTTTTTAATGATGTTAATATATTGAAGTTCTCAATTAATTATATTTTGTATACTTTAAGTTTCTTAACGACTAACCTAGAAATAAATTTTTAGAGTTGCCACTGATTTCGTAAGAGGGATGTTCTTACCAACTCCCCACCCCCCCCCCCCCCCCCAAAAATAGACAGCCTTATATCATAAGATTTTGGGTTTTTTCTCACCACAAAAAAAAAAAAAAAAAAAAAAAAATCCAAAATATTAGAAAAATAGAAACTGAACCCAATTAAAACTCTAAATTGTTTGGAAAATTTTTTTTGTCAATGTGTTGACTCATCAATAATGATTTATTTTCACTAACATCGAACCATTAGCAACTCTAGTGATATACACAGTGCCGACTAAACATTTGAGCCAAATAGGCAACTACCTAAGGCCCCCAATGAAAAAAGACTCCTAAATTTTTACAAATGGAGATATTCTTGTACCAATAAAAGTATTAATTAAGTTCTAAATATTAACCAATAAATAAAAAGTAATTTTTTATCAAAGAGAAACTAGTTAAAGAAAAATATTTTCATTGGATGGGTTACTCATTTAATCTCTCACACATAAATGTTAAAAGACCTCATTAATCTAACACAAGTGAATAAATTTATAATCAAATTCTATTTAAAAATATCAAATATATAACTTTACTAAACTTTTCAATCATATTTTTTAGTATTTAGTTACTTCATTCAATAAATAGTGTTTATTTTAGTTGTATAGTCATTGGTTTGTTTTAATTTGTAATTTTTTTTCTAAAAAAATAGATTTTAAATGAAAAAAAAAACAAAAGTTAAATAAATATTCTATTAATATTCAAAGTATAAGAATAGATCTCACTTAAAGTTGTCGTCTTAGGCCCCATAATACCTTGAATTGGCCCTGGATATACATGAACTTTGTGGGGGTTGAGTTCGATTACAAAACTACATCTTGGTTTCATTGCAAGTTAGTGACTAGGGAACCAAAGGGATTGATCTTAAGGACGTTGATTTGGTTAATGCCTAAGATGGTTAGAATATAGAAATTCAAATTCTCTCAGCCTTTGGTCATGCTCATTATTGAGAGTAGTGTTGCATAAAAATAACCTAAATTCCCTATGCTAGGTCGTTCCCCTTCTCACTAATTTTCCGAATGCTAATATAATGATTTCCTTTTAATCTTATAGCGAAAAATGGTTTGAAAATCTAATTTTCCATTCCATCCCTCTATCTTAGTGTATTTGAGCACATGTTTACTCCTTTGATCGTCTGGATAAAACTTTATAGTGAAAAACAACTCCAAAAAATTCAAAATCTAGAGGTTTTGAGCAAAAGCGTAGTTTTGACAATTTAGAGTACTTCTTATAAGATCATTAAAATAATATAAAATTATATAGGAAATTTCTAAAAACTCTTGTTATTAGAATTTTAATTAGGGTAGTATTTTTAAAAATTCTTCATTTCCGTCATGAAGTTTTACAATTTTTTTAATGTATAAAAACAAAAGGGGAGAACATCCACTGGATACAACCACAATGTGTAGGATATAATTTTTACTATATTTTTTTTAATAAGAGAATTTATAGTTACAATGGGACGAGAAATTTGAACCCTAGACGTCTATGTTGAAAAGATTGGGAGGTGTCAATTGAATTGCAAGACTCTTTTAGAGCCCTTTTAAAGCATTAGTTTTTCTCATGTTCTTCGGCTAAGGAACTCTGTAGCTCATAATCTTGTTAGACATGCAAGACATGTTAACAATTTGGTAGTATAGATGAAAGATGTTCGACCACAACTTAATAATATATTTGCAGCTAATTTTGGTTAATTTTTATTAATGAAAGCTTAGTTCTTCTTCTCAAAAAAAAAAGAAAAAAAAGAATTACAAGGCTCTTGGCAATTATTATTGTATGATATATGATATAGTATGAATTGATCATGACTTGAGCTTATATAAAATTAAATTGTATATATTTTGATGACAATAACTAAAAGACTGAGATACTATACCATAGTCCTTATACTTTCATATGGGATGCTTTTTTAAGAAAATAAAAAAATTTAATAAGTTTAGTTACAATTTTTGAAAATTTCAAATATTTTTAATTAATAGTAACTCATTGATGTGTATATTCAAAAGATTTAAAATGTTTACGAGTATAACTAAAACTTTTTAAAATTTAAGGTTTAATTCGAATTCACTATAAATTATGTGAAAATTATATAATTTACCAAAGTTTTTAATGAAGTTTAACCACTTGATGCAAAAATAGTGTAGCCACATTTAAAGGAACGATATCTTTTAAAATGCAATTTTTATTGAGGAAGTGGCGTCTTACTATTCCAGCCTTTGGCTATATTATTTCCCCTCTTGTGGATAAGACATTCAGAAAACTACATAAACTAATAATATGTGGTTTGAAACTAAAACCTTCGAGTCTATGTCATTCTTTAAGCCAATGATCCTATCATCCCAATCGGGAGTATATGAGGTAGTATAAGATTTAAAATCCTTGCATTTCTCAAAGTAATTGATAGGCCAAGAATGCATTGACTCCTTGTGATAAATTAACCAATTAATTAGCCAAGTTGATTAATTAATCAGATTAACACACAATATGTGTGGCAGCACAAACAAATCACCAACTAAATACAGCAGAAATTAAATTGACACAGTGATTTGTTTACAAATGTGGAAAACCTACACGACAAAAATCCCACCAGGTGATTTTGAGGTCACTACTCCCGAAAATTTACTATTATCACAACAAGCGATTACAGGTAAAGGAATCCTAGTGCCTTATACCAACCTACAGTTGAACCCTTACCCCAATACCCAATTGAACTTATTCTATAGTAACAATCTCTCATTTTTAATGCACGGCTCCCAGTACATGACTAACCAATAGATGCGCAGATCTCAGTACGCGACTTAATTACCAACTTAAGAAAGATGTTGGCTGCAAACAAACAGCTTCTTCAAGAGAAAGATGACCTAGAGCAAATTTTGTCTCCAGTCACAATTTGTATGAACAAAACTTTGTTTCACACTCGCGTAGCTGTACAACCTTTGACAACCATTAAAATAATCCTTATATATGTTTAAAGTTGTGAGAAAAGAAAACCTAAACACATACTCACAGATTAGGTGAAAATTAGAGCTGAAAATCTGTTTTTCATAAATCTCGACAGATAGCTTATCTGTTGAGAAGCTATCGAGCTTTAGGCTGAAATAACTTTTTAATCTCGATAGATACTAGCTGTCGAGCTTTAAAATCCAGTACTTCTTCACTTGTTTCTTGGACAGACTTGTATGGCTTTAACACTTGAACTTGAACCCTTGTTCCATGAAGTATTAAATACATCCTAGATCTACCCAATTACAAGTAAAGTGCGTTTTGTCAAAGGATTAGCCACTTACATAAAATATTTACATATGTTCCCAACATGATACACATATGTCCTAACAATCTCCCCCATTGGCAATCCGTAACAAAACCACAACAAACAAATGAATGTATGAGAGAAGTCATAAATCACTCAACTTATATACACTTATTGAATACAGTAAAGTCTATCCTAACATAAACTCTTGAAAATTTTTGCAAGAAGAGAGTTTATGGCAAGAAGACTTTGACAACCTGTATTTCTGAAACACTTTAAACAAAACTCAACACGGCATCTTAATGTGAAACAGAAATAAAAGATTGCATACAAATAGTAAGAAGAATGTGCAGAAAGAGAGAAAAGAAACAACACATGTAAATATAGGTGAATAACATACATCAACAGATATAAATCCAAATATAAGTACAATGTATGTCAAATGGTCAATGTAAAAGGAAAAAAAAAAAAAACATAAAAACCTCACTACATCCCTCATAGTATAAACACTCCCCCTATCACAAAAATCTCTTATGCTAACTCTCCCCCTATGTATATGACTACTCTAATATCAAAACTACTCCCCTTTTTTGTCACGAGTGACAAAGGGTAAGTAAATTAGTAGACATCTCATCATCACTAGCAAGCTAGCATCCTCATTGTCCTCATCAGCATCATCATTGCCAGAGCCATCATCACTTTCATCCTCTGAAGCCAGTGGAGATGGAGAAGAGTAAGTAGAGAAACCACCCATGACAGCCTATAGTCATATTATAGGACCAACATGGGTGTTCACTTGACACAACTCATCACTAAGAGTGTCAAGGCGAGCATCCATGTGCACAAGCTGTGCCATGATGGCCTCGAGAGTCACTCCACCTGTCGAAGAAGAAGGAGCGGAGGTGGAAGGAGCTGAAGAAGCTGGAGGAGCGGCCGTATCAGTCTGCGTCCTCCTCGGGCGAAGCTGAGCATCACTCCGTCTAACGGTAGCAGTGTCAATGGCACCCATAACAGAGAAGTGATTAGACACGGTACAGGGGATAGAAAAATGACGAATGATCCACATGATAGCCGAAAGAAAAATGAGTTTATCACGGGTCGCCGTATCTCTATAGACATCTATAAAGGATAGGATGAAGTGAGAAGAGAAGTCAATAGAAATGTCCTCTAAGAGGGACAACAAAAATCAAGCATGAGGTTCTGTGATAGTGTTATAGTGAGATAAAGGATGAAAAATGAATGTCATCACCATTTTATGGAATCTCGGACCTTTTGCAAAGCCCGAGCAAGGGGTGTTTTGATGGTCACCCCAAGATAAAGGTTTTTCACAAAATAGAGACAAGAGTTCGTCTTTGGACACAATCCTCAAACGATCGCAGCTAAGGTAGTCAGGATGCGCTACCCTAGGAACGTGTAGTACTTCGGATATAAGATCCAGTGTAACTACAATGCGTATACCCCAAATGTGAGTGACAAACTAGGGTATAAAATAGTCGAACCGTACATATTGGAGTAAAACTCCTATATGATCACGGAAGGGCACATGTCCAGGATGCCACACAGTGACTCCCAACCCCTACTGTAGATGATAGTGTGAAGGTCAATATCAGAAAAATCCAATAGGAAGACTTAGCATTCCGAATGAATGTCTCGTCTAGAAAAGTTCTCCAAAAAGTCATTTCGGGCTTTATCATCACAGAACCGTATGTGAGAAGGAGTGGTGTTAGAGGAAGAAAATGCCCTAGAACGAAGAGAGTTTTGGGACAGAATGGATTTTTGTTTAGGTGCCATAAAGCAACTAATCGAAAGAAAGAGAGATGGAGAAAGAAAGACATGCAGAAAAACACTAAACAAATCAATATATAAGAATATAAAGAAATGGAGGTATGCATGCATGAACATGTGACATGCAACATAAAAAGCATCATGGGCTCAGCCCAATCCAAACTTAATAGCACACATCATTTTAACATATTACGCACACATCTAAAATGCATGAATCATTGTTAAAATGCAAATGTGATGCAATCCATGATGATACATGATCATTTAAACATAACCCATCCCAAAAATTTCATAAAAACTTCATCTATTTTGAAAAACCCTAAAAAAATTTCAAAAATCCAAAAGTTAGGTCACAAAGGATGAAATGCATGAAAATATGAGAGAAAAAGAATCATACAGGAGGAAGAAATCAACCTTAAGAAAGAAGATTAAAAAGGGATGAAGTTTAGAGTGAGAGAGAGGTGTTTAGGAAGGTAAGGAGGCTAAAAGAGTTGAGAGAGATTGAGAAAAATGAGGGAAAAATCTCGCTGACCCTTAATATAGAAAATCATAATTCTCAACAGATCGAGAGGTGTTGAAAGGTATTGAGAATTAAAATACGAGAAATAGCTGACAAAGAGCTATCGAGAATCTATCGAGAGGTGTCCATAGTAAAAGAGTCTCGATGGATCGAGAAGCTATCGAGCATCTAGAAAGTTTCTCGATGGATCGAGTAGCTATCGAGAAGCTATCAATAATGCAATAAAAAGAAGCTAAAAGGGCTCGATAGAATACACGAGTTAAGACAGTTTAGTGATCATACATTAACACATGTATTCCTTGTGATGACCAAATCCATTGTACCTGCACATGTATCAAAAGTAGCAAAAAATATTGCGTGTTGTGTGTAAAAAATATCGTAAGATTACATAGTTGTCTACATTTTATGACGATTTAAGATATGAGAAAATCACTTTAACTCACACACAAACATAACTATTTGATAGGGACTATTACCTTCGAGATATAGTCTATAACTCTCATATCGCCTAGAATACATGCTTGCAATCATATATAAATCATTTTGATTCTTTTTGCTTTTATTTTACTTTGAAAATTTTTCTTTTAAGCAAACCATGCATGGGCATATAAGAGAAAAGAATTACCCAATTATGTTAGGCTTTTGACATTTCACTTTTGCTATGCCGAAGCATACAAATGCCATTTCATGATTGGTGGGCAATAGTGGTGAAATGGTTATTTATGCATTTCTCTTAGAATTTTCTAGTCTTTCCCGTCAAAAAGAGTAATACAAGTGTTAACTACAAGAGATAACTCAATCTTACTCATCACAAACACGAGCTATAAAGCGCACTTGCTTAGTTGTGCATAGAGATGCTCATCTAAGCTACAAAAGATACAAAGTTTAGAAAACTTTGTTTCAATGGCCATCCAAAGTACACAAGTACCAATATACACAAACACACACCGTTTTTGTATTTTTCTGATTTTTCAATTTTTTATTTTATTTTATGAAAAACAAAATAAAGAAAAATTGAAAATAAACAAATAAAAACATGTTAAACAAAGCAATGCATAAAACTAGACTTACTCAAAACAAGAAAACAAAACACACAAGTAATGCAAAATCAAAAACAGAGAGGGAGAGAAAGAAGTGACATAATCAATTCGAGTCTTTTTCCTTCCACACCTTGGAAGAACCTCTCCTTTGTGCGAACCCTTGAACTGGCAGTGAATGATTAGAATTGAACCTGTTCAAGTTCGAAAGGAACATGAGGGCTTTAAGCAGGTCTCTAAGAGGAGCAAAAGAGGATGGAAACTGATTCTGGTTTCCCATTGAGATCATATTGTTGCTCTGTTGAGTGGCTAACCACTTATAGCAATTTGGTCGAGTATGTTTAGTTGCTCCACAGTGATGATAGAGATGCTACTTCTTCTATTTAGGCTTTCGAGTGTTTCCCTTCTTAGCCCTAGGGTTTTTAGTCTCTTTCTTATCGAGTTTAGCAGGTGCTCCTAAGATAGATTTACCCTTATCTTTGTTCTCACTAGCTAACACATTTTGCACTTCATTGTTTTCAGGTTAAATATTATTACTAAGAGGAACAAAAATAGTAGTACTAGTAACAGCAATACTAGAAGAAGAGAAATCATACCCTAAACTGGTTCGATCATGTAAGATTGAATTTATTCAATCATTTTGTTAGCTTTATTCTGCGCCAATTTACTTGTAATTTAGCATTTAGAAACCCTTGTATTTAGGTGGGAATCGAGTAAGGGTAGTGTGTGAGAGAGTGAAGAAAAGCTCAAAAGTGTGCACTCAAGCAAAGGCTCGCGACTGGACCTCGCGACTGGCGCACGACTGGCGAGTTGCCAAAAAGAGGCACACATGTGAAGCATGCAAGGGGAGCTGAAGGGTCATGCTAGTTGTCGCACTACAGGAAAAAAGCTACAACTAGCCAGGCAGTTAGCTCCCAACTGAAACTCGCGACTCGTTCCAGTCGCCAGCTCGAGTCGCCAGAATGCCCTGTTTGGCTAAAACTGACCTTTTGCATTCCAAACACACACCAGTATAAATACCCCTTATACCCACATATTGTAGAGAGCTTCCAGAAAGAATTTTGAGAGAGAAACCCTAGAGAAAAACAAGATTGACTCATCCACAATCTTCATCATTTGATTCTCCAAATTTCTCTACTCTCACCCTGTCCATTGTTATATCCTTGAGAGGTACATTTAGCCAAATCCTTTTCTCACCATACACACATCTGTGAAAAGGCTATTTGGTGCTTGGGAAACAGTTAGGAAGGGACCAATTGATATTGGTTGATGCTATGGGCTATAGCAGAATCCGGTAAGTTAGAGAAGACAAAGGTTCGGCGCAATCTCGTTGGAGTAAGAATCTTGGAGGGCATAGGTACACTGGGTAGATTAGGCTTGGAGGGTCTTTTGCTGTTCATGTATCCTAATTTCATTCTCTAATGGATTATTGACCACTTAGATGGTGGCGGAGAGGAAAAATGACAAGGACTTCGGTTTCCTCTTTGATAACATATCACTGTGTTGTCTTTGTGTTTGCATCTCTCTTTCCTTAATCTTTACATTTTAATTACTGATGTGGTTGTGATTAATTTCGGTTTAGATTGTTTTACCAATTTTGATTTAGCTTATTTTCATATTCTGCACATACATTGTTTGATAATAAGCTTGTATTAATAATTTGTAATATGGAGGTCTAAATGTTCTAAGATGTTTTACACACTTTTTGAACATTCAATTGGTATCAGAGTGGATACACTTGTTTTAGTTTAAATACCTAAGTGTGATCCTTGACCCCTTGTGTTTATTTGCCATGGATAGTGCTTTGTATGCCTCTATGCATGATTTGGTTGATGATGAATGTAACATGTCATGTGTTTGTGAAAATGCCTCTATAAGTGATAATCCTCATGATTGTGATGCTATGTTACATGAATCTTTGGGTGTTGTTGATATTCCTAACATCAAATTCTTGAAGAAAAATTCTAAGAAGTTTCAAAATAATTTGAGCAAGTTATTTTGTGAAAATAATGATTTGATTGCTAAGCTCAATGAATCCAACAAATTGGTTGAGAAATATAAGAAACTTGCTGAAAATTCTCTTGAAAAACTGAAAGAGATGGAATGTTTGAATGTGGACTTTTCTAAGAAGTTTCAAAATAATTTGAGCAAGTTATTTTGTGAAAATAATGATTTGATTGCTAAGCTCAATGAATCCAACAAATTGGTTGAGAAATATAAGAAACTTGCTGAAATTCTCTTGAAAAACTGAAAGAGTTGGAATGTTTGAATGTGGACTTAGATGCTAAACTTGTTTTATCTAACAAACTTGTTAATGAGCTAAAATGTAAAAATGAATCTCTTAAAATGCATGCCAAGTATTTGATTGCTGAGCCTATTGTTAAAAATGATGAAAATATTTATTGCAATCATGTTGTGGTACCCGATTTTGTGCTTATTGTGTGTTCTACCTCAAAAGACAAGTCGGTGTACATTCCTCCACACAAAAGAAATCAAAAGGTGGAGAGAAAGGCTCTTAAGCCAAAGCCTCTATTTAGGTCTCAATCGAAGGTTGCGAATAGATCTAAGTTTGTTCCAACTTGCCATCATTGCGGTGTGATTGGTCACATATGACCTTAATGCTTTAAGTTGAAGAGAGAATAAAACCATGTTGCTAGATCTCTTCCCAAAAAGCCTAGTGGACCTAAATGCATTGTTTGTCACCATTGTGATGCCTTTGGTCATCTAAGACCTCAATGCTCTAAGTTTCATGCTTTTCAAGAATCAAAAGAAAAGAGAAACTTGAGCTTCTTGAAAGTTGTGCTAAAAAGGGTAAACCGGATTTGAGTGAAAATAGCATGTTGTTAAAGAAAGTATTTAATGCTCTTAACTACTTGTCTATGCGCATCTCTGGTTCTCATTCTTCCAACCTTCATCTCACTTTTCATGAGACACTCATTCCAACCAATCATTCCGTTTGGATGAGGAAGGGTTCCTATGGTTGAACTTATGCTCTTTTGGTCCTTAATCTAATTCTTTTGATTTTTGTAGGACCCTTCATACATCGGTTGTCATTGTCATGCATTTATGCATCATGCATCTCTTTATATGCATTTTTTTGTTTTTGTTTTTGTTTTTGATCTTACTTCTATGTCTTTGTTTTGTACGTGTAAAAATCCAAAATCACACACAAAGTGAAAAATTCAAAAAGTTTGATTGTATATGTTTGAGCACATATCACATATGAGTTTGGCCTAGTACTTTCATACTAATGGCGTAGTGTTTTTACGAGCTTAGCCTGTTTTATATGCACATCTATCTTTGTAGGAAAAATCTTTACATCAATGTGTGATTTTTGTAAATCGATCTTCAAGCTTGTCATGAATGATTAGTTAATAGTCATGTTGGTTTTGATACATGCATAGACTTGTGTCTATATCTCTTCCCACTTTTTTTTTTTTTTTTTTTGCTTAAAGAGCTCAACTAATGTAAATCTCAAAATGAAAAAAGATAATGAGCTACAAAAGCCGTCACACATACTAGTATTTGACTAGGAAAAAGGGAAAGTGACTTTTATGAAAATGTATGGTACCCAAAAGCCAAAGGCTTGTTCATCAAATTGAAATATCAAAAATTTCAGGCATCGGTCTCAAAAAGTGATGTCAAAATAAAAAATGATCAAATGTTATGAATTGTAAAGAAGCCAAATGAAAAACTTCAAAGATATGTAATCATTTTCTTGTGGGAGGTCATATATGTTCATTTCTATAATTGAGATAGACCACTTGACTTAGTACTAGTTGTATATGACTTGATTGAATTGATCATTGAAACTTCACTTTAGACTAAGGTTTATTCCACATTTGATACACATACACAACACACATGCTTAATGTTCAATGAATACCTTATTCATTTGTTCGATTGTACTTGTTTAAATGTGATGTGTGTGTGCTCAACTATATATGGATCAAACCAAAAAGATTTTTGATCATTTTATATATATTTGGAAGTGATTTTTATCACTCTTTGTGTTCATGTTTAGTGCTTACTTTGTCTTTCACTGTTTAAACAAGTTCTGTATTGAAAAACAGGTGTCAGAATTTTTGGCTACTCATTCTGGCTACTCTTGCGAGTAGCGAGTTTTGGCTACTCATTTTGGCGACTTGCCCAGTTGCGAGTTTACACAGAATGGTTCGCGACTCACTCACGACTCGCTAGTCACGAAACGCCCAGAAACAGCTTTTTAAAGAGATTTTAATGGGAAACCTGTTTTAAACCTCTCCCATTCTCTCTAAAACCACTCTTTCAATATTTTTACATCAAAACCCATTCAATTTGAATGGTTTTTCATTCCATTATCATCTCTAAGGTAATTTTAAACTCTTTTCATTGATTAGGATCCTTAGATTATATTTTGGAGAGTTTTGTGCTCTTGGTTGGGATTTTTCATTATAGGGGTTGGGAAAACTTAATTTTTGTCAAATTTTTGTATAGGATTGGTTTCTCTTGATGATTTGCTTTGGATCTTGGCCCCTTGTAGCGAAAATAACATGTTTTAAGGGTAGATTTCATGATGTTCATTGTTGTTCATAGTGTGCATACTAGGTGTTTGATAAAATGCCTCTTAGACATTTTCTCCTTTGCTTGGACTCCGATGAGTACCAAACTTTGGGGTTTCTCATGTTTCCTCACTAGGATCATGTTTGGTTTATTAGTTGTGTATTTAACACACCTTGCCCCACATGTGCTTTTTCCATGCTTTGGTCATGCATTGCACATAGTCACCTCTTGCACACACCTTTGCTACCCTTGTCATGCATTGGTCTATACCTTCTTCATCTTAGCATATCATATTTACTTTATGCTTTGTAGCATTTCTTTTTGTCTTAGGTTTGAACTTCATTTTCTCATTCATCTCGCACCCTCATGCATCATTATCATTGTTTGTACCTTCATCTCTTGCCCTCATTTCTCCCTGACCCTTTGTCTATTCGTGACAAAAAGGGGGAGAATATACCCTAGAGAGTATACCGGAGAGTTTTTGTCATTTCTATATGACTCTTGTGTACACTCTTAGGAGGAGAAATTGTATTTCTTGTGCACATGTGTAGGGAGAGAGTTATTCCATAGGGGAGATCCATATACCAAAGGGGAAAAGACATTGTGTTAATAAGAAAACTTTGTTTTGTTTGCTTTTCTTTATGTTTGTTTTCTTGTTTGCTTTATGGTGCTTTGAGTTATGTGTAGTATCTATGCTTTGTTGTTCTCATTGCATCGTGTTTGTGTGTTGAACATGCATACATCCTTATGCTATTGTGCTTCATTGAATGCATATTTGGATGATTATTTGCTTTGCTATGTGATCATTGTAGTCATTTCTATATGACTGTTGTGGTGTATGATCAAGTTGCTCACATTTGTCACATCATGTTTACTTGATTGCAATTTACTTGTTACATTATACGTGTCCTTTTATTGCTTGATTTACCTTAAGAATCTAATGTGTTTTGTGCAAGTGTTTCAGGTTACAGGTATATATGTTCGAAGTTCATCATAGCTCCTATGATTCATGATAGGGGGAGAAAGAGAGAAAGAGCTTTGTGTTATATTAACTATGTTTTTGCTTTGCTCATAGTTCATGATAATGCTTTGCTATTTAAAACAATACTTTATTTTTGTACCCATGCTTTGTAGCTTAGTACTTGTTGTTAATGTTATGCATTTCTTTAAATACATCACTTTTGTGCCCTTGTTGGATTTATATCCTTGATGCAATTACCTTGTGTTGTTGTATCGATTGAGTGTTGGACATGCAAATGATTCTTTGTATTAAGCTTATAAGCTTGCATGTTCGGATGTTCATTCCTTGTGAGAATGATCATTGTAGTCACTATCTATAGTGATTGTTCTTTTTTTTTTTGGTCAAGCCATGTTTTACTGTTGTTATTCATTATTGCTTGATCGCATTGTGCTTGCTCTATATGCATTTCAAGTTTTCTACTTACAATGATTGTATTGTGTTGTTGCTTTCAGGATATACTTGTCTATATGGTTCAAGAGCTTCACAGATTCTAGAGGTTTGTTCAAATGTTCCTAACTCACATGTTAAATCTAGAGTTTGTTTTAGGGTTTTGTCACGGAATAACCAAAAGGGAAGATTGTAAGATTGAATTTATTCAATCATGTTGTTGGCTTTATTCCATGCCAATTTGCTTGTATTTCAGCATTCAGAAACCCTTGTATTTAGGTGGGAATCATGTAAGGGTAGTGTGTGAGAGAGTGTGAATAAAAGCTCAAGAGTGTGCACTCAAGCAGCAGCTCGCGACTAGTGAGTAGCCAAAAAGAGGGACACGTGTGAAGTATGTAGGGGGAGCTGAAGGGTCACGCCAACTGTCGCATTACAGGATAAAATCTCCAGTTGGATAGGCAGTTAGCTCTCGACTCAAACTCGAGACTCATTCCAGTCGCGAGCTCGAGTTGCCAGAATGCCCTATTTGGCTAAAACTGACCTTTCGCATTCCAAACACACACTAGTATAAATACCCCCTATACCCACGTATTGTAAAGAGCTTCTAGAGAGAATTTTGAGAGAGAAACCCTAGAGAAAAACAAGATTGACTCATCCATAATCTTCATCTTTTGATTCTCCAAATTCCTCTACTCTCACCCTCTCCATTGTTACATCCTTGAGAGGTACATTTAGTCAAATCATTTTCTCACCATACACACATTTGTGAGAAGGCTATTTAGTGTTTGGGAAGCAGCTAGGAAGGGACCAATTGATATTGGTTGATGGTATGGGCTACAGTGGATTCTGGTAAGTTAGAGAAAACAAAGGTTCGGCGTAACCTCATTGGAGCAAGAAGCTTGGATGGCTTAGGTACATTGGGTAGATTAGGCTTAGGGGATCTTCTACTGTTCATGTATTCCAACTTCATTCTCTAGTGGATTATTGACCACTTGGAGGGCGGCGGAGAGGTTTTATGCCGAGGACTTCGGTTTCCTCTTCGATAACACATCGCTGTGTTGTCTTTGTGTTTGCATCTCTCTTCCCTTAATCTTTACCTTTTAATTGCTGTTGTGGTTGTGATTAATTTTTTTTTAGATTGTCTTACCAATTCTAATTTAGCTTATTTTCATATTCTGCACATACATTGTTTGATAATAAGCTTGTGTTGGTAATTTGTAAATTGGGGGTCTAAACGTTCTAAGGTGTTTTACACACTTTTTGAACATTCAGATCAGAAACAGATTTCTAAAGACTAAGCATCTCATCAAGCTTTGCACTTGAAGTCCTCTCCAGCTGAGCTCTGACTTGAAATAGTTTTGCTTCAAGCTTCTTGGTTCTCTCGGCCAAGAAATTGTTCTCATATCTCAGCGCTCCAATGGTTTGATTGGATTCATCAAATTTTATGGAGATTTCTTCTCGTTCAAGCTCCACATCACTAAGCTTCTTGGTGGCCAACCTATACAATTTCTCATGCTTTTTCAAGACTTTGTATAACTTTGCATAGGCTGTATGGATGTCATGTTGCTCATCCATCTTTTCAAATTTAGACTCCACTAAGTCCTCTTCTTTATCCACATTTTCAATAATCGCCCAGTAAGATTTATAGTGGCAGTGAAGGAATTTAGGATTCCATTATCCTCATTGCCAAAATCATCCTCAGGCTCAATGTCGCTCAATATAGTAGCAAGTGCCTTACTTTTCCCAATCGTCTTGAGATATGTAAGAAACTCTTATTTCATGTGACCGAAACCTTGACACCCAAAGCATTTTGGTCCTGAGGGAACAATGTACTAACCGCCATCCCTTGCATCCTTCTTCCCTTTATCTTGGCTCTTGAACTGTGAAGAATTGGATTGCTTCCAGTCCTTGTCAATTCCTTTCACATTGGCATTCTTCACAAACTTCTTGAACTACCTCGTGATATAGGATTTCTTCTTAGAATCTTCATCATCAAAAGATTCATCAGTGTCACTGCTTTTGGCCTTCAGTGCCATGCTTTTGCTCTTGCTCTTGCTTGATTTCCCAATTCTAGACAAGCCCAACTTATAGGTCTACAGATTGCCAACCAGCTTTGTCAAAGGAATTTTTTCAATATCCTTCGATTCCTCAATGGCAGTTATCTTGGCATAGAATCTCTCCGGAAGAGATCTGAGCACTTTTCTAACAATCTTGGGTTCGGAAATGGTTTTCCCAAGATTAAAAGCTGAGTTCACTATGTCCTTGAGCTTGGCATAGAACTCATCGAACGACTCATCCTCCTCCATCTTGATCTCTTTGAAGCTTGTAATGAGCCTTTGAAGTTTTGAATCCTTAACAGCCTTGGTTCCCTCATAGGTTGTCTGGAGAATAGTCCATGCTTCCTTCACACTTTCAGTGGAGGATATCTTCTTGAACTCCTCATTTGTGATCGCACTAAATAAAGCATTCAATGCCCTACTGTTGAAGTTAACCGACTTGATCTTGGCATCATCCCAATCAACCGGTGCTTCCTTTGGCTTAGTCCAGCCAATCTCCACAACTTGCCACACCTTTTCATCTAATGACTACAAGAAAGCCCTCATGTGTACTTTCCAGTACACATAGTTAGTGCCATCAAATAAAAGAAGTATGGTAAGAGATTGTCTTCTATCCATGACAAACAAGGGTCATTGGATCTCATAGTAAAGATTAACCCTAATCAGAGAATCAGAGTATGCTTGCTCTGATTTCACTTTATATACCAAGAATGTATTGACCCCTTGTGATGAATTAACTAATTAATTAGCTAAGTTGATTAATTAATCAGATTAACATACAATATGCATGGAAGCATAAACAAACCACCAAATAACTAAATGCAGTGGAAATTAAATTGACATAGTGATTTGCTTAAATAGGGAAAACCTACACGGCAAAAATCCCACCGGGTGATTTTAAGGTCACCACTCCCAAGAATTCACTATTATCACAACAAACAGTTACAAGTAAAGGAATCTTAGTACCTTATACCAACGTACAGTTGAACTCTTACCCTAATAACCAATTGGACCTGTTCTATAGTGACAATCTCTCATTTTTAATGCACAGCTCCCATTATGTGACTAACTAATAAATGCACGGATCTCAGTACGTGACTTAACTACCAACTTGAGAAAGATGTTGACTGCAAAATTCTTCCGTTCATTCAAACGGTAAAGATCACAAAACTTCTTGGTTACAAAATCATACGGAGTACAAAGCATGTAATTATACGCTTATTACAAATAGAAAATCAATTCAATCATACTAACATCCAAACATGTCAATATTGCTTATTCCAAAGTAATATCTTGTTAGAATTTTCTCCACTGACTAAATCTTTGTGTTTAAATTTACTTTTCGCTATACCTTAGACATGACAATTTATTTATTTTTATTTTTTTTTGTAGAAACAAACATACATACAAGAGAAAGGAAAATGGGTTTTAACACAAATGCACATCACAATTCCACTCAAAAGCCATGGTAACTCTTAAGGGAGGATAAGACAAGTTATACTATACGTACACAACACATTATTAATTGGACCAGTTCAATTGGATTAATCAGCAACTTGGTTAATTAAACTAAACTGGGATCTAACGATTTTTTTTTACAACACTTACTACATCCTAAGCCTACTCAAAAGATCATGGACCATGAATTACAACACTAAAAAAGTACGAATACCTTACATCTTGTTCTTATAATTTCCTAGTTCTTTATATTCTCTCTTTTTTATATGTCCAAGAATATCAAAATGTTTACTTAACCAAGATCATCCCTCAGGCCAATGATCCACTTCCTACCCCTTAGGTTGCCCCCATTGCCTTCTAGCTCGTTGGCCCCTTTGGCTCATCTAGATAAGGGTAGGGAGGCCGATCCTCTAATTAACCTTGTATCGCCTTTTGACCCTCTAACAAAGTTTGAGCATGCCCTAGAACATCTTGAGATGATTTAGCAAAAGATGGAATTTACACAAAGTTGGACCTCTTAGGTAATTACATAAATAATATATATATATATATATATATATATATATATATATATATATATATATTATCTACTACAAAAAAAAATCGCCTTATGTCTTTGACTAAATTATCCATTTATGACTTCTATAAGTTATCATACTTGTTTTATAGTAATTTTTCTCATCCTGTTTTCCAAGGTTCTAACTTTTACCAAGGACTATTAATTTTAACAAACCCCATAAACAAATGCGTTAACTACCGTAAACAAAGAGAGACTCATAGCCAAGTGGTGTGTAATTAACTTAGTAGTACAATTTGTTCTCTTTTATTAAGAGAATTGTTGTTCAATTGACTCTCCATTATTATTACAATTGTATTATTTAAAAAAAAAAAAAAAAAAAAAAACCTTGTCCTTACAATAAATTTTGCATGCGTTAACTTGAGTTGTAAATACCTTTTTTTTTTTAATAATAAAAAGTTATAGTCGAGGAGGGGAAGGTGGGGTTAAGTATCTAATTACTTCAATAATACCAACTTGCCACGCCTATGATACACATTCATTCACAATAGAACGTATAATGTGTGGCAAGAATTTCTCATATAGGACAAACTCTAAGTCCTATTTCTCTTCTTATCACATAAAGACAAGGAAGTGAAGACACGAAGCAAGTCAATCCTAACAACTGCAAGATTTTGACGTGTGGCCCTTCATATCTTAACTCTTTTCACTGGCTCTTCAGGAAAAAACAGACAGGAAAAGTATTCAGTCCTTGATGCTAATGAACTAATTAATCGCAAGTTGGTGAGATAGTTGTATGTTTGTGATTGTGAGACTGACGCAATCGCCATGACGTGTTTTATGCTTTTCTTGTTTGAGAGAGAGATCTGGGATCACTCGATAAATAGGAGCTAGTGCAAGAAGATTTTAAGAATTTTTTATGAAGTGTTTAACAATGAAAAGGAAAATGTTAACAAATTCCTTAAGGATATTAGGATATGAATTATTTTTAGAAATATTTTATAGAAAAATGATAAAGTAATTAATTTAGTTGACATCTTTTTATATTTTTCATAAAAATAGTATAAATTTTTTTATATTTTAGTTTATTAACAATTGCAAAAGGGAACCCATTAATTTGAACCTTAACTAAATTACAAAATTTTTCTTTGATGAGTGAGTTCTAGCTACTAGGAAAGAGAGGCTCAGATATTCTAATTAGTAGCCTTGCTTCCTTAAACATAATCTCTTGCCGATTGTGCCGTTTCTTGGGGTTAAGTATTAATGCATTTTTCTTTCAAATAAAACTTGAACCTGCTCCATCTCTTCACTTTATTTTTTTGTTCAAATAGAGCCAAAAAAGAAGGGTAAAAGTAGATATTGAATTATATATATAAAAAAAACAACATATATCACCTCAATCTAATAAAGGATAAAGTTAACAAATGTCTTAAGTGCATTATTTTAGTAATTATTTTTAAAAACATTTTATGGAAAAAGAAAAAAGTAATAGATTTTTATTACAACTTTTTATATTTTTTTTTATAAAAGTTGTATAAAAATTTGTAAAATACTAAAATCACAAACTGCTGATATTGTAAGTGATTATTGGTAAGTAAAAAAATGATGTTAATGATGGGTTTAGATGAAAACTAATAATAATTTGCCATATCAATAATTTGAAAAATAATTTACTCCTATAGCATTAATCTTAAAAGTTTCCTAAAATTTGAGTAATTTTGTTTTAGTTTTCACAACAGAAGGGCGAGTTTCTTGGAGGCACCTAGCAAGTTATCAATTTTGTTCCCCAAGCCCAAGTTTTACTCAAAACTTGGTTCCATTCCATGGGATTTGGCATATTTAAGTTGTTTCCCATCTCCAATATGTTTTGGTCAAATATTACATTTATATAAATTGTTTCTTTCTGTCATAAATTATTAGACAAATAGAAACTCAACCCAATTAAAACCCTAAATTGTTTGGCAAAACAATGTTGTAAATTTGTTGAATCATCAATAATGATTTATTTTCACTAATATCAAACCATTCGCAACTCTAGTGATATACATGAACTTTGTGGAAGTTGAGTTCTATTACGAAGCTACATCTTGGTTTCATTGCAATGCAAGTTAGCAACTAGGGAACCGAAGGGATTGATATTAAGGACGTTGATTTGGTTAATGCGTGAGCAAGTACAACGAGTCTAGATCCAGAATGGAAGCTCGTGTATGATGTGAAAAAGATGATTAGAAGCAGTGTTAGGACACATGTGATTCATGTTAGGGATATATGTCAACATTTTATGTAATTGACTAATCTTTTGATAAAACACATTTTACTTGTATTTGGGTAGATCTAGGATGTGTTTAATGCTTTAAGAAACGAAGTTTCAAGTTCAAGTGTTAAAACCATACAAGTCTATCCAAGAATCAAGTGAAGAAGTGTTGTTCATTAAATCTCAACAGCTAGTATCTATCGAGATTTAAAAGAGTTATTTTAGCCCGAGGCTTGACAGCTGCTCAACAGATAGGGTATCTGTCGAAATTTATGAAAAACAGATTTTCAACTCTGATTTTCATCCAATCCATTAGTATGTGTTTGAGCTTTCTTTTCTCACAACCCTAAACATATATAAGGATTATTTTAAGGGTCATCACAGGTGGCACAGTTGCACAAGAGCACAACTCTACAAGTGTGAAGAAAAGTGTGACCGGAAACCTAGTTTGCCCTAATTCATCTTGAAAAAGCTGCTGTGTTTGTACACTGTAGGATTTTGTGACCAAGAAACTTCATTCTTCATCGTGTGATGAATAGAAGAGCTTTGCAACCAACATCCTTCCCAAGTTGGTGATCAAGTTGCGTATTGGGATCCGCTCATCTTTTGGTTAGTCACGTACTGGGAGCTATGCAATATAAGGAGCGACTGTCACTCCAAAACAAGCCCAATTGGGTATTGGGGTAAGGGTTCAACTGTAGGTTGGTATAAGGTACTAGGATTCCTTTACTTGTAATCGCTTGTTTTGATAATAGTGAATTCTCGGGAGTGATGACCTTAAAATCACTCGGTGGGGATTTTACCTCGGAGGTTTTCCCCATTTATAAAAAAATCACCGTGTCAATTCATTGATCCCCATTTTTCGGATCATGTGTTGCATCTCAAGAAAGCACTCTATGAGTTAAAGCAAGCCCCTAGAGCTTGGTATGATCGCCTCACACAATACTTAGTGTCACATGGGTTCACAAAAGGAAAGGCTAATCAAAATCTCTTCATCAAAAGGGAAGACGGCGAGTTGATATTTGCTCAAGTCTATGTTGATGATATCATCTTTGGGCCAACAAAGGATGAACTTGCTTATGGTTTTTCCTAACTCATGCAGGTTGAGTTCGAGATGAGCATGATTGGAGAGTTAAATCACTTCCTTGGATGTAGATCCGTTAGCAAGAGACAGGTATATTCATATCTCAATCTAAATATACTAGAAATCTTGTGAAAAAGTTTGGTTTGGAATCTGCTAGTTCTATTAGAACCCCTATGAGTCCAAATGTTAAACTCACTGTTGATGTCTTGGGAAAAAGTGTCAATCCTTCTTTCTATAGAAGCATGATAGGTAGTCTTTTCTATCTTACTGCTAGTAGACCCGAAATTAGTTACAATGTGGGAGTGTGTGCAAGATATCAGGCTAATCCCAAAGAGTCACATATAACTGCTTTGAAAAGAATCATAAAGTATGTCAAAACCTCTGCTGACTATGGTGTGTGGTACAACAAGGACACAAATGATGTCTTGGCCAGTTACTCGGATGTTGATTAAGCTAGGAATGTTGATAATAGGAAGAGTACTTCGGGGGGGTTTTTTATGTGGGTAATAATCTTGTCTCCTGGATGAGCAAAAAGTAGAATTCCATCTCTTTATCTACTGTAGAGGCTGAATACATTGCTACTGGTAGCTGTTGCACCAAACTTCTATGAATGCAAAAACTCCTTCATGACTATGGTATTCGTCAAGAACACCTTACTATCTATTGTGACAATACCAGTGCTATCAACATCTCTAAGAATCCAGTTCAACATTCTAGAACCAAACACATAGAGATTCGACATCACTTCATTCATGAGCTTGTTGAAGATGTCACACTTACTCTTGTGTTTATTCACACTGATGATCAGAATAATGATTTGCTCACCAAACCTCTTGATAGCAAACGGTTTGAATTCCTTCGTCAAAACATTAGTGCTATCTCCATGGAATGATCTCCTCTTCTCCTCTTTCTTCTTCATGTATTTGCATCTAGTTTGTATGCATTGCTTTGTTTGACATGTTTTTATTTGTTTGTTTTTCAGTTTTGTTTTATTTTGTTTTTCATTCATAAAAATTTTATAAAAAAATTGAAAATAAGAAAAATACAAAAACAGTGTGTGTTTGTGTACATTGGTACTTGTGTACCTTGAATGGCCAATGAAACAAAGTTTCTAAACTTTGTATCTCTTGTAGCTTAGATAGGCATCTTTATGCACAACTAAGCAAGTAAGCTTTGTGGCTCATGTTTGTGATGAGTAAGATTAAGTTATCTCTTGTACTTAACACTCGTATCACTCTTTTTTACGGGAATGATTGAAAAGTCCTAAGATAAGGGCATAAATAACCATCTCACCATTATTGCCCGCCAATCATGAAATGACATCTATATGCTTCGGCATAACAAAAGTGCAATATCAAAAAGCTTAACATAATTGGGTATTTCTTTTCTCTCTCTTATATGCCCATGCATGATATGCTTAATAAAAGAAAAATATGTAAAGAAAAATTAAAGCAATAGAAACAAAATGCTTTAAAACATGATTGCAAGCGTGTATTCTAGGAGATGTGAGAGTTACAGGATGTACCTCGAAGGTAATAGTCCCCATCAAGCAGTTATGATCATGTGTGAGTTAAATTGATTTACTCATATCTGAAATCGTCATAACGTAGAGACACTTATGCAATCTTGCAATGTTTTTCACACACAACATGCAATATTCTTTGCTACTTTTGATACATGTGCAGGTACACTATGATTTGGCTATCACAAGGTTTATATGTGTTAATGTATGCTCACTAAACTGTCTTAACTTGTTTTTGAAATATAAATTGGTTAGACTTGTTTAGTGTGTGTGTGTGTGTGTGTGTGTGTGTGTGTGTGTGTGTGTGGATCTATGTGCTTATATTTTTCTTGATTGAGAGATGTTTTTGAGAGATTAAAATGTTGTTTGGATCCTTGGTTGAGTTGCATGTTTGATTGCATTCATGTGTGTGCTTTTTTATTCTTGAAAAACTGTTTTTAAGCAATCTCGACAACTCCTCAACACCTCTCGACAACTAAGCTATTTATCGAACTCTTCAGCTTCTTTTTATCGCAATCTCGATAGCTTTTCAATAGCTCCTAAATCCATCAAGAAAGTTTCTATCTCCTCGATAGATGCTCGAGAGCTCCTCGATCCATCGAGCCCTTTTTGTTATGGACACCTCTGGATAGCTTCTCTATAGATGCATCTGTCGAAGTTTAAACCTCGACACCTCTCGATCTGTTGAGATTTAAGAGGTTCAATTTATAGGATCCGTGCGACTTCAGGATTCATTTCTCTCGATCTCCCTCGACTCCTGTTAACTCTTCACCTCCCAAAACCTCTCTCACTCACTCCAAACCTCATCCCCACTTAGTTTTCGGTCTCAAGATCTTCTGTCTTCTCTAGTATGATGCTTTCTCACTCATTAATCATGCATTTCATATATTTTGACCTAACTTTTTGGATTTTTGAAAAATATTGGGTTTTTCAAAATTGATGAAGTTTTTGTGAAATTTTTGGAATGGGCTTTATGAAAATGGCTTTAAATCATCATGCATTGCATCACATTTGCATTATAACAATGTTTCATGCATTTTAGATATATGTTTACATTGTTGAAATGATTGTGTGCTGGTAGGATTGGATTGGGCTGAGTCCATGACGTTTTTGCTATTGCATATCACAGAGATTCTAGGCTTTTGCCCTTATTGGGCAAAATATTTGGCATTATGCCCCTGTTTCGAAACTATATAGGAGTGTGCCCCTATTTTGATACTCGATCTCTTAGTAATAACTCGATTATTTAGAAGCCGAGTTCTGGGCAACTGCCTGCCACGGTGGCGATCCAACGTGGCTTTTGGGAATAAATTATTCCCGCGTTATTGTTTATAACTCGGCATTTGGGAAACCGAGTTATTGATGGGATTAAGAGTTATTTTGAATGTAACGTCTTTGAAACTGTTTGTCTCCCTTCCTCAACAGTTTCTTTCCCTTCCTCAGTTCAATCTGTACCCACCCCAAGTTCAAGCCCTCATCAAGTTCTCTTATTCTACCCGTACCTAAACCAAGCTGTTCAGTAGACCCTTTCCGAAGGTCAATCCTAACCCACACCCAAACCCACACCTTTTCACTCTCGCCACAGCCGAAGCTCAACCCAATCCATCTTCAGAGTTAAAGGATTAGGAACTTATTAAGGTAATTTCTAAATGCTAAGTTCAAAATGTTTTTTTTTTTTTTCCTTTGCATGTAATCTGAGTAAAGTGTTGCTTGTGCATGTACTCTGATTTGAGTGTGGCTTGTTAAGTTTTTCTCTTAAGTTTTTCTCTATTAGATTTTTCTCTATCTTTATTCATGATTATTGTTGCTGTTTTGGGTTTGTTGGGTTTCGCTTTGAATTGGATTTTGATGCACCGCTAGGGCACAAATTCATGTAAAATACAATTGGCATGACAACGGTGCGATTGTTAGGGAAAATTGCTTTTTAATATATATAGTTTGAAAGTGTATCAAATCAAACTCTATAATTTCAACAAATTATGTCATAAGTTATGTCATGATTTTTAATTAGGGAAAATTCCTTTTTAATTCAATGCTGAATGATCTTGAATTGAGAAGCTATTGGTTTATTTCAATATAGCCAATTAATACTTTTATATATTTATGTACTCTTATTTTCATAAATAGAATACATAAAGCCCCACACTTGCATAGTTTGAAATTTCAGGTTTTAGAGGGAGATTAATGCACATCATGCCAACTGACAACTATCACTGAACTAAATTGAACTCATAAATGCCCTGCATATCTACTGTTTTAGGTTTTTGGTTCTTTTTCTCTCTGTCTGTCTTTCATTCTGTTTCTTGATATTTTCTTTATTTTTTCTATTTAACTAATCTTATTAGAGCTGAAAAAGTAATTTGATTCCTTTAGAGTTTCTTATTTTCTAATAGAAATTTTGGTCTCATCTCTATTGCACACCAACTCTTCAATAGAGAAGACATGGGTATGTTTAAGAACTGATATGGAAGGCTTTTTTTTTTATTATTTATAAAACAAGAATTTTTTTTTTTCCCTGATGTACTTATAAGTGGAGCACGGGCAACAAAGTATTTTTCTAATGCTTTGTTTTTATCAATACACGCACACTCACATGCACAGCCTTGCAGCAATACACACACAGCTCATCATCAATACACGCACACCCCTACATCAGTACATGCACACCCCTGCACTAACACACACACATACTTCGACCCAAATACACTTATGTAATAGAGATATTTGTTGATGGTTTTAACTCAACATGGTTGTAGCTTTGAATTCCGGTTTCTTGAGATATTTGCTTACACGTGGGGTATGCTTCTTAGAGTGATTTGCTCTATTTAATCTTTCCATATTTGTGTTTGTTCTATAATTTATTGTTCATGCTTTATAAGTCTAGAGTCCTATAATTTATTGTTCATGCTATTTACCTACTTCGTATTGGAAACCAAGTTACTCATGTGTTGACATAATGCGAAGCAAGGACTTGCAAATATAAGTCCTAGTTGGTTTAGGCATCCTGTATATCTACTGTTTTGGGTTCCTAAAATCTTTGCTGCCATTTACTCTGCTTAGGGCTCTAACTGTGCCATATTGTTTTTATTCAACATCTTAGTTTTAGTTTTTTTTTTTTTTTTTTTTTTTTTTTTTTTCATGTCATTATCCTTGTAATATCATATGGGAACATATAAACTTACCACATCAGTTGAAAGTCTGTTACATTTTGTGTATAGATGCATAATTGATTGTCTTACGAGACTAGAATTGGTAATTATCTCATGAAAGAACTTCTGACAGGCTGTTATTTTAAAGCAGGATTTCTGTTAAGCAATAGTTTAGGTGAGGCATTGGTGAGGCACTGTAAATATTAGGTTTGAGCTGTACTTTGGATAATATGATTAATATTTCCCTCAAATATTAATATTAAACTGCAGTTTGCATAATGTTTAATATTAATATTAATATTGAACCGCTTTATACAAATTTAGGAGTATCTCATTTCAACATTTTGGTATTGTTTTAGTTCTATTAACTTATGTCATGATTTTTTGTTTTCTAACTATTCTGAAGAATAAGAGAAATAGAACTCATGACACATTATCCATAATCTCAAATTGTTAACTCTTGGACTGTATTCACAAAAACAATTTTTTTTTTTTAAAAAAAAAAAACCCAAAAGACTTATAGGGTCAGTGGGACTTGACGGAACGTAATTGGCAGCCCCCTTTAAAGACTTATAAATTGTGACAGAAAGGTGGTTGTAATGCTAAAGCATTAATTTGGGATGTTTTGGATGATGGAGAGCTCTCTTGGGGGACCTTGCTTAGTCAGTCTAAAGTTGAATTGAGTGTTACGTTATTGTTTGTTTTTGTTTATTTGATGCTGGATCAGTTTGAATTAAGTTTTACTAGGATGAGGGCAATTTGGTAATTTTCAAATTCCACGAATGGTCTGTCCTTGGTTGTACCAAAGCCCATCAACCTTATTTTGTGTTTTGAATCCTTTTTCTATTTGGTTTAGAAGTTCTGAAAGTACTTTTTTTCTTTGTTATTAGAATTCGTAGTCTTTCTAAGAAATAGCCTATATAATGGTTGTATTGTAGTCAACAATATTGATAGATTTTAATAACATTCCAACTTTTTTCAAGCGCGATTGCTATCTCCTACCTAAGTGTGACTGCTTAGGAAAGCGTAGGTGTGATTGTCCAGTGTCTTATCTTTCTTTATTCGATGTTCTTTTCATTGTTTTAATACCAAACAGCCATCAACACATTCAATATCGCATCAAGAATCTAGTTTAGTGTTGAAATTTCTAAAAATCCTACATCAAATTTGGTATTAAAGCCCATTCAAGCTTCAGTGTTGTGTCGGATTAGCAGTCATTTGTAGGTTATGTCTATTGACTAAGTACATGAAATTATTATTATTATCATCTATTACATTTGGGGTTGAAAAGGGAACTTAGTGGCCTTTTAGGGTCACCCAATCCTTTCATAATAGGTTGGGTTATGTTAGGGAGCATTAAGATTTGTGGTGGCTTTGGGAATGGAAATAGTGAATCCTCTGAAAAGCCAACTGTTTTTAGGTGTAGGTGCTTATAGGGTGCTTCTGACGGATCTAAGGCTTTGTGTTTTATTTTTTATTTTTGGTGGTTTGGCCTCCTATACTTATTTCCCAAGGGTATTGGTGGAGGTATTGATTTGTCTGTGTCAGAATTAATTTTTGTGGGTATAAAGATTTTCGTGGGTATAAAGGTTTAGGCTTTTGAATGGGAATTGATATATAATTTAATTAATGGAAAAGAATGGAATATGAATTGTTCTTCTTATTTTGTGTGAATGATGTAGAACGAGCTTTGATGCTAAAATTTGATGAAGTTGGAAATTGGACATAGCATGTTTTTTAATTTGGGATGTTTCAGATGATGAAGAGTTCTATTGGGACCTTCCTTAGTCTAAAGTTGAATTGACTCTTATATGATTGCAGTTTCCTTTAAAGACTTTTTAATATGGGATGTTTTAGATGATGAAGAGTTTTCTTGGGACCTTCCTTGGTCAATCTAAAGTTGAATTGACTCTTATTTGATTGTTTTTTTTTTTCCCCTTGTTGGATTGCTTTTAATTTAGTTCTTCCATAATAACGAAAATTTGGTAAATTCCAGGTCTTCTAGAATGGGCTGACCTTGGCTGCACCAAAGGCCTTGTTGCCTCACACCTTAGGGCCTCGGGTGATATAAGGCCTTGGCACCTTAAACTACCTTGACCCTATTTCTAGTTGACTTAGGAAAGCCAACTATTGATTTACAAAAATGTGCTTGATTCGAAGAAAATAAATGAATTACTAATAACCTAATTTACGACCAAGACTTGACCAATAAAGATATAATTGACTTCTAATATTAACAAAATATTTAATTTGTAGGTTTCGTAAATTTTATGTGCATAATCAACTTTGCAGTTCTTGAATTCTGTCTACGGTAAAAGAAAATTTGATTTCTTTTTGTAAGGCTTGTGGCTTTTATAGAAAAATGCTTGATAATCTTTTGTTCTCTTCTTCTGGCAAAAATTTAAGAATTCTTTTTCCATTTCTGTTTCGTTTGTATTCTTAATCTCAAAATTGTTAACTCTTGGACTGTGGGGTTCATAAAAACATATTAAGAAAAAAAAAAACCCAAAAGAAAAGAAAGCAAAGCTCTTGGACTGTTATGGTCACCAATTTAATGTTAATTTGACACATAACTATGCACACACAATTGTTTGATGGTATAGGTCTGACAATAGTTTAGTCCATTTAATTAAGGTCAATATTAATTTGATTATTATTAGTTGCCTCCAAATGGAACCTTTAACTACTTCCATTGCACTAGAGTCTCTAATAGCACCTTTACCTCCTTTCATGTTTGTCTCCCCCTTTTTTCGTTGAAAACACACCTGACTAGCCACTAAGTTACAATGAACCCTTTTCACTTCTTGCTTTATGAAATAACTTTTCTTTTAGAATGTGATGTCAAGTACGGAAAAAACTTAAAGATTAGGGGAACAAGTAAAAGGAAAGAACTTTACACTTTGTTTAAAGAAGGGACATTCTACTAATGATGGGTGGTAGGACTTGTTTAGGGGTAATTGGGTACCTTTTACCCTTAGGGCTATGTTTTTGTGTTTTACAATGGTGTTTTTTGTGGTGCTTCGTTGATTCTTTTTTTTTTGCATTTTGTTGTGTTCATTTGTTGGTATACTTTGTTTGATTTAGACATTGATTCTGACGATGGTTGGTTGGTTAGGTTGCTTATACATTCTGCAACTATGTGTCCTTTTTGTTTATGCCTTGCAGCCATGAACATTAGGATCAAGTTAGGCATATATGCTCAAGGTAGCTATTTTATATTTTAGTGTTTCACTTTAACTCTTACCCTAAATATGATTAAATGGATTGAAAATCAGTGTATATATAAATGCATGATGTATAATTCAGTTGAGCAATTATATGTTTTCAATTTTCTGCCAAATCTCTCTCTCACTCTGTTTCACTTTCACTTTCACTCTCTCTCTCTCTCTCTCTCTCTCTCTCTCTTTCTCTCTCTATTTGTTTCTGTGAGTTTGTTCTAGAACATTCAATTACTTGATTGTGTTTACTTGAAAATGCCATGCTTTTCTTCACTTTATAGTTCACTTGCCACTATATATAGTACGTTAGAATCACCAAATCCATTGAAATGAACAATAAACATATATCCACTTGGGGGAAGGGGAGAGATAACTTGAAAAAGTTTATCTATGACTTTACTACTAAAAACTAACTTTACTACTAAAAACTACAAACAAAGCAGATGCATGAAGGAGATGATGAAATTGTATTAAGAAAATTCCAAGACAAAGCTTCTTCACTTGGCTTATCATGCAAAACAGATTGGCTATTAAGGACCAGGTAACACGATACTTGTATTTTCTATGGAAATGCTATGGGATAGCAAGGAAAGCTTAGATCATTTTTATTAGGAATATGGTTTTCCAAAAATTATTTGAGAGGGGCTATTGAATGAGACATGCTTGTACCAGGTACAGTGGAAAAAGGAATGGGAGAATTCACTCAGGTCATTATAGAACAGAGGACTCCATTTTCCATAACATAATGGAGGTTTCCAGTTGAAGCTTACTGGTTGCAAGAAAATCAGAAATCTGCTTTGGATAGAAAATTATGTCATAGTAGACTATCATTTTTGACATGCTTAACCCATAGTCTAGGTCTCAGTTTGAGTTATTGGCTAACTAGTAGCCTAGGTCTCAGTTTGAGTTAGAGTCATCTTTTACAGCTAGTACTGGTTTTTTGTTTGTTAGATTCATAATCAACCTCTTGCTTAAATATTCTTTCATTCATACAAAAAAATAACAGCTGTTCATAGCTCTGGTAACTAGGAACATGCAGCATTAGCTGAGTAGGAGAGGAACGATTTTGAGTTTTGATTATTGTAGAAGGGGAACTTGAAAATAAGCGGGTGTGGGAAAAAAACATGAAGGAGCTCAGCTAACTTTCACCTAACTTCTATATGAAAGTGAGCATAATTACAACTGATCCCAGTTAAATTTAGACAAATGGAGGAAAATTAGACACCAATTTCCTATTTAAATTGGTGTGGTCCCTACATGAATTTAAACACATGACATTGGGAACATTTATGACCCTGTTCATATAGTGTTTTTCCTGCCTGTATTGACATGACAAGCCCTAATAACTTTGGATTGTAATGCTTGGACCATGAAATGAGGTTATAAAGCACCACCATAATACTCCCCCTTTTTCTACCCCACTAACTTTGTAGATTGACTAAGCTATGAGTCGCAACGCCTCAACGTCAAATCCTAAAATGCGAAACAAGTTTGCATCTACTTCAACATGTGGATCATCACAAGTTCCAGCAAATCAACAACTACAGACATACATAGACCACTATGGAGGGAAATGGGTTGGAAAGAAGAGAGATTTCGTTAATATGCTAATATACACGTACGAGAGTCTTAGAAACGTCGGACACATCATGGTCGGCGAACCTACAAAACTAAGTACAAATACCACCGCAACAAAGTTCACCATAGCAGAACCACTATGGTCAATCCTATACAAGAAGAGGTGTGAGTTGGAGGTGTATTGCTGATGGAACGAGTTATGAGTTCCTAAAGCACGCTCAACTGAGTTACCTAGAGATAAACTTGCCAACATACTTGCTTGTCTTGAACAAGAGAAAAATCAAATGCAAAGGCGTCTAGACCGTTTTCACGCAATCCAAAAAGCTAGGAAGCATCTAAAGGGGAAGGCGCAAGAGTGAGCCATGAAGTCTATTAATGAAATTACCATCTTAAATTATGAAAGAGATATTTCAGACTTCTCAGATTCAAGAAATGATGATTTCCAAAAATTTCTACCTACGAACATTAGACGTTGTTGTTAATGTCTAGACATTTTGTGCAATACAAAATGCTGTTGTTAATGTCTGACAAATGATGATTATGTATGTTCAACTTTTGCAAATGTAAAGATTAACTGTTCATTAGTTTTGAATAAGTTTATATGGAATTAGTTTTTCATTTTTTCCCTACTGTACTTTGTTTGCTACATATGAAAATTTCATAGATTCAATACATACAGACTCATCCAAACCACACATACGAACCACACATATGATTCAATAATACGAATAATTCAGGTTATGACACCGTGAGTCGTTGTATCATATACCCGTATCCATGTATCTTAGTTTTGCTAATGTGCTGCTTTATATAGATACATTACATACAAACATGTTAACCAAACTAACCACTCATTCTCTCTTCCTCTTTATGTATAAGAAAATTTAATCGTAACAAAATTTTCTCTGACTTCATGTTTTGTGGGCAAATCATATGAGGGATATGTTTGTATCATCTTCATCTAAGTCTATTATTTCTACCTGATGATCTTCCAACTTTAAGATTTGTTGGGTGGATATTGAATCTTAGTGGCAATCTTATCAAATATAAGAACATCAAAGCTTGAATTTTCTTCATATCTAAAGACTAAAGAATAACCATAACAGATAGAATGATATTCAATGAAATCCTACCAACCATTACAAAACCAAATGTTGTTATCAGCTTTCTTCAATCCCACTTGCCAAAAACCACCATAGGGAGCAGTGAGTGTAGCTACGGTGGATAGCTCAGCACTGTTGAACCCTGACCACGAGTACCCATCCACACTCATGTGAAAACATAGAGCATCCCTCCAAAGTTTATGCATCAGTTTTGGGGGTGAGCTGTCCACCATTGCTACACTAATGTTCGCAGTGTTGTATGTGCTGCTCAACAGCTTTGCACTATTGGACCCTGGCCAGTCATATCACCTTCACGCACATCAATACACAGATATGCATCCTTTTGCAATGCACCATTTTCAAAGATGAAAAGCATCCCTAAAAAGTTTGTGATACATTTAACACAGCTCAGCACTGTCTCGTCAAGTCATGTCAGATGAAGCACAAGAATCCTGAATAGTCTTCACGTGAATAAATACGCAACCTCCTTTGCAGTACACATCACCAGACGGTGCATAGCTCAGCACTGTTGAACCCTGACCACAAGTACCCATCCACACTCAAGTGAAAACACAGAGCATCTCTCCAAAGTTTATGCATCAATTTTGGGGGTGAGCTATCCACCATTGCTACACTGATGTTTGCAGTGGTGCATGTGCTGCTCAAAAACCTTTCACTGTTGGACCATGTCTAGTTATATCACCTACACGCACGTCAATACACAGATATGCATCCTTTTGCAATGCACCATTTTCAAGGATGCTGAGCATCCCTAAAAAGTTTGTGATACATTTAACACAGCTCGGCACTATCTCATCAAGTCATGTTAGATGAAGCACAAGAATGCTGAATAGTCTTCACGTGAATAAATATGCAACTTCCTTTGCAGTACACATCCCTAGACGATGGATAGCTCAGCACTGTTGAACCATTACTACAAGTACCCATCGACACTCACGTGAAAACACAGAGCATCCCTCCAAAGTTTATGCATCAATTTTGGGGGTGAGCTGTCCACCATTACTATACTGATGTTCGCAATGTTGCATGTGCTACTCAACAGTTTCGCACTGTTGGACCCTGTCCAGTCATATCACTTACAAGCACGTCAATACACAGATCTGCATCATTTTGCAATGCACTATTTTCAACGATGTGGAGCATCCTTGAAAAGTTTATGATACATTTAACACAACTCGACACTGTCTCGTCAAGTCATGTCAGATGAAGCATAGGAATGCTAAATAGTCTTTACGTGAAAAAATACACAACCTCCTTTGCAGTACACATCACCAGCCCACTACTATCGCACAAGCTATATCCATATCAAACAGCTGCCTCAGCAAACCACATGCACCAACAGACGCCACTGTACACCCAAGTCATGTTTGCAGTTTTGCACGTGCTCCTCAACACCTCACTGAATAATACACTAGCGAGTCATGTCATCTTTATTCACGTGAATACTTGCCCTTACATATAGTCACATCCACGTGAATACTTGCTGTAATACCCCACATATTTTTATTTAAGAGTTTTCTTTGAAATATAACTAATGGGCTATAGGTTTTCTTTTAATTATTACTGCAGCCCACTACCCACTAAGCCCACATCTTATAATACAAACTAAAGGGTAGAGGAAGATATAGTCAGGGTTTTATCTAGAGGCTAAGAGGCTAAGAGGTGTTTTCCTTGGAGTTAGAGCACATACAATTGAAGAGACAATCAGATTGTTCAAGGTAAGATTTCTCACAATTAGAAACAAAAAAAAACAAAAAATTTATAAGGTTATTTAGAAATTTGATTTTGATCCTAAAATTTATATTCTAACATTTAGATTTGCCGCTAGATTAGATGTTAGATTTGAGCCATGGGATTTCACGAATCAATATTTTGGTTTAATTCTTCCGTTGGAGTTGTACATATATATATATAATGGATATATAAGAAGTCAAAGATTTCGGCCAAAACTATGCCTCTGGGACCCTTTCTTTGTGATTATGCTATGCCTTAAGGTTATATATTAGAGTTGAAATAGGCTGTTACGTTTCTTTGGGTTTTATATATCTACATATATTAAATCCTAGGGTTACTACAACTTGTATTCTAAAGCAAAAATCAAGCTTTTAAAGCTTAAATAATGTATGAGGGTTTACTTTTGTAGGGGCATATATCAAATCTTGAGTTTACAATATATTGGTTACTGTCTCTAAGGTTTGATGAATTCAAGGAAACATTTTGGGCAAAGATTTCTTACATTGGTGTTATTAATAAGTTCAGCAAAGTATAATCATAGTGAGTTAGTTGTATAGTTCTATAAGCTTTATGGTTGTAGAGAATATTGAGTATATTTTCATGATTGATTATAGGTCCTATTTAAGAGTGTCTTGAGGCTCTTTAGAGGTTATTTTGGCTGGACTTTCAGAGTGATTCGAGTGTGGTAAGTAATTATGCATAATATGCACAAGTTTTTCTCTTTAGGTTTTTAGAAGTTAAAGATTTTCAAAGTTATATTTTTAAGCTTACATTTTTTTTAAAAGTTTATCAAAAAGCATTTTTATACTATTGAAAGAGAAATTTTAATTGGATTTTAAATAATGTTTTAAAAGAAATTTCGAATTTTAAATAACGTTTTGAATTTCCAAAACCCATTTAAAAAATGATTTTTAACTAAACTATTTTCTGAAAATAAGTAAGTTTTCTAAAAAGATTTTTGTTCTTTAAATTGTTTCAAACCAAGTGATTTCGAAGTCATATTCTTGTTTTTCAAACGGTATTTAAGATGTTCCTTTTAGCAAACTAGATTTTCAAAGTTACTCAAGAATTGCAAAAATATTTATATAAACTCTTCAGTTCCTATTTGTTCCCTAAGAGAGTCAAGCATCTTTTGATTTATGTTTCAATTTGATATTGTGATATTCAATATGTCTTTATTGTTGGAACAATTGTTAATATTGAGAAAATTATTATATGTTGTATAAACTTTATTGTTTGTGATATGTGACTCAAAATGAGTGTTTTTAGAATTGATCAGATATATGTGTAAATCCGCTCACAGGATTGTATGTGAGAATATGTGATGTGTATATGTGACACTGTACTCTGATCAATTATTTGTATGTGTTTCCAAAAGACTTTAAGATATGATTATATGTGTATTAAGTGATTCTTTACATGTTTTGAAAACTATATTGGATATTTTGATTGAAATTGTGAAATCAAACTCGTGCTTTGCTTGACTCTATTCCGTTGTATATTCTGTATAATTACTTACTAGATGTGTGACTCACCCCATCAATTAATATTTTCATATTAAAGTGTAGTTGGGAATTAGAACCTTTGGATCGCTTTGTGAGGTGCAAGGTAGAGCGTGGAAGTTGTAGGCGGCTTCAGTGTTACTTGAAGACTCATAAAAATTTTAGTTACCTTTGTTTTGTAGTTCACATTTTATATAGTGGAGTTTATTTTCAATTTGTGGAGTTTTGAAAAGATTATTAGTTTTTTTTTTTCCCGCTTAGACTTCACAATATTTTGGAGATTATTATAAATTATGGATTTTAGTTATTATAAGAGGTTTATCAGAAGCATTGTTTATTTGGAGTTTTATGGAACAATCTTTAAATAAATTATGTTTATTGAGCTAGGTAAGGTTAGCAAGTTAGTCATGTATCTAAATTCATGTTTCATGGATTTGGGTCTTGATAGTGTTGGTATCAGAGCTCTAGGTTATGATTCTGTAGACAATTAGGACTTACGATATATTTATAAGATGTGGAGGAATAGGCTTGAATTATTATTCATAGGCAAAAGGTAGTTTTGGGAGTTTGATAATTGCTAGAAGCTATATGCTTATATGCTTAGAATATTATAATAGTAAAGGGTTTAGTATATCTTGTATATCATGACTTTGCTTGTGATTTATTTGACTCTAAGGTGTTGTTTATTTGGTTATAGGAAAATGCCACCTCACAATTCTACCCCTTCTGGTCTTGAACCAAAATCTGAGAGCCTTGTGGGTGTTTTAAGTGCTATTAAAAGTCTTGTTGAAGTGGTGGAGAAGCATGTTAGTACTAGTGGAATAGTTAAGCCCAAAGATACTAAGATTGAAGGATGTACCATTGAGCAATTCAGGAAATTGGGTCCTCCTTAATTTTTAGGCAACCCTGATCCTACAGAAGTAGAATCCTGGATAATGCAAATGGAGAAATTTTTTGATGTGATTGGTTGTACTGAAGTGCAAAAAGTCTCCTTTGCTTCCTTTATGCTGAAAGGGGAAGCAGAGCATTGGTGGAGATCTACCAAAAAGACCTTGCCACTTGAGGAAGATGAGATACTGACTTGGAGTATTTTCCTTGAGGCCTTTTACGAAAAGTATTTTCTAGAAAGTGTACGGGATGAGAAAGAAGTGGAGTTTATGGAGCTTATTCAAGGAAATAAAACGGTGTTACAGTATGAGGCTAAATTTACTGAGTTGTCTCGATTTGCCCCTCACATTGTGGCTGGTGATGTTAGGAAGGCTAAGAAATTTCAGAGGGGACTACGACCAAGTATCAGAACTAGGATGGTAGCCTTACGATTGAAGTCTTATTCTGAGGTTGTGGAGACTGCAAAGGTTGTTGAGAAGGAGTGTGAAGACTATCAAAGGATTAGGAGTCAGAATAACAAAAGGCCTAAGACTGAAAGGTTTCATAGAGGGAATGAACACAATAAGCCATTTAAGAAGAAGACTACAGCAGAACCAGAGACTAAAATGGTGCAACAGGTAGTAGATGTTTGTCAGAAGTGTGGTAAAAAGCATAAGGGTGTTTGCTATCGTGAAAGTGGGTCTTGTTTTAAGTATGGTCAAATGGGTCATCGTATCAAAGATTGCCCAGCCATGAAGAGTGAGTTGGTGGCTAAGCCCACTGATGTGAAGCGAAGGCCAAAAGTCCAAGGACGCGTGTTTGCTATTACTGAGCAAGATGCTAAGGAATCCCAGTCAGTAGTAACAGGTACCATTCCCATATTTTCTCATACTGCACGAGTTCTTATTGATCCTGGTTCTACTCATTCCTTTGTATCTTGTGCTTATATGAAATATGCTGATTGTGTGCCTAAATTGTTGGACTTTGAACTTTCTGTTTCTACTCCTTTGGGTGAAACTATGGTTGCTGAGTTTATATGTAAGTCTTGTGTGATTAAGATTGGAGAAAATGAGTTGTTGGCTAATTTGATTCTCTTAGAAATTCAAGAATTTGATGTAATCTTAGGCATGGATTGGTTAGCGGCTTATCATGCTAATGTTGACTGTTACAAGAAGGAAGTGGTGTTTTGTATTCCGAGTCGACCTGAATTTGTATTTCATGGGTCTAAAGAGAGCCTCGTGTCTAATGTTATTTCTGCCATTCATGCTAATAAGTTACTTAGAAAAGGTTGTAAAGGTTATCTTGCATACGTGGTGGATAATGAGAAGGAAGGGATTAAGATTGATGACATTCCTATTGTGAGGGACTTTGTTGATGTATTTCCTGAGGATCTCCCTGGGTTACCGTTTGATAGAGAGATAGAATTTGCCATTGATTTAGTGCCAGAAACTGCACCTATTTCTATGGCACCATATCGTATGGCACCTGCAGAGTTGAAGGAGCTTAAATTGCAATTGCAAGAGCTTTTAGAAAAGGGATTTATTAGACCTAGTGTATCTCCTTGGGGTGCTCCTGTTCTTTTTGTAAAGAAAAAGGATGGGTCTATGAGATTATGCATTGACTATAGGCAGTTTAATAAGGTCACTGTGAGGAATAAATATCCTTACCTAGGATTGATGATTTGTTTGATCAATTGCAAGGTGCTAAAGTCTTTTCGAAGATTGACCTTAGATCAGGTTATCATCAACTCAAGGTTAAGCAAGAAGATATACCTAAGACTACCTTCCGTACTCGCTATGGACACTACGAGTTTCTAGTGATGCCATTTGGATTGACCAATGCCCCTGCTGCCTTCATGGATTTAATGAACCGTGTGTTCAAGCCTTATTTGGATCGGTTTGTTATTATTTTATTGATGATATTTTAGTTTATTCTAAAACTCAGGAGGAGCATGTAGAACAATTGAGGATGGTGTTGCAGGTCTTGAGGGAGCAAAAATTATATGCCAAGTTTAAGAAGTGTGAGTTTTGGTTAGATGAGGTAAAGTTTTTGGGGCATGTAATATCTAAGGATGGCATTTTTGTGGATCCTAAAAAGGTGGAAGCTGTGGTAAATTGGCCTAGACCAACAAATGTATCTGAAGTTCGTAGTTTTTTGGGTCTTGCAGGAGGTTTGTTGAAGGTTTTTCAAGTATAGCAGGTCCCTTAACTAGGTTGACCCAAAAGAATGCTAAATTCTTGTGGAAAGATGATTGTGAAAAGAGCTTCCAAGAATTGAAAGACCGGTTGGTTTCTGCTCCAGTTTTGACATTGCCAACAGGGTCAGGAGGGTTTGTAATTTACAGTTATGCTTCACAGAAAGGTCTTGGTTGTGTGCTTATGCAGCATGGAAAGGTGATAGCATATGCTTCTAGGTAGCTAAAAAGGTATGAACAGAATTACCCTACTCATGACTTGGAGTTAGCAGCAGTGGTCTTTGTATTAAAGATATGGTGGCACTACTTATATGGGGAGACGTGTGAGATTTACACTCACCATAAAAGTTTGAAATATTTGTTCTCTCAAAAAGAATTGAAAATGCGGCAAAGGAGATGGATTGAGTTGTTGAAAGACTATGATTGTACAATACATTATCACCCTGGTAAAGCAAATGTGGTGGCTGATGCCTTGAGTAGAAAATCCTCTAGTAGGGTGGCAAGTATATTTTCAAGGAAAATACTTTTTTTTGAAGAGTTGAAGGAGATTAATGTGGAGCTCCAATTCAATGAGTCAAGGGTACTTGTTGCTCATTTTCAAGTGCAACCTATTTTAGTTGGAAAGGTGAAGATTGCTCAAGGATTTGATCCTAATTTGGTAAAGATTATGGAGGAGGTAAAGGAAGGTAATCGAGCTGAGTTTGAAGTTCAAGGAGATGGTGTTTTACGATTTAGAAATTGATTATGTGTTCCCAATAATGCTGAATTAAAAAGGGAAATTATGGAGGAGGCTTATAAATCTGCATACACTGTTCACCTAGGTAGCACCAAAATGTATTGAGATCTTAGAGAAGTGTATTGGTGGAATAATATGAAAAGAGAGATTGCAGATTTTGTATCTCATTGTTTAATTTGTTAGCAAGTTAAAGTTGAGCATCAAAGGCCTGCTGGGTTACTTCAACCTCTTAGTATTCCGGAGTGGAAGTAGGAACATGTGATGTGTATATGTGACACTGTGCTCTGATCAATTATTTGTATGTGTTTCCAAAAGACTTTAAGATATGATTATATGTGTATTAAGTGATTCTTTTCATGTTTTGAAAACTATATTGGATATTTTGAGTGAAATTGTGAAATCAAAGTCGTGCTTTGCTTGACTCTATTCCGTTGTGTATTCTGTATAATTACTTACTAGATGTGTGGCTCACCCCATCAATTAATATTTTCAGATTAAAGTGTAGTTGGGAATTAGAACCTTTGGATCGCTTTGTGAGGTGCAAGGTAGAGCGTGGAAGTTGTAGGCGGCTTCAGTGTTACTTGAAGACTCATAAAAATTTTAGTTACCTTTGTTTTGTAGTTCACATTTTATATAGTGGAGTTTATTTTCAATTTGTGGAGTTTTGAAAAGATTATTAGTTTTTTTTTTCCCGCTTAGACTTCACAATATTTTGGAGATTATTATAAATTATGGATTTTAGTTATTATAAGAGGTTTATCAGAAGCATTGTTTATTTGGAGTTTTATGGAACAATCTTTAAATAAATTATGTTTATTGAGCTAGGTAAGGTTAGCAAGTTAGTCATGTATCTAAATTCATGTTTCATGGATTTGGGTCCTGACACTTGCCCTTGCAAAACTACTATATAAAGTCCCATCTACATCTACCCTTTCAAAACATCTACACATACCAAAGTCCCATTTACGTCTACCCTTTCGATACTCGATCTACACATGTTGATCTGAAGTTGCATTTTCCAATGTCAATATGCAATTGGATGCTACCTCGTTTTCCAGATAACTATAGGAGGGAGAGAGATTCCGACGAGAGGGAATACTATGCCGGACTGTAGCGGGAGTGAGACTTTCGCGTGAACGAGTCCAACGGTTTGCACGATGATCTCGTGCGACTCGGAGCGCCTCTTGTCGACCGTATCTCGCTCACATTGCCATGGCAAAACATGCACCAATATGAGCATGTAGTGACTAAAAAAAAAAAAAGAGAACAATCTTATGATACTCCGTAGGTCCAGGTATCACATGCTACACCTGGCAAAAGAGCTGGCCACCGCAACAAATAGGCAACTCACTCCGGCAGAACGTAACAATGTCCTCAACTACGAGGATTACCTGTCTGAGTGAATGCCTATGTGGTGTGTGTGTGTGTGTGTGTGTGTGTGTGTTATGCATATGCAATGTTAGTAGCGTTAGAGTTCAATATGCAATGTATGCATATTGGCACCTTCGTGTAAGTTATTTTAAGTTTTCTGTGTTATGTTGTAGGTGCTTATTGAAAAACATCATGTGTGGGAATATTTCACTTTTATGCGTTATGTGGGAATAATCTAGATTACGAATAACGTATATGCTCCTCACAATCAATAATAAGGTTTACATAGTACAAATGCAACAACAGTGACACACATACAACATAGTTAAGCAAAATAGTTCTCCAACAAAGTCTAATTACACCACGACACGATTACTCTTCATCTGACATTTTCACATCTGACTGATAAATGGGATCAACAAGAAGTGATTGCATGAATTGTGCTTACTCGTACGACCTTCCCTCCACCGACTCTCCAATCTCGACTTGGGTTCGATATCGATTAAGACGTATCTTCATTTGATTATTTTCTTCTTTTATGCGGTTCAATGCTTTACGAAGTTTGTCGATCGTGTCTTTGGGCATCTGCAATGCGAGTCGCCGAGGCACTAGCAACTTATAACCAACCAGCTCATCATAAAACATTTGTTGTTCACGAAATAACCAATCCCACTCCTGTCTCATGGTATTGTGAATGTAAGCACCATTTCGTAGATTCGGATTGATTGGATAGTTGAACTCATATTCCTTTACCTAGCAACAACCCATAGTAGTGAACACATCGTGAGGCCTATAGAGTTGTGGGTTGCCAGAATCAGACATTGACGCTGAATACAATAACATCATATGATCAAGTTAACAGTGTGTAGCAACTGTTGGTAAATAAGGTAATGCTTCATAAATTTGTGTACTATTACATGCTAAAAATGAAATACTAACACTCATATTTGACAATAAACATTAGACGTTGTTGTTAATGTCCACATGTTGTATGCAATACAAAATGTTATTGTTAATGTCTGACCAATGATGACTATGTACATTCAACTTTTGCAAATCTAAAGATTAACTGTTCATTAGTTTTAGCAAATCTAAAGATTTTTATTTTTTGTCAATAAAATTTACACCAGCAATGACCCAATGTACACACATAACACTCATCACCGTTTCTATAGATTACTATACATTTCTTGTAGCACCAAACAACTAATATAACTCTAATCTACTCACATAATACTCATTCAAGAGAATATCAAAGCACAAATAGTAATACAACCTATTAAATGAAAATTCTTCTCTACAACTACTTTTATGGTTGATAAACTTTTGTAATATCTACAACTACTTTTACTTACACAATAAAACTCTCTATGTATTTCAAAAAAGAAAATGAGTTTCTCACCTGAGGTGATAGAGAGATAACACCAACTTCCAACAGAAAATTCTGATCTCTGTTGAGAAGCTGATCTCAAAATGATGAGGAGAATGTAATGTAATATTGCATGAGAAGTTGATTTATGAGTAAATAGCAGCACAACTCGATTATACCAAAGCCGAGTATAATTAGTAACTCAATTTTCAATCCATCGAGTTCTCATTCACGTGCAACCAAGTGATTTGAAATCCCGTCAGTAACTCGGTTTCCCAAATGCCAAGTTATAGACAGCAACGCAGGAATAATTTATTCCCAAAAGCCACGCTGGATCGCCACCGTGGCAGGCAGTTGCCCAGAACCCGGCTTCTAAATAACCGAGTTATTTAAGTAACTTGATTACTAAGAGATCGAGTATCAAAACAGGGGCACACCCCTATATAGTTTCGAAACAGGGGCATAATGCCAAATATTTTGCCCAATAAGGGCAAAAGGCTAGAATCTCCTGCATATCACATGCTCATGCATTTTCATGCATACGTACCTTACATTCTCTATTCTTATATATTGATTGTGATTAGTGCTTTTCTGCGTGTCTCTCTCTCTCTCAGTTAGTTGCTCTATGGCACCTAAACGAAAATCTACTCTGTCTCGGAATCCTCTTCTTCTGATCCTACTCCCTCTCATGTTTAGTTCCGTGATGATAAAGCCCGACAAGACTTTTTAGAGAACTTTTCTAGACAAGGCATTCATTCGGAACGCTAAGTCATTTTGTCAGACTTCTCCGACACTGACCTATCCGTTGTCATTCACAGTAGGGGTTGGGAGTCATTGTGTGACGTCTCGATCACTTGTCCATCCGTGATCATGAAGGAGTTCTACTCCAACATGCACAGATTTGATTATTCAGTACCTCTCTTTGTCACTCGTGTTCAAGGTACGAGCATTGTGGTCACACCAGATATTGTATCCAAGGTTCTCCATGTCCCGAGGGTAGCACATCTTGACTACCCCGGTTGTGATCGTCTTAAGACCATGTCTAAAGACGAGCTCATGTCCTCTTTTTGTGAGCGTCCCTCTGATTGGGGTGATCGTCACTTCACTCCTTGTTTGGCCTTTTCTAAACGTACTAGGTTCATTAACATGGTTATGACTTTTGTTTTGCATTCCTTATCTCATTATAAATCTATTATAGAGCCTCGTGCTCAATTTTTGCTTTCGCTTTTAGAGCATCTTACTATAGATTTTCCCTCTCATTTCATTCTTTCCCTCATAGATGTATATAGGGATACGACGACTTGTGATAAGCTCATCATCTCTTCGGCTATCACGAGGATTCTACGCCACTTTCCTATCCCCTTTCCCGTTTTCGACCACTTCCATGTCATGTGTGCTATAGACACTGCTACCGTTAAATGGAGTGAGGTGCAGCTACATTCGAGGCAGTCCAGGACGGCGAATCCTCCAGCTTCTATAGCTCCATCCACATTCGTTCCCTCTTCTTCTACGAGTGGTGTGACTCTCGAGGACATCATGGCATAACTTGTGCGCATTGATGCTCGCCTTAATACTCTCAGTGATAAGTTGTGTCAGGTGAACACTCGTGTTAGCCATATTACATGACGACAGGCTTTCATGGGTGGCTTCATTGCTTCTCCTCCTCCTACTCTAGAGGCTTCTAAAGATGAGGATGATGATGGGGATGCTAATGCTTCAGATGCTGATGAGGATGATGGTGCTAGCTCTTCCAGTGCTAATGAGATGTCTACTTGATATACTTACCCTTTGTCACTCATGACAAAATGGGGAGTAGTTTTGGATATGGAAGTAGTCATACTCATAGGGGGAGGGTTAGTATGGGAGATTTTTGTTAGGGAGAGTGTTTATATTTTGAGGGATGTAGTGAGGACTTTATATATCTTTTTCTATTCATGTACCTTAGATCTTGTGATCATGTTGTGATAGCAAACCTCTACTTGTTATTACAGTTCTTTCACCTATCTTTACATGTGTTGTTTCTTTTCTATCTTTATGCACATGCTTCTTATATATTGTATGCAATCTTTTATTTTTGTCTCACACTAAGATGCCTTGATGAGTTTTGTTTAAGTGTTTCAGAAATATAGGTTGTCAAAGTCTTCTTTGCCATGAACTCTCATATATTCATTTATTTGTTGTGGTTTTGTCACAGATTGCCAAAATGGGAGATTGTTAGGACATATGTGATTCATGTTAGAAACATATGTTAACATTTTATGTAATTCGCTAATTCTTTGACAAAATGCACTTTACTTGTATTTGGGGCTAGGATGTGTTTAATGCTTCAAGAAACGAGGTTTCAAGTTTAAGTATTAAAGCCATGCAAGTCTATCTAAGAATCAAGTGAAGGAGTGTTGTTCATTAAATCTTGATAGCTAACTCGACAGCTAGTATCTATTGAGGTTTAAAAGAGCTGTTTTAGTCCGAGGCTCGACAATTGCTCGTCAGATAGGGTATTTGTAGAGATTTATGAAAAACAAATTTTCAGCTCTGATTTTCATCCAATCCGTGAGTATGTATTTGAGCTTTCTTTTCTCACAACTCTAAACATATATAAGGATTATTTTAAGAGTCATCATAGGTGGCACAGTTGCACAAGAGCATAATTCCACAAGTGTAAAGAAAAGTGTGACCAGAAACCTAGTTTGTCCTAGTTCATCTTGAAGAAGCTGCTGTGTTTGTACACCGTAGGGTTTTGTGACTAATCAACTTCATGATCTTCATCGTATGATGAACAGAAGAACTTTGCAGCCAACATCCTTCTCAAGTTGTACTGGGATCTACGCATCTTTTGGTTAGTCACGTACTGGGAGTTGTGCACTATAAGGAGAGATTGTCACTATAGAACAAGTCCAATTGGGTATTGGAGTAAGGGTTCAACTGTAGGTTAGTATAAGATACTAGGATTTATTAACTTGTAATCGCTTGTTTTGATAATAGTGGATTCTCGGGAGTGGTGACCTTAAAATCACCCAGTGGGGTTTTTGCCTCGGAGTTTTACCCATTCGTAAACAAATCACCGTGTCAATTTATTTTTCACTGCATATTTGTTTAGTTGGTGATTTGTTTGTGCTACCAAGGACATTGCATGTTAATTTGATTAATACGTTTTTGGCCTATCAAGTAGAAATTCATATTCTCTTAGCCTTTGGTCATGCGCATTATTGATAGTAGTGCTGCATAAAAATAACCTAAATTCTCTATGCTAGGCCGTTCTCCTTCTCACTAATTTTTCAAATGCTAATATGACTTTTAATTTTATAGTGAAAAATGGTTTGAAAATCTAATTTTCCATTCCATCCCCCAATCTTAGAGTATTTGAGCTCATGTTTACTCTCTTGATCGTCCGGATAAAAGTTTGTAGTGAAAAAAAAAACTCCAGAAAAGTCAAAATCTAGAGGTTTTGAGCAGAAGTGTAGTTTTGACAATTTAGATTGCTTCTTATAAGATCATTAAAATAATATAAAATTATATAGGAAATTTCTAAAACTCTTGTTATTAGATTTTAATTAGGGTAGTATTTTTTTCAAAACTCTTAATTTCCGTCATAAAGTTTTACAATTTTTTTAATGTCCAAAAACAAAAGTGGATATAACATCTACTAGATACAACCACAATGTGTATGATATAATTTTTACTATATTTTTTTTATAAGAGAATGTATAGTTACATTGGGGATGAGGAATTTGAACCTTGAACGTCTATGTTGAAAAGGAACTCTGTAGCTCATAACCTTGCTAGACATTCAAGACATGCTAGCGGTTTGATAGTGTGGATGGAGGATGTTCCACCACAACTTAATAATGTATTTGCAGCTGATTTTAGCTGATTTTTATTAATGAAAGCTTAGTTTTTCTTCTCAAAAAGAAAAAGAAAAAAGGAATTACAAGGCACTTGACAATTATTATTGTATAATATATGATATAATATGAATTGATCATGACTTGAGCTTATATAAAATTAAATTGTATATATATATATATATATATATTTTTTTTTTTTTGAGAAACGAAATTGTATATATTTTGATGACAATAACTAAATGCCTGAGATACTATACCAAAGTCCTTTTACTTTCATGTGGGATGCCTTAAAAAAACAACAACAACAACAATTTAATAAGTTTAGTTACAAGTTTTGAAAATTTCTATTATTTTTAATTAATAGTAACTCATTGATGTTTTATATTCAAAATATTTAAAATGTTCACGAGTTTAACTAAAACTTTTAAAATTTAAGGTTTAATTTGAAATCACTAAAAATTATATGAGAATTATATAATTTGCCAAAAATTTTAATGAAGTTTAACCACTTTGACGCAAAAATGGTATAGCCACATTTAAGGGAACAATATCTTTTAAAACCCAATTTTTGTTGTGGAAGTGGCGTCTTACTGTTCCAGCCTTTGGCTATATTATTTCCCCTCTTGTGGATAAGACATTCAGAAAACTGCATAAATTAATAATTTGTGGTTTGAAATGAAAACCTTCAAGTCTATGTCATTCTTTAAGCCAATGATACTACCATCTCAATTGGGGGTATATGTGGTATAATATGATTTGATATCCTTGTATTCCTCAGAGTAACGACTAAAAGATTGACGTGTGACCCTTTTATATTAATTCTTTTCGCCAGCCAGGATGAGGGTGACACTAATCATTCTTTTATTCAGTAAAATGACATTAGCAATGATCTCTTAGGGTTCATGTAAGAGTTGTTGCAATTAGTGGGCAACAGGGCCAATTCTTCATTTCATTTCAGTTGAGCATTGCATGTTGTGACTTGACATGAATAATTGTATGAGAGAGAGAGAGCATATCTCATTTTTTGAGGGAGACTCCATTAGAAAATGAGGTCATGTATCGTTTTCTGAGTATGACAAAATCATAAATCACAACATATCCAATTAATACATATATTGATGTGATGATGTATCATTATCTTCCATATGCAAAGAATAATAACGCAAAATGAAAAAGATGAAAGTAAACTATTAATTTATCGGTTGCTTGAATTTGTAGAGAGAAACACTGAAATCCATTATATACAGCAAAAACTTTTGGTTGAAATTTTTTAATAATAAAATTTAATTTTTGTTTAATAATTTAGTTTTGATATATTTTATTGTGCAACGTACAAATTATTATTATCGATCCTTTATGTGGATCAAGTTTTATTAATAAAAGAAAAAAGAAAAAAAAAAGAATATATTTTATATTTTATCAATGTCTTTTATGATTCCAAACATAAAATATATATACATATATATATATATATAATAATAAAAAGAAGGGGGCAAAAGGAAAATAAAGTAGTATTTTAAATCTAAAAGGAAAAATACAAAAAATATAAATAAAAGAACATTGCCACTACATTTGAAAAATAAAAAACTTTGTTCTTGCTCTTCTTCAGGTGAGAATTTGTACAAAAACAATTAAATGAAATTAAATAAATAATATATATATATATATATATATGTATATATATATATATATATGTTTATTGATTTAGTTCTTTTCGCTTTCTATACTAACATCCAAACATGTTAATCATGCTTATTCCAAAGTAATATCTCCTTAGAATTTTCTCCATTGACTAAATCTTTGTGTTTAAATTTACTTTTGGCTATACCTTAGATTTGATTTTTTTTTTTTTTGGGAGTAACAAACACACACACAAAAGAAAGGAAAATGAGTTCTAACATATATGCATATCACAATTCCACTCAAAAGTCATGATAACTTTTAAGAGAGGATGAAACAAGATACATTACACAGAACACATTATTAATTGGACTAGTTCAATTGGATTAATTAATAACTTGGCTAATTAAACTAAACTGGGGTCTAAACATTTTTTTTACAGCACTCACAACATCCTAAGCCTACTCAAAAGATCATGGACCATGAATTACAACACTAAAAAAGTACGAATACCTTACATCTTGTTCTTATAATTTCCATGCTCTTTATATTCTCTCTTTTTTGTTCTATGTCCAAGAATATCAAAATGTTGACTTAACCAAGTTAATCCCTCAGGCCAATGATCCACTTCTTGGCTCATCTAGAAAAGGGTGAGGACGTCGATCCTCTAATCAATTCTACCTTGTATCCCGTTTTGACCCTCTAACAAAGTTTGAGCATGCCCCAGAACATCTTGAGACGATTTTGCAAAAGATGGACTTTACACTAAGTTGGACCTCTTAGATAATTACATTAAAAAAAAATTAAAAAAAAATATTTACGACAAAAAAAAAAAAAATACCGCCTCATGTCTTTGAATAAATTATCCACTTATGACTTCTATAAGTTATCATGCTTGTTTTATAATTTTTCTCATCCTGTTTTCCTAGGTTCTAACTTTTACGAAGGAGTATTAATTTTAACAAACCCCATAAACAATTGCGTTAACGACTGTAAACAAAGAGAGACTCATACCCAAGAGGTGTGTAATTAACATAGTAGTAAAATTTGTTCTCTTTTATTAAGAGAATTATTGTGCAAATTGACTCTCCATTATTATTACAATTGTACTATTAAAAAAAAAAAGTCCGTACAATAAATTTTGCATGTGTTAACTTGAGTAGTTAATTACTTTTTTTTTTTTTTTTTTTTTTTTTTTTATAATAAAAAGATATAGTGGAGGAGGGGAAGTTGGGGTTAGGTATCTAATTACTTCAATAATACTAACTTGCCACAACGACGATACACATTTCACAACAGAGCCTATCATGTGTGGCAAGAATTTCTCTTATGGGACAGACTCAAGTCCTATTTCTCTTCTTATCCCATAACGACTGAAAGAAAGTGAAGACACGAAGCAAGTCAATCCTAACAACTGCAAGATTTTTACGTGTGTCCCTTCATATCTTAACTCTTTTCACTTGCACTTCCGGAAAAGTCAGACACAGGAAAAAGTATTCAGTCCTTGATGCCAATGAACTAATTAATGGCAAGTTGGTGAGATAGTTGTATGTTTGTGATTGTGAGAATGATTCGATTGAGCGATTGAGCTCAATCGCTATTACCTGTTTTATTCTTTACTTGTTTGAGAGAGAGTGATCTGGGATCACTTGATAAATAGGATCTAGTGCAAGAAGATTTTAAGAATTTTTTTTGAAGTGTGAAATAATGAAAAAGGAAGTGTTACCAAATGCTTTTAGGGCATTGAGTTATGAACTACTCTTAGAAATATTTTAGTGAAAAATAATCAAGCAATTAATTTTGTTGACATCTTTTAATACATAAATTGCTATTATAGTTTATTAACAATTGCTAAAGGGCATCTATTAATATGATCCTTAACTAAATTACAAAATTTTTCTTCGATGAGTGAGTTCTAGCTATGAGAAGAGAGAGACTCAGAGATTGTAATTAGTAGCCTTGCTTCCTTAGACATAATCTCTTGCCGATTGTATTGTGCTGTTTCTTGGGGTTAAGTACTCATGCATTTTTCTTTCAAATAAAACTTGAACCTGCTCCATCTCTTCACTTTATTTTTTTTGTTCAAGTAGAGCCAAAAAAGAAGGGTAAAAGTAGATATAGAATTATATCAAAAAAACAACATATATCTCCTCAATTTAATAGAGGATAAAGTTAACATATGTCTTAAGTGCATTATTTTAGCAATTATTTTTTAAAAAAATTTATGAAAAAAGAAAAAAGTAATAGATTTTTATTACAGATTTTTATCTATATATTTTTATAAAAGTTATATTAAAATTTATAAAATATTAAAGTCACAAACTGCTAATATGGTAAGTAATTATTGCTAAGTAAAAAAGTGATGCTAATAATGGGCCGAGATGAAACCCAATAAGATTGACGTGTGACCCTTTTATATTAATTCTTTTCGCCAGCCAGGATGAGGGTGACACTAATCATTCTTTTATTCAGTAAAATGACATTAGCAATGATCTCTTAGGGTTCATGTAAGAGTTGTTGCAATTAGTGGGCAACAGGGCCAGTTCTTCATTTCATTTCATTTGAGCATTGCATGTTGTGACTTGACATGAATAATTGTATGAGAGAGAGAGAGAGAGAGAGAGCTTATCTCATTTTTGAGGGAGACTCCATTAGAAAATGAGGTCATGTATCGTTTTCTGAGTATGACAAAATCATAAATCACCACATATCCAATTAATACATATATTGATGTGATGATGTATCATTATCTTCCATATGCAAAGAATAATAATGCAAAATGAAAAAGATGAAAGTAAACTATTAAATTTATCGGTTGCTTGAATTTGTAGAGAGGAACACTGAAATCCATTATATGCAGCAAAAAATTTTGGTTGAAATTTTTTAATAATAAAATATAGTTTTTGTTTAATAATATTTGTTTTTGATATATTTTATTGTGTAACGTACAAATTGATTATTATCGATCCTTTATGTGGATCAAGTTTTATTAAAAAAAGGAAAAAAAATATATATATATATATTTTTTATTTTATCGATGTCTTTCATGATTCCAAACATATAATATATACATATATATATATATAAATAATAATAAAAAGAAGGGGGCAAAAGGAAAATAAAGTAATATTTTAAATCTAAAAGGAAAAATACAAAAAAATAAATAAAAGAACATTGCCACTACATTTGAAAAATAAAAAACTTTGTTCTTGTTCTTCTTCAGGTGAGAATTTGTACAAAAACAATTAAATGAAATCAAATTAAATAATATATATATATATGTATATATATATATATATATATGTTTATTAATTTAGTTCTTTTCGCTTTCTATACTAACATCCAAACATGTTAATCATGCTTATTCCAAAGTAATATCTCCTTAGAATTTTCCCCATTGACTAAATCTTTGTGTTTAAATTTACTTTTGGCTATACCTTAGATTTGATTTTTTTTTTTTTTTTTTTGGGAGTAACAAACACACACACAAAAGAAAGGAAAATGAGTTCTAACATATATGCATATCACAATTCCACTCAAAAGTCATGATAACTTTTAAGAGAGGATGAAACAAGATACATTACACAGAACACATTATTAATTGGACTAGTTCAAATGGATTAATTAATAACTTGGCTAATTAAACTAAACTGGGGTCTAAACAATTTTTTTACAACACTTACAACATCCTAAGCCTACTCAAAAGATCATGGACCATGAATTACAACACTAAAAAAGTACGAATACCTTACATCTTGTTCTTATAATTTCCTTGCTCTTTATATTCTCTCTTTTTTATTCTATGTCCAAGAATATCAAAATGTTGACTTAACCAAGTTAATCCCTCAGGCCAATGATCCACTTCTTAGCTCATCTAGTAAAGGGTGAGGACGTCAATCCTCTAATCAATTCAACCTTGTATCCCCTTTTGACCCTCTAACAAAGTTTGAGCATGCCCCAGAACATCTTGAGATGATTTTGCAAAAGATGGACTTTACACTAAGTTGGACCTCTTAGATAATTACATAAAAAAAATAACATTATTTACGACAAAAAAAAAAATACCGCCTCATGTATTTGAATAAATTATCCACTTATGACTTCTATAAGTTATCATACTTGTTTTATAATTTTTCTCATCCTATTTTCCTAGGTTCTAACTTTTACGAAGGAGTATTAATTTTAACAAACCCCATAAACAATTGCGTTAACGACTGTAACCAAAGAGAGACTCATACCCAAGTGGTGTGTAATTAACGTAGTAGTAAAATTTGTTCTCTTTTATTAAGAGAATTATTGTGCAAATTGACTCTCCATTATTATTACAATTGTACTATTAAAAAAAAATATCCGTACAATAAATTTTGCATGTGTTAACTTGAATAGTTAATTACTTTTTCTTTTTTTTCTTTTTTTTTTTATGATAAAAAGATATAGTGGAGGAGGGGAAGGTGGGGTTAGGTATCTAATTACTTCAATAATACTAACTTGCCACAACGACGATACACATTTCACAACAGAGCCTATCGTATGTGGCAGGAATTTCACTTATGGGACAGACTCAAGTCCTATTTCTCTTCTTATCCCATAACGACTGAAAGAAAGTGAAGACACGAAGCAAGTCAATCCTAACAACTGCAAGATTTTGACGTGTGTCCCTTCATATCTTAACTCTTTTCACTGGCTCTTCCGGAAAAGTCAGACACAGGAAAAAGTATTCAGTCCTTGATGCTAATGAACTAATTAATGGCAAGTTGGTGAGATAGTTGTATGTTTGTGATTGTGAGAATGATTCGATTGAGCGATTGAGCTCAATCGCTATTACCTGTTTTATTCTTTACTTGTTTGAGAGACAGTGATCTGGGATCACTCGATAAATAGGATCTAGTGCAAGAAGATTTTAAGAATTTTTTTTGAATTGTGTAATAATGAAAAACGAAATGTTAACAAATGCTTTAAAGGCATTGAGTTATGAACTATTCTTAAAATTATTTTAGTGAAAAATAATCAAGCAATTAATTTTGTTGACATCTTTTAATACATAAATTGCTATTATAGTTTATTAACAATTGCTAAAAGGCATCTATTAATGTGATCCTTAACTAAATTACAAAAAATTTCTTCAAAGAGTGAGTTCTAGCTATGAGAAGAGAGAGACTCAGAGATTGTAATTAGTAGCGTTGCTTCCTTAGACATAATCTCTTGCCGATTGTATTGTGCTGTTTCTTGGGGTTAAGTACTCATGCATTTTTCTTTCAAATAAAACTTGAACCTGCTCCATCTCTTCACTTTATTTTTTTGTTCAAGTAGAGCCAAAAAAGAAGTGTAAAAGTAGATATAGAATTATATCAAAAAAACAACATATATCTCCTCAATTTAATAGAGGATAAAGTTAACATATGTCTTAAGTGTAAGTGCACAATTGCACCTGATCCCAAGAACAGTTATGGGCTCAGGCCCAATGAGCCTTAAATAGGAATTTGTAGAGTGTGGGCTTGAAATCCAGGTTAGAAGAGTTTAAGGGTTGTATGACAAATCAAAGATTGACAACACTTAAAAATAACAAGAAATATTGTAATTCAACCTCCTCGGACGTAAGCCGAGGACTGCTCTTATATTACTCTTCTTTTCTTTCTTTTTCCTTTTTTCTTACAAAGAGAGAGAGAGATCCCCCTTTTTCTGTTCTGGGTCTCCCCTTAAATACTCCTCTTTCTGATACTTCATACACGTGTTACCTCATCTACCCCTTAGCCTAGATATTTCTTCTCTTAGTGCCCTGGAATAGTAACCAGAAGTTTCCCTTCCACTGTTCAGGTGTCACTTCCCCATTAATGCGGCTAAGGTGGTAGGTGAAGGGTCTTTAATGTGGAGGTGGCAGCCTTTAGTACTTTTCAAACACCAGTGCTTTTAGGACATCCAGGGGTTCACCCCTCTTAACCGTTGGTCTCCGTCGTGTCGTTTATGAGCTTTTATAATAACGTTGCTGATTCTTCTATGCCCATCCGAGAGTAAAATCAACCTCGGATTGGTCCTCGGGTCCTCGGCGCATGAGCGGGCCCGAGGTAGTAAGAGGTTTCGAACTCAAGGGTAAGTCGGTCTTCCTTAGTATGGCCCAAAGGCCCATATACCTATCAGGACCTTTTTACTCCCCACAATAGCCCCTCAAAATTCTAATTTTCGACGTCCGAGGAGAAAAATAGGGTTTTGATCCGAAGAAAAATTATTTTGCACACTTCACGAAGGATCGCACGTGTGGAAACCGTTTCGCGTACCGGAGGATGCCAATTGGCGGTTTCTTTTTCAAAACGCGCGCATTTATTACTGTAAGTTACACTTTGTCCCCCACATTCAACGGTGAGATGGGCATCCAACGGCCCTTATTTCCCCACGAAAATTTGGGCGGGGTAAAACTAATTTCGAGGCCGCCATTCCGCACGTCGTGACGCTTTGGGAACCTGCACCTTCATTTAATTTGCCAGGGACTGATCCCATCAAAACATCAACAATCATATTTCGCCTTCAGAAAACCGTGGAAATTTGCATATCCTCAAACTCCGTAAGTTCTTACTCACCACTCATTTCATTCTTAACCTTTTATCCTCAGACTTTGTCCTCGGTTGTCCTGGTATACACCTCATTCTCTAGAGTCTAGCCTTTCGTTCTTTTCTATGGGTAGGTTTAAGTGTCTTGTTGATACTGCCGCCAGAATGGAAGGCTTCAGAGCCAAATACCACATTCCCAGTGACGTAGGCTTAAAGTATTGCCCGGCGGGGGTCGTGGCCGGTTCTAGGAAGGAGGGAGAGGTCATAATCCCAATGATAGCCTTTATAGAAGGCGGGATGACCCTCCCAATGAAACCTGTAATGAGGGAATATCTTCACAACCATCGGTTGTGTCCCGATCAATGCCTTCCCAACGTTTTTAGAGTTTTAGGTAGCATCGATGCTTAAATGAACAAATGGGTTTAAACCTCACATGGCACGACGTCGTTTTTCTGTATGAAGCCCATAAACTATCCAACGTAGGTTATTACATTAAGTCCCGATCCAGTGTCGTTAGGCTAATCTCCTGCTTGCCCAAGTCCAACAAAGGCATGAAGGACGACTACCTGATCGTCTCTGGAAACTGGCACGACGGTCTCCACTGCCCAGTACAGTGGGGGGATCCAGGTGTGACACCTGAGGACTAACCTCCCCACCCAAAACCTCCCTCAACACTAACAAACTTGCATATTTAGATATATTTTTATTTGTTTATCTTCCTCTTTTGTTGTGTGAGTCTGACCACGTTGTTTAATTTCTCATCTTTTCTTGCAGATAAGCGAAACATGCGCCCTCGTTTGAGTTTTTGCAACGTTGCCGACCTAAACCGGGTACTTCGATCCGAGGTGTTCGTTAGCGAAGACCGGCAGCTCCGAGCCGCTCACCTGATCCTATGATACAATCCCATCTCCTCGGACTTCCAGGAGATAGACAACGCAATAATTGCCGGTGACCGAAGACGAAGGAGGATCAACGTAGCCCGGCCGAACTTTCTAGACGACCGCGACCTCCCCGACACTCCTCAAACCGTTCTGTACATACGACCCATAGAGGCCATTCCCCTCTCCTTCCGTTCCGAGGTAGCTGCTATCCCAGAAGAGCAGGTCTTTTCGTCCCATACGTTAGACGACGAGATAGACCAATTCAAACTCGAAGAATACCACGAACCTTGAGGGAACCAGTTTGTCGTACTCTCTGACGAGGAGGAAGAAACTGCCGAAGCCTCTGGAATTGCTGGGTTAGTTGTCGCACTCCCAGAGGACGGATCTAAGGAAGATATGGACAGAATGAAGGACCTTCTTACTACCAGAGCCGCGAAGGTCACAGAGAAGAGGACAGGGGCAGCACAAGTCCCTCCTACTCTGCCACTTCCCCCTCCTCCAGCTGAACCAAAGGTTCCAGCCAAGGACCCCAAGAAGAAAAGAAAGGGGAAAGATGAAGGGGCAACCAACAAGGGCCCCAAGAGACAACGCAATCCACCCCCGCTGCTCAGCAGCAAAAGACAGATAAAGGCAAGGGTAGGGCCCGCTCAGTTGAGAGCGGAGATAACAGGGAAGTGGCCGACGTGCGCCGAGCACAGGCCACCTGGTCGCCAGACTTGAAACTGGACGGCGCGCCTATCTCGTGCCAATCCAATATAAGGGCGTTTCAACAAGGCCATGCTCACCACCTGGCCGAAGTGTTGGAGCGCCCCCTTTTGCTGCCCAAGGACATGGAGTCCTTGGAAAAAATGAGCCAGTCGCAACTGTTCTTGTCTCTAAAAAGGGACTTGGCACTGGTAAGTTGACTGCTATTAGAGAAGAATTTCCTTTGTAACAATACTTATAACTTTCTGTTGTACCTGACCTCATCATACTTTATTGCAGGCTGTTTAGGAGGTCTTCGTAGCTGAAAAGTTTATTGAAGACACTCGGAAGAAGGCCAGGGCCGAGTTGGAGATCAGATTGGAGACCGAGAAGTCCCTGGGAACGGCCATTGCTGAAAATGAAAAACTGGTCGCGGAGGTGGCTGAGCTGAGAAGGGAGAAGAATGGGGTCGAGTCAAACCTGAAGACCATGAAGACCCAAATAGAAGGGCAACGCAAGCTCCTCCGCGAAAAAGATGAGGAGCTAACCAGAGCCGAGAAGGAACGCTCGGATTTGGAAAAGGAGCTTGCGTTGATGAAGGAAGAGGCCAGCAAGTTTCAAAGTTCTCTAAAAGCTGCCAAGCAGGCAAGTTTCGAGGAAGGGGTGGCCACTACAGAGGAGCAGCTGACAGAGGCTTTCGCGGCCTTGTGCCGTGAATACTGTCAGAAAGTCTAGGGGGAGGCCCTAAATGTTGCTGGAATTCCGCTATCTTCGGATCTAAGGAAATCCGAGAACATTTGGCTTCCCCTTGAGATACATGAGATCGAAGAGGCTCCTACTGCTACTCCCACTCTAGAAACAACTCTTCCTGCCCTGCCTCCCACAGTCCCGGAGCCAGTTCCTGATCCTACAGAACCCTTGGGTTCCAAAAAAGAAAAGGAAGGTGACGGGGACGCCGAGAAGGATCTCAGCCTAGCCATGGAGCACGATGTCCCACCAACAAAGGCAGTGGATAAAGGAAAACAAATCCTTACTCCTTTTGAAGTGGAGCTCAAAAAGAATGAGGCACCTAGCACCTCTCATGCAGATCCTCCTTTACCAGCTTAGGGCCGAGCTTAGGGTTTTTCTTTCTCCATATTTATCCCTTACATGTAATAAGCGCTTATGTTATTGATAAAGAACAACCTTACTTAAATTTTATTCGTTTTGCATTTGTTTTTACTTTGTTCATTTTGTACTTATTATTGAAGTTTCTTAAAGTAAACAAGTCTAACTCCAAGGATAGCACAATCATAGCCTCTACGCAATCCTACGTATATCATTAAACACTTGGCAAAGAAGTGGACCGATTGAAATATATTAATATTGACTTAGTTTAAAAAAGAGAAGCTTCATACCACAATTGAACCTTTATGATATGTAACATTATCATTAATAGGATGACAGGTCTGAGGAACATATTTAACAATTGAAGAAACAAACTTAAGGTCCGAATCAATGTACAGTAAGGTACTGCCTCCCAAGAACAATAAGAAGTTAATTTTTGACCAAGTCTATGGTCTGAGTAGTAGACTTCATCAATTTGCATAGTTCTATTCATCCCTTGAATAAATTTGTTTAACACTTAAGACTATAAGAAATTTAACAGTTGACTAGAACTTCATTCCATTGGATCCCTTAGAACATCAAGCTCAAGTGTGGCTTTCCCGAATGACCAGAAATCAATTTCCACAAGATTTATGGTCTAAGGACAATATTTGACCAAGTTTCCGTTCGATTCTTAAGAATAGTTACTTCAGATATTAATTTTCCCAAAGTATGAGGTCCGAAGACCCAACACCACTAAGGTTCTGTTTAATAAATGATAAGAGATCAATTTTCGCAAGATTTTTGGTCCGAGGACCACACTTAACCAAGTTTCTGTTTGATTCTTAAAGAATTGTTACCTCAAATGTTAATTTTCCCAAAGTAGGAGGTCCGGGGACCCGACATAACTAAGGTTCTGTTTAACAAATGTCAAGACATCAATTTCCACAAGGTTTGTGGTCCGAGGACTACACTTAACCAAGTTTCTGTTTGATTCTTAAAGAATTGTTACCTCAAATGTTAATTTTCCCAAAGTAGGAGGTTCGGGGACCCGACATAACTAAGGTTTGTTTAACAAATGACAAGACATCAATTTCCACAAGGTTTGTGGTCCGAGGACTACACTTAACCAAGTTTCTGTTTGATTCTTAAAGAATTGTTACTTGGAAATTCATGAAATATTAATAATTTTCGAATAAGTACAAACAGCAGTAAACTTTATTAATAGTAATACCTTCGCAGGTTATTTACATTCCACGGCCGTGGTATAATATTTTCATCTAAATCAGCTAGCCGATAAGATCCTATCCCTGCTACTGAAATAATACGATAGGGGCCTTCCCAGTTGGGTCCTAGCTTGCCCCAGGCTGGGTTTTTAGCGGTGCCCACAACCTTTCTTAGCACAAGATCACCAGGTGCTAGTGGCCTCAACTTCACGTGGGTATCATATCCCTGTTTAAGTTTTTGTTGGTAATAAGCCATCTGGACCATAGCTGCCTCACGTCGTTCTTCAAGTAAGTCAAGACTTTTCTCCAGGAACCCATCGTTGCTCTCCGTATTAAAAGAACTCGTCTTTAGGGTGGGAAAACCAAATTCCAGAGGTATCACCGCCTCGGCTCCATAAGTCATAGAAAATGACGTTTCTCCGGTGGACCTGCGCGATGTGGTTCGATATGTCCACAGAACGTGAGGGAGTTCTTCTACCTATCTACCTTTCGCATCATCCAACCTTTTCTTCAACCCGTTGACAATGACCTTGTTAACGGCCTCGGCTTGGCCATTTCCTTGAGGATAAGATGGGGTGGAGTACCTGTTTATGATACCCATGTCACCACAATATTGCCTAAACGCCTTGCTGTCAAATTGAACACCATTGTCAAAGATAAGCGTGTGTGGTATGCCGAATCTAGTAATAATATTTTTCCAGATGAACTTCTTGGAATCAACATCTCTAATATTTGCCAAGGGCTCGGCCTCAATCCATTTAGTGAAATAGTCTGTTCCCACTAAAAGCCATCTTTTGTTGCCTATGGCCCTCGGAAATGGCCCAACTATATCTAGTCCCCACTGTGCGAAGGGCCAAGGGCTGGAAAGGGGGTTAAGAACTCCTCCAGGTTGATGGATATTGGGGGCGAACCTTTGACATTGATCACATTTTCTGGCGTAATCTTGAGCCTCCCTTTGCATATTGGGCCACCAGTAACCCTGAGTCAAAGCTCTGTGGGCTAAGGATCTCCCCCCAGTGTGGCTGCCACAAATCCCTTCATGCAGTTCTTCCAGAAGCCCTTCGGTTGAGTCTGGGTGTACACACAACAAGTACGGTCCTGAAAAGGATCGTTTATATAGTTTCTGATCCTCGGACAGCCAGAAACGTGGTGCTTTTCGGCGTACCTTATCTGCTTCTAATTTGTCCTCAGGGAGAACATCATTCCTAAGAAAGGATATGACCGGGTCCATCCAACTATGCCCAGGTCTTATGAGATGAATGCGAGGCGCATTGGTGGTGACAAGAGTGGGTTCTAGTAAATCCTCGATAAGGATAACCCTAGGTAAAACCTGAGCCGAGGTCGTTGCCAGCGTAGCTAAGGAGTCTGCATGGGTGTTTCCAGTCCGAGAGATGTGAACCAAGACAAAGGAGTCAAACTCAGCTTGCTGACGTTTGACCTGGGCCAAATACTCCTGCATTCTTGGATCTCTGGCTTCCATGGTTCCCATGACCTGGCCGACCACCAGCTGAGAGTCCGAGAAGACGCAGACATCTTTCCCACCCATTCTGTGCACCATTCTCATTCCCACCAAGACTACTTCGTACTCAGCCTCATTATTAGTGTCCGAGAACGCCAATCTCATAGATTTTTCAAAAACAATTTCCTCGGGGGAGATCAGAACAAGTCCAACACCAGACCCTCTCTGATTGGTCGCCCCATCCACATACACTTTCCAGGTCGGAGATATTGCCGCTGTGATCACACCAACTGATTTTTCACCCATGGGGAAGTCTCCTAGAGTTTCCTCCAGCAATGGCTCAGAAAACTCCGCCACCAAGTCAGCGAGGACCTGACCCTTCACCGAGGTGCGAGGCCTGTATTTAACGTCAAAAGCCCCCAGGATGGTCCCCCACTTTGCTATTCTTCCTGAGTAGTCGGCGCTGCGCAGCACTGCCTTGAGAGGCAATTGGGTCAGAACGACCACTGTATGGGACTGAAAATAATGGGGAAGCTTTCGCGTGGCATGAACAACGGCCAGAAGTGCTTTTTCCAAAGGTAGATAACGCACCTCGGCATCACCCAACGATTTGCTAACGTAATACACCGGTCTTTGCACTCCGTTATCATCCCTTATCAGGGCCAGGCTGACCGCGTGGACGGCCACTGCCAGATAAGCAAATAAAATCTCATGCGCCTCTGGACGAGAGAGAATAGGCGGCCGAGAAAGATAATGCTTGAGTTGTTGAAAAGCTAACTCGCAGTCCTTGGACCATTTAAACCCTTTCCACTTGTTCATCAACTGAAAGAAAGGACGACAACGATCGGCTGACCGAGATATGAATCGATTCGAAGCGGCTATCATTCCTGTTAACTTTTGAATTTCCTTTGGGTTCCGAGGGGGCTGCAAGTCCTGGATAGCCTTGACCTGCGAGGGATTTACCTCTATACCTCTATGAGTAATCATATATCCCAAGAACTTTCCAGACCCCAAGAACTTTTCTTAGAATTTGAAATGTGTCAGACAAATCCTTTACGTGTGATCATATACCTCTATGAGTAATCATATACCTCTATGAGTAATCATATATCCCAAGAACTTTTCTTAGAATTTGAAAAGTGTCAGACAAATCCTTTACGTGTGAGGGTATTGTTTTGCTTTTCACCACCATGTCGTCCACGTAAACTTCAATGGTTTTCCCCATTTGCTGTTCAAACATTCTGGTCATCATCCTTTGATAGGTAGCCCCAGCATTCTTCAAACCGAATGGCATGACCTTATAGTGATAATTTCCTACCGGAGTAATGAAAGCAGTCTTCTCTTGATCTTCCAACGCCAGGGGAATCTGATGTTAACCCTGGAAAGCGTCCAAGAAACTCATCCGAGAATGTCCGACGGTGGCATCCACCAATTGATCAATACGCGGCATAGGGAACGAATCTTTGGGACAGGCCTTGTTCAGGTCCGTGAAGTCCACACATACCCTCCACGTTCCATTCTTTTTCTTGACTACGACAGTATGAGCCAACCACTCAGGGTAGAAAACTTCTTTGATAGCCCCAGCCTTCTTAAGTTTGACCACCTCATCCTTTACGGCCTCAGAATGTTCCTTGGAAGAGCGCTGAGGTGGCTGCCTTCTTGGGACAACGGCCGAGTTGACATTTAAGTGATGACAAATGAAGCTCGGATCAACTCCTGGAGCCTCGTAAGGATCCCATGCAAAGACGTCGACATTTTTCCTCAAAAATTCTATCAATTCCATCTTCTCCTGGTATGGCAAAAGTGTACCAACTTGGAAGAACCTCTCCGGGTCGTCGGCAACTGGGAATTTATCTAATTCCTCACAATGTGTCTCCTCTCCTGGCAGCACTCCAGATGCGTCAGGAGACGTTAACTACTATAAGCCTTTGGTGACCAAAGCCGAAGGCTCAGTTTCCGTCTGGTGCAATACTGCAGCTGATATGCACTGCCTGGTTACCGATTGGCTGCCGAGGATTTCCTCAACGCATTCCCCCGAGGGGAACTTGACCTTGACATGCAAGGTAGAGGAGACAGCCCCCAACGCATGCAACCAATGCCTGGTGAGGATGGCCGTATATGGAGAATATGCATCGACGACAATGAAATCCACCTCCACCGTTTCTGAGCCGGATTGAACGGGCAGACGAATTTGTCCTCTCGGCATAACAGATCTCCCTTCAAAGCTTATGAGGGGCGAATCATAAGGAGTCAGGTCTTCCATCCTCAATCTTAGCCCCTTAAATAGATCAGGGTACATGATATCTGCACCGCTGCCCTGGTCTATCATTACCCTTCTGACGTCGTAATTTCCTATCCTGAGGGTAACCACAAGGGCATCGTCATGGGGCTGAATAGTACCGGCCTTATCCTCCTCGGAAAATCCCAAAACTGGCAAAATAACCTTCAGCCTCTTCGGCCTACTTCCTGCCCCCTCAGCCTGAGAACGAGAGACTGCCATCACCCTAGTCGGGCCTGACCCGGTCCTGCCAGGCGCAGCAAGGATGACATTGATGGTTACCAATGCTAGCCGAGAGGAGTTATTCCTCTGATTGCTTGAGGCAACTTGACTGTTCTGCCCGGTAGGCTGGCACAGATGCTGCTTTAACTTTCCTTCACCGACGAGTTGCTCCAAATGGTTCCAAAGGGTCCGACAGTTCTCGGTGGTATGGCCCACATCTTGATGGTATTGATAAAAGAGGTTTTGATTCCTCTTAGTAGGGTCCCCTGCCATCTTACTAGGCCACCTGAAGAAGGGCTCCTTACGCACTTTCTCCAGTAACTGGTGCACTGGCTCTCGGAACACTGTGTTTATAGCTTGAGGTGCTGCCGAGTTGGACTGTCCGAAATAATCTCTCCTCGGCCTACTATTGTTGTATCGGTCCGACCTGAAATCCCTTCTCTCCTGCGGGATAACTTTCTCCTTTCCCTTTCCTTGCTGCTGGTCCTCCTCTACCCTCTTATATTCATCAATGCGATCCATAAGGCGACGTACGCTGCGGACAGGCTTTTTCGTCAAAGACTTTCTCAAATCGTGGTCTGTAGGAAGACCTACCTTAAAGGTATTCAACGCCACTTCATCAAAGTCGCCATCTATCTCGTTAAACATCTCCCAGTAACGGTCGGAGTATGTTTTCAATGTCTTTCCTTCTTTCATGGTCATGGACAACAGCGAGTCCAATGGCCGAGGGACTCTGCTACAAGTAATAAACCGCGAAGCGAATGACCTAGTCAACTCCCCAAATGAACCTATGGATCCTGACTTAAGACCGTTAAACCACCTCATGGCCACAGGTCCCAAGCTAGAGGGGAAGACTTTACACATCAGCGTCTCGTTGTGAGAGTGTACGGCCATCCTTTGGTTGAAGTGACTCACGTGCTCCACCGGATCAGTCTGACCATTGTAGATGGTAAAGGTGGGCTGAGTAAATCTCCTGGGAAGCCTCCCCTTCTCAATCCTCCGCGAAAACGGAGATTTGGAGAGCTGGTGCAACGCCCTGCTCATAGCATCGTTGCCTAGGCCCCTAGAAGGAACCCTTTTGTGCTTGCGTGCTGGCTGATCGTCTTCCCCACCGGAGGACGCTGAGCTGGGGGGTGAGCGCGTTCCTGAGTCGTAGCCATCTCCCCCATCTTCCCCAGAGGAAGGACTAGACGAGGGCGGTGAAGACTTGCGTCTGACGCGGCGTAACTTCCTCTTCAAGCGGTTAATCTCCTCCTGCATGGCTCTAGAACCATCGTTATGGGTGGTGCTAGCCCCACCGGGAGTATGGCTAGCTCTTGGGTACTCTGAATGGACACTTCCTTCACGATCCCTTCAACGTTCGAGGCGCTCGAAATGATCTTCAGGTTGCGATCCCTGTGACTCTGCATGGTGAGCGCCTAAGCCTGCCATGATATCCCTACTTCTTCTAGACTAGATTCCCACAGACGGCGCCAATTGTAAGTGCACAATTGCACCTGATCCCAAGAACAGTTATGGGCTCAGGCCCAATGAGCCTTAAACAATAGGAATTTGTAGAGTGTGGGCTTGAAACCCAGGTTAGAAGAGTTTAAGGGTTGTATGACAAATCAAAGATTGACAACACTTAAAAATAACAAGAAATATTGTAATTCAACCTCCTCGGACGTAAGCCGAGGACTGCTCTTATATTACTCTTCTTTTCTTTCTTTTTCCTTTTTTCTTACAAAGAGAGAGAGAGATCCCCCTTTTTCTGTTCTAGGTCTCCCCTTAAATACTCCTCTTTCTGATACTTCATACACGTGTTACCTCATCTACCCCTTAGCCTAGATATTTCTTCTCTTAGTGCCCTGGAATAGTAACCAGAAGTTTCCCTTCCACTGTTCAGGTGTCACTTTCCCATTAATGCGGCTAAGGTGGTAGGTGAAGGGTCTTTAATGTGGAGGTGACAGCCTTTAGTACTTTTCAAACACCGGTGCTTCTAGGACATCCAGGGGTTCACCCCTCTTAACCGTTGGTGTTCGTCGTGTCGTTTATGAGCTTTTATAATAACGTTGCTGATTCTTCTATGCCCATCCAAGAGTAAAATCAACCTCGGATTGGTCCTCGGGTCCTCGGCGCATGAGCAGGCCCGAGGTACTAAGAGGTTTCGAACTCAAGGGTAAGTCGGCCTTCCTTAGTATGGCCCAAAGGCCCATATACCTATCAGGACCTTTTTACTCCCCACATTAAGTGCATTATTTTAGCAATTATTTTTTAAAAAAATTTATGAAAAAAGAAAAAAGTAATAGATTTTTATTACAGATTTTTATCTATATATTTTTATAAAAGTTATATTAAAATTTATAAAATATTAAAGTCACAAACTGCTAATATGGTAAGTAATTATTGCTAAGTAAAAAGTGATGCTAATAATGGGCCGAGATGAAACCCAATAAGATTGACGTGTGACCCTTTTATATTATTCTTTTCGCCAGCCAGGATGAGGGTGACACTAATCATTCTTTTATTCAGTAAAATGACATTAGCAATGATCTCTTAGGGTTCATGTAAGAGTTGTTTGCAATTAGTGGGCAACAGGGCCAGTTCTTCATTTCATTTCAGTTGAGCATTGCATGTTGTGACTTGACATGAATAATTGTATGAGAGAGAGAGAGAGAGAGAGAGAGAGAGAGAGAGAGAGAGAGAGCTTATCTCATTTTTGAGGGAGACTCCATTAGAAAATGAGGCCATGTATCGTTTTCTGAGTATGACAAAATCATAAATCACCACATATCCAATTAATACATATATTGATGTGATGATGTATCATTATCTTCCATATGCAAAGAATAATAATGCAAAATGAAAAAGATGAAAGTAAACTATTAAATTTATCGGTTGCTTGAATTTGTAGAGAGGAACACTAAAATCCATTATTGCAACAAAAAATTTTGGTTGAAATTTTTTAATAATAAAATATAGTTTTTGTTTAATAATATTTGTTTTTGATATATTTTATTGTGTAACGTACGAATTGATTATTATCGATCCTTTATGTGGATCAAGTTTTATTAAAAAAAGAAAAAAGAAAAAAAAAAGAAAGATATATTTTATATTTTATCAATGTCTTTCATGATTCCAAACATATAATATATATACATATATATATATAAATAATAATAAAAGAAGGGGGCAAAAGGAAAATAAAGTAGTATTTTAAATCTAAAAGGAAAAATACAAAAATATAAATAAAAGAACATTGCCACTACATTTGAAAATAAAAACTTTGTTCTTGTTCTTCTTCAGGTGGGAATTTGTACAAAAACAATTAAATGAAATGAAATTAAATAATATATATATGTATATATATATATATATATATATATGTTTTTATTAATTTAGTTCTTTTCGCTTTCTATACTAACATCCAAACATGTTAATCATGCTTATTCCAAAGTAATATCTCCTTAGAATTTTCTCCATTGACTAAATCTTTGTGTTTAAATTTACTTTTGGCTATACCTTAGATTTGATTTTTTTTTTTTTTTTTTTTTTTTTTGGAGAAACAAACACACACACAAAAGAAAGGAAAATGAGTTCTAACACATGTGCACATCACAATTCCACTCAAAAGTCATGATAACTTTTAAGAGAGGATGAGACAAGTTACATTATACAGAACACATTATTAATTGGACTAGTTCAATAGGATTAATTAACAACTTGGCTAATTAAACTAAACTGGGGTCTAAACACTTTTTTTAGAACACTTACAACATCCTAAGCCAACTCAAAAGATCATGGACCATGAATTACAACACTAAAAAAGTACGAATACCTTTCATCTTGTTCTTATAATTTCGTTGCTCTTTATAATCTCTCTTTTTTATTCTATGTCTAAGAATATCAAATTGTTGACTTAACCAAGTTAATCCCTCAGGCCAATGATCCACTTCTTGGCTCATCTAGTAAAGGGTGAGGACGTCAATCCTCTAATCAATTCAACCTTGTATCCCCTTTTGACCCTCTAACAAAGTTTGAGCATGCCCCAGAACATCTTGAGATGATTTTGCAAAAGATGGACTTTACACTAAGTTGGACCTCTTAGATAATTACATAAAAAAAAATAACATTATTTACGACAAAAAAAAAAATACCGCCTCATGTCTTTGAATAAATTATCCACTTATGACTTCTATAAGTTATCATACTTGTTTTATAATTTTTCTCATCCTCTTTTCCTAGGTTCTAACTTTTACGAAGGAGTATTAATTTTAACAAACCCCATAAACAATTGCGTTAACGACTGTAAACAAAGAGAGACTCATACCCAAGTGGTGTGTAATTAACATAGTAGTAAATTTGTTCTCTTTTATTAAGAGAATTATTGTGCAAATTGACTCTCCATTATTATACAATTGTACTATTAAAAAAAAATGTCCGTACAATAAATTTTGCATGTGTTAACTTGAGTAGTTAATTGCTTTTTTTTTTTTTTTTTTTTTTTTTTTTTTTTTTTTATAATAAAAGATATAGTGGAGGAGGGAGGGTGGGGTTAGGTATCTAATTACTTCAATAATACTAACTTGCCACAACGACGATACACATTTCACAACAGAGCCTATCGTGTGTGGCAGGAATTTCTCTTATGGGACAGACTCAGGTCCTATTTCTCTTCTTATCCCATAACGACTGAAAGAAAGTGAAGACACGAAGCAAGTCAATCCTAACAACTGCAAGATTTTGACGTGTGTCCCTTCATATCTTAACTCTTTTCACTTGCTCTTCCGGAAAAGTAGGACACAGGAAAAAGTATTCAGTCCTTGATGCTAATGAACTAATTAATGGCAAGTTGGTGGGATAGTTGTATGTTTGTGATTGTGAGAATGATTCGATTGAGCGATTGGGCTCAATCGCTATTACCCGTTTTATTCTTTACTTGTTTGAGAGAGAGTGATCTAGGATCACTCGATAAATAGGATCTAGTGCAAGAAGATTTTAAGAATTTTTTTTGAAGTGTGTAATAATGAAAAAGGAAATATTAATAAATGTTTTAAGGGCATTGAGTTATGAACTATTCTTAGAAATATTTTAGTGAAAAATAATCAAGCAATTAATTTTGTTGACATCTTTTAATACATAAATTGGTATTATAGTTTATTAACAATTGCTAAAGGGCATCCATTAATGTGATCCTTAACTAAATTATAAAATTTTTCTTCGATGAGTGAGTTCTAGCTATGAGAAGAGAGAGACTCAGAGATTGTAATTAGTAGCCTTGCTTCCTTAGACATAATCTCTTGCCGATTGTATTGTGCTGTTTCTTGGGGTTAAGTACTCATGCATTTTTCTTTCAAATAAAACTTGAACCTGCTCCATCTCTTCACTTTATTTTTTTGTTCAAATAGAGCCAAAAAAGAAGGGTAAAAGTAGATATAGAATTATATCAAAAAAACAACATATATCACCTCAATTTAATAAAGGATAAAGTTAACATATGTCTTAAGTGCATTATTTTAGCAATTATTTTTTAAAAAAATTTATGGAAAAAGAAAAAAGTAATAGATTTTTATTACAGATTTATATATATATTTTTATAAAAGTTATATTAAAATTTATAAAATATTAAAGTCACAAATTGCTAATATGATAAGTAATTATTGGTAAGTAAAAAAGTGATGCTAATAATAGGCCTAGATGAAAATCAATAAGATTGACGTGTGACCCTTTTATATTAATTCTTTTCGCCAGCTAGAATGAGGGTGACACTAATCATTCTTTTATTCAGTAAAATGTCATTAGCAATGATCTCTTAGGGTTCATGTAAGAGTTGTTGCAATTAGTGGGCAACAGGGCCAATTCTTCATTTCATTTCAGTTGAGCATTGCATGTTGTGACTTGACATGAATAATTGAGAGAGAGAGAGAGAGAGAGAGAGAGAGAGAGAGAGAGAGAGAGAGAGAGAGAGAGAGAGAGAGAGAGAGAGAGAGAGAGAGAGAGAGAGAGAGAGAGCGTATCTCATTTTTGAGGGAGACTCCATTAGAAAATGAGGTCATGTATCGTTTTCTGAGTATGACAAAATCATAAATCACCACATATCCAATTAATACATATATTGATGTGATGATGTATCATTATCTTCCATATGCAAAGAATATAACGCAAAATGAAATAGATGAAAGTAAACTATTAAATTTATCGGTTGCTTGAATTTGTAGAGAGGAACACTGAAATCCATTATATGCAGCAAAAAATTTTGGTTGAAATTTTTTAATAATAAAATTTAGTTTTTGTTTAATAATATTTGTTTTTGATATATTTTATTGTGTAACGTAAAAATTGATTATTATTGATCCTTTATGTGGATCAAGTTTTATTAAAAAAAGAAAGGAAAAAAAAAAAGAAAGAAAGAATATATTTTATATTTTATCAATGTCTTTTATGATTCCAAACATATAATATTATACACACACACACACACACCACACATATATATATATATATAATAATAAAAGAAGGGGCAAAAGGAAAATAAAGTATTATTTTAAATCTAAATGGAAAAATACAAAATATAAATAAAGAACTTTGCCACTACATTGAAAAATAAAAACTTTGTTCTTGTTCTTCTTCAGGTGAGAATTTGTACAAAAACAATTAAATGAAATTAAATTAAATAATATATATATATATATATATATATATATGTTTATTAATTTAGTTCTTTTCGCTTTCTATACTAACATCCAAACATGTTAATCATGCTTATTCCAAGTAATATCTCCTTAGAATTTTCTCCATTGAATAAATCTTTGTGTTTAAATTACTTTTGGCTTTTTATACCTTAGATTTGACTTCTTTTTTTTTTTTTTTTTTGGAGAAACAAACACACACACAAAAGAAAGGAAAATGAGTTCTAACACATGTGCACATCACAATTCCACTCAAAAGTCATGATAACTTTTAAGAGAGGATGAGACAAGTTACATTACACAGAACACATTATTAATTGGACTAGTTCAATTGGATTAATTAACAACTTAACTAATTAAACTAAACTGGGGTCTAAACATTTTTTTTACAACACTTACAACATCCTAAGCCTACTCAAAAGATCATGGACCATGTTAATCATGCTTATTCCAAAGTAATATCTGGTTAGAATTTTCTCCATTGACTAAATCTTTGTGTTTAAATTTACTTTTCGCTATATCTTAGATTTAAATTTTTTTTTTTTTTTTTTTTGGGAGAAACAAACACACACATATAAAAGAAAGAAAAATGGGTTTTAATACAAATGCATATCCCAATTCTACTCAAAAGTCATGATAACTTTTAAGGAAGGATGGAACAAGTTACACTACACACAACACACTACAGACAGCACATTATTAATTGGACCAGTTCAATTGGATTAATTAACAACTTGGATAATTAAACTAAACTGGGGTCTAAACATTTTTTTTTACAACACTTACTACATCCTAAGCGTACTCAAAAGATCACGGACCATGAATTACATGTACAACGCTAAAAAAGTACGAATACATTACGTCTTGTTCTTATAATTTTCTTGTTCTTTATATTGTCTCTTGTTTATTCTATGTCCAAGAATATCAAAATGTTGACTTAACCAAGTTAATCCCTCAGGCCAATGATCCACTTCCTAGTTCCTACCCCTTAGGTTGCCGCCATTGCCTTCTAGCTCGTTGGCCCCTTTGGCTCATCTAGATAAGGGTGAGGAGGTAGATCCTCTAATCAACCTTGTATCGCCTTTTGACCCTCTAACAAAGTTTGAGCATGCCCTAGAACATTTTGAGATGATTTTACAAAAGATGAACTTTACACTAAGTTGGACCTCTTAGGTAATTACATAAAAAAATAATATTATCTATAACAAAAAAAAAAACGCCTTATGTCTTTGACTAAATTTTCCTTTTATGACTTCTATAAGTTATCATACTTGTTTTATAGTTTTTCACATCCTGTTTTCCAAGTTTCTAACTTTTACCAAGGACAATTAATTTTAACAAACCCCATAAACAAATGCGTTAACTGCTGTAAACAAAGAGAGACTCATAGCCAAGTGGTGTGTAATTAACTTAGTAGTACAATTTTTTTCTCTTTTATTAAGAGAATTATTGTTCAAATTGACTCTCCATTATTATTACAGTTGTATTTTATTTTATTTAAAAAAAAAATCCTTGTCCTTACAATAAATTTTGCATGCGTTAACTTGAGTAGTTATTTATTTTTTTTATTTTAATAAAAAGATATAGTGGAGGAGAGGAAGGTGGGGTTAAGTATCTAATTACTTCAATAATACTAACTTGCCACACCTATGATACACATTCATTCACATTAGAACCTATCATGTGTGGCGAGAATTTCTCTTATGGGACAGACTCAAGTCCTATTTCTCTTCTTTTCACATAAAGACTGATAGAAAGTGAAGACACGAAGCAAGTCATTCCTAACAACTGCAAGATTTTGACGTGTGGCCCTTCGTATCTTAACTCTTTTCACTGGCTCTTCAGAACCGAAAATTATATCTTGCACTCGGCATATATGCCGGGTGTGAGACACAGGGGTGGGCCCCATAGTGTGTGGGGCCCGCCCCTGTGTGAGACACCCGGCATATATGCCGGGTGCAGGATATACCGGCTCCTTCAGAACATACACAGGAAAAGTATTCAGTCCTTGATGCTAATGAAATAATTAATGGCAAGTTGGTGAGATAGGAGTCCAAATCTTCTGTCTCACTTTTCCTACTCCACTTTATACTCCACCAATAAAAACTTGCCACGTATTCACCTAACTAATTAAATACTACTATTAATTAATAACGGTAGCATTTAATAAGTCAATAATGATAATATTTAATTAATTAGGTGAATACGTGGCAAATTTTTATTGGTGGAGTATATAGTAGAACAGGAAAAGTGGGACAGAAGATTTGGACTCGGTGAGATAGTTGGATGTTTGTGATTGTGAGAATGACGCAATCACTATTACGTGTTTAATGCTTTACTTGTTTGAGAGAGAGTGATCTGGGATCACTCCATAAATAGGATGAAGTGTGTAATAATGGAAAGAGAAATATTAACAAATGTCTTAAGGACATTGAGTTATGAACTATTTTTAAAAATATTTTATAAAAAAATGATAAAATAATTAATTTTATTGACATCTTTTTATATTTATCATAGAAGTAATATACAAAATTTTCTATTATAGTTTATTAACAATTGACAAATAATACCTATTAATGTGACCCTTAACTAAATTACAAATTTTTTCTTCGATGAGTGAGTTCTAGCTATGAGGAGAGAGAGACTTAGAGATTCTAATTAGTAGCCTTGCTTCCTTAGACATAATTTCTTGCCGATTGTTCTGTTTCTTGGGGTTAAGTATTCATGCATTTTTCTTTCAAATAAAACTTGAACCTGCTCCATCCCTTCACTTTATTTTTTTGTTCAAATAGAGCCAAAAAAAGAAGGGTAAAAGTAGATATAGAATTATATAAAAAAAACAACGTATATCACCTCAATTTAATAAAGGACAAAGTTAACAAATGTCTTAAGTGTATTATTTTAGTAATTATTTTTAAAAACTTTATATGGAAAAAGAAAAAAGTAATAGATTTTTATTATAGCTTTTTATATATATTTTTTAAAAGTTATATTAAAATTTGTAAAATATTAAAGTCATAAACTGCTGATATGGTAAGTGATTATTAGTAAATAAAAAAATTATGTTAATGATGGGACTAGATGAAAACCAATAAGAATTTGTCAGATCAATAATTTGTAAAATAATTTATTCCTGTAGCATTAATCTTAAAAGTTTCCTAAATTTGAGTATTTTGTTTAGTTTTCACAACACAAGGCGAGTTTCTTGGGGCCACCTAGCAAGTTATCAATTATGTTCCCTAAGTCCTAGTTTTTACTCAAAACTTTGGTCAATTCCATGGGATTTGGCATATTTAAGTTGTTTCCCATCTCCAATATGTTTTGGTCAAATATTATCTTTATATAAATTGTTTCTTTCTGTCCTACCATTTTAAAAGATACTAAAATGCAGTTTTCTTTGAAAATCAATATCTCTTATAAATTACAACTTTTTCGCTTACTATTTATACTTTATTTAAAAATCAATATCTCTCTTTTATTAGAGTTTATATTAAAGATGATAGTTTGAAAATTTTTATTACTTTATTTATAAGATAATGAATCAAATGATATTCCTCTAAAAACTTGGATTTTCTACACAAATGAACCATATATTTGATTGAGTTAATTATTTTTTCTAAACGGAATCAACAAAGAAGTAGATCGATATTTTGAATCTCATGTTTTACTATTTATTATTAACTTCAACATTTTATCTTTTATATTATAATCATTATTTTTTCCTTAATCTATTAATAATTTTTTTAAAATTGAAGGATTAGATATTAATGTCACATAATATGTAATATGGTATATTAGATTTTAAATAATTGATCCAAAGTAAATTATTTAGAATAAGCAAAAGCTAGTAGGAGTTTTCCATGGTTTACAAAGAGGCAATGACTCGTACATGAGTAGAAATTGTTGGGTACACATGCATAAGTAAAGTTCTATATTAAATAAGAGTGAGTGATTAATATAATATAATGAAAAATGCTAACGGATGCCCTTGGGACAATGATTAACAATCCATTTAAAAAAAGTTTTATGGGAAAAGAAAAAAAAACAATTATTTTGACAACTTTTTCATTTCTCATAAAAAGTGGTTTCAAAACTTTCCTATAATTAACCCCAAAGTTTTTTTTTTGTTTTGAGAAACAAACACATACACACACACACACAAGGAAGAGAGAAAGGAGTTCTAAATTCTAATACAAATGCACACCACAACTCCACTAAAAAATCATGATAACTTTTAAGGGAGAACAAGACAAACTTATTTGCTAAAGCATTTAGATCAAATGATAACTTTATTTACTATATTAACTACTCCGTTAGAATCTCCAAAACATCCCCAAACAACTTTTCCACAAACGTTTCGCAAGAACTAGTATTAATTTTTAGCAGCCCCATTAACAAACATCTCACTACTCCACTAAAGACTAAAGAGAGATTGATGACTTACTAAATGTTGTATTAACTGAGTGCCTAACTACTTCGACTCCTAATTAAGTCCACTATGGCACACATTTATTCACATTAATGGGGCCAATCTCGTGGTACGCATGTGTAACTAAATTCGTGTTTATAAATGAGCCGAGCGTCTCTCTTGTTTCCAAATGAAAGAAAAAAAAAAAAAAATATATATATATATATATATATATATGTAATTGATTTTTTCGACAGTTTTTAATATTTGAAATATGTTAATAGGTGCCCTTAGGGCAATTGTTAATAAACCAAATTAGGAAAATTTTAACATTACTTTAATGTAAAATGTAGTGAGCTTCTAGAGAGAATTTTAAGAGAGAAATCCTAGAGAAAATCAAGATTGACTCATCCACAATCTTTGACATTTGATTCTCCAAATTCCTCTACTCTCACCCTCTCCATTGACATATCCTTGAGAAGTACATTTGCCAAATGCTTATCTCACCATACCCATATCAATGACGAGGTATTTTAGTGCCTGGAAAGCAGTTCAGAGATGACTAATTTACTTGGATAATGCAATGGGCTTATTACTGGATCCAGGAAGTTAAAGAAGACACGGTTAGGCTTAACCCTGTTGGAGAAAGAAGCTTAGAGGGCTTAAGTGCATTGGGTATATTAGGTTTGGAGGGTCTATTGCTATTTGTATATCCCAACTTTATTCTTTAGTAGATCATTTGACCGCTTGAAGGGCGGAGGTGAGGTTTTTCGCCGAGTTCTTCGGTTTCCTCTTCGATAACACGGGTCGGTGTTATCTTTGTGTTTGCATCTTTCTAACCCTTACTCTCTACCTTTAATTGCTGTTGTGTTGTGATTAATTATGGTGTAGAGTTGTTTGCTTGTTTGGGTTTTTGCTTATACCTATTATTCTACACATCTATTGTTTGGGTATAAGCTTGTGTTGGTTTAATTTAATATTGGGGGTCTATAAATTCTTTAGTATTTTACACACTAATTGAAATTTCAAGTCTAAAATTAATCAAGCTGCAATTAAGAATGTGGGGTATAAACTAGCTTTATCATTAGTAATATTGAGTTTTCACAGCCTTTTCTAAGAAATTAAAAAAAAAAAAAATTGATACTCACATCATAAACTGTACATGAGATAATATTTATAGAAAAATCTAGCCTAAGCATATTCTATCCTAGTAAAATTTAGTCTCTATCTTCTATCTCACTCTTCCTATGTTAGGTTCTAGGACCTTTAGGTTTAAATATATTAGAACTCCAATTTGTAATGCTGGTAAACCATGATCAAAACATTTTAGTCTTGTTTAGACGTGCTCAAAGTATGTGTTTTTTATATAAAGTTGGAATCGAGTTGCTGCAGGATTTATTGTGCAATTCTGTCTGGCTTGATCGATCGAGAATTAAACTCGACCGATTGAAAGTCATGCAGATTTTTTTTTCTGTAGAATTTTTTAACTCAGCCCAAGCCTGTTTTACGTGTAGAGTTTTATGTTTTGCCCTAGGTATAAAAGGGAAAACCCTAACTACGTTTTTAGTGTGGTTGTTGTGGCTCTTTATGCTGTGTGTGTGAATCTTTTGTGAGATCTAAAAGTGTTTTCCTTCACACATACTTAGAGTTATCAAGATCTAGATTGATGTTAAGAACTTGGTGATCATTTCAGTTGCAGATTCAAGAGCTTAAAGATATACAAACAGGAGTACTTGTGCTTGCTGGGAATTCAAGAAAGAAGTAGTCTGTGGACTCGGAGCTGTCATGTGGTTGTGGTAGTAAGTTTCCTACTTGAAGTAGCAATAGGATGTTAGTGGTCTAAGTCGCTATTGTGTAAACTTCAATTCTTTCATAGTGGATTCAATTTACCATGAGGATAGCTAGGTTAAATCGTCCACAGGTTTTTTACCGTGTGGTTTTCTTGGGTCATCATATCATTGTGTTATTTATATTTCCATTGCTTTGAATGATACGATTAATATGTGTTAACCTAGATCTATAAAATTTACCTACATTAATCACCTGGCTAAATAACTAGCTTAATCTGGTTGTGTTTAAGAGGTCTAAAAACGTACATCCTACTCCACCACTTCATACTTTACAAATAAAAATTTGCCACATGTTTACCTATTCCATTAAATTCTAATTTACTGCATTCTTAGTTTAGTTTACAAAAATAAATTATAAGAAAACCAACAAATAAGATCTACACTGGCCACCACCACTACCTTTGTTGGCCCGCACCCATTGCTTGAGCTGAGGATTTCATTGTGATTGTTCCAAGTCTAATTGTAAAGACATCAAACACCACGATCCAGGGAACAAAGTGCCATTATTATTATTATTTTCGTTTTCAAAAATCTCCCACATAGATAATGTTTACCATGTTACTTCTTTCCCAATAACTTTGGATAAGTTGCATCGCTTGCAACCCAACAAATTAATACATCAAAATTGCGATGCGACGTTGATGGATTTTTTTGTTATTTATTTTTGGTTACTGGACAGGTAAGTGTGGACTGGCCGTGGTAGATGTCCCTTGGTGACGTCAACAGACTCTTCTAGTGACGCCAACCAAGGTGTTGGTGGTGGGCATTGGTGTCTGGTGGAGATCTGATTTGTTGAGTTTTTTTTTTATTATTATTTATATTTTATTTTTGAAGACTAAAATGAAAAAAAAAAAAAAATAGTGTTTAATGAAATAAGTAGACACATGGTAAGTTCGCGGTAAGTTTTTATTTTTTATTTATTTATTTCGAGAATCTGACAAATTTTTATTTGTAAAGCGAAGAGAGTGAAACAAAAGATCTAAAACAGGCTAAATATGCAACACTTTGTTTTATGAACTAGGCCTTACAAAATCTAGCATTTAAAAACATTATGATTCCAAATCAGGTCAGGTCACAAACATTGATGCGCATAACTAAGCTCCACGTAACTCAATATCTATTTCTACCATTTTGTGAATAAGGTGCAAGTAAATCATGTCATGTGAAGTTACCAAAAAAAAAAATTCAGGTCGTGTGAATGGATCATGGCTCTCTTCTTGCCACAAAAAGACGCATAGCAAGTCAATCCCAGCAATTGAAAGATTTTGACGTGCCATGGGGCGTGGGCCTTCTTCATTGACAATGGTCCAGTATGGTACTTGTACTGTTTATGAGAATGACGTCGTCGTTATGACGTGTGCTGTGCGTGTTCTGTTTGAGAGAGAGAAAGAGAGAGATCACTCAATAAGCACGTGGTTTAAGTATCAGGTCGTGTTCTGTTTGACTTCACAAGTCACGACAAACATTATTATATCAATGGTCCTGCTTCCTTAATGAACGAATTAATTGCTAGTGTATCGTTTCATTGGTCGTTGCAACCACCAGCCGGGTCAAGAGTTTTATTTTTTAGCATTGGTCATCAGTCTAGCATTGTAGCTTGAAACTGACATTACTGAACTGAAGTCCAATTACATGATGATTATCAGCCTGAGAGTGAGAGAGAGACAGAGACAGAGACAGAGACAGAGGGAGAGCAAATGTCATTTGTGAGGGTGACTTCATTTTTACATCTTGATGGTAGACATGTATAGAAATCTTATGTGTATTTGAATAAGATGTAAGTAAATCATTTTCTTAAAAAAAAAGAAGAATTGTATGAATTTTGCTTTCGCAAATAAATTGTAATTTAAAGCTGGAAAAGGTGAGAATTAAGTTCGTATGTTCTTTTGTAAATTTGTGTGTATGACGTCATCATAGCATGGCGTGTTCTGTGCTTTTCCTGAAAAAAGAAAGAAAAAAAGAGAAAGATTTTCTCTGTCTCAAGTCATGCCCATTTAATTTATTTCATGATTTGGATTAAATTTGACAAATTTAAAAGTATACAAAATATCATACCAATTAAAATTATAGGGTGAATTTCATTCACACCCCTCTAAGGTTTAGGTTAATATCAACCAAATTCAAGACTTTTTAAAATAACTAATTTGATCCCTAAAACAATTGAGAAAAAAAAAAAAAAAAACTAATTGTTTAAGGACTAAGTTGACTTTTGAGACTAAATTGATTAATTTTGAAAAGTTTTAGACCTAGTTGATATTAACCCAAATCTCAAAGTATGTTAGCGGAATTTATCCAAAATTTTAGAATGACGTGATATTTTGTACATTTCTATATTAAAAAAAATCAATTATTTTATAAACACACCATTTGTCACAATTTGTTAAGTGGGTGTTAGTGGTTAACAATTACTCACGCATTAACCTACTACTTTTTGCTTTGTCCTTATACTATTTTAAAAAAAATAAATTTGAAACACTTGAAATGATTGGTTTGGGGAGGGGGAGTTTACACTATAAATAGGAGCACAAAAGATATTAAGGAATCATCAAGTGCACAATATATCTTCTTTTATAATTGAGTTTTAGTTATGAGCGGAGAGAAAATGAAGTAAAGCTTGCTTCATCAGGCACCATCCCTAGCCAACTGTGCTGTCCCTCCGAATTAACAAGCATTCACTTCAAAAGAAAATTTTCAGGTTCTTTAGTCCGTCCTTTCACTTTATTTTTGTTCTTCAATATAAAGTTTGCCAAAAATTTAGCATTTACTAATTCAATTGAGTTCATATTCGGCACTGTGTACTTTGGAATTTTACAAAAAATTTACCTTATAAGTTGGGTTCTAAATGTTTGTATACTATATTAAGACAGTGTTTTGTGTGGTGTAAAATACTTTTCGGATAGTTTTCAATGCTCTCGGGTATTCATTTGGTGCTTCATAAATCTTGGTAAAAAAAATTGAAAGGATTTTAATTTGCAATATATATATATATATAATAATAATTACTAAAATACATGTATTACACCGTTCGGTGGCGGAGCCAAGATTAGACTTCATAAAGTGCAAAATTTTTATAAACATATATGCTCATGTGCACACATGCACATAATACTTGATACAAAAACTAAAAGCAATCCAAGTGAATATTAAGTAATATTTTAATGTAATAAAACCAACAATATAATCTCAGATTCATTATAGTTTGTTTACCTATAAAGGATTTTTTGCATGAATAAGTTGTATTTTGAATTTTTTTTTAAGTTAAAATTTCACCTTTGAACGAGAATATTATTAATATCTATATAGACACCAAGCTTACTAATGTAAATTTATGTTAGTATGTAACTATCCCTTTTTTTATTGCTTCTTGTATAAATTTTATGAAGGAGAATAAATTATTATATAAAATATTTAAGGTTCTATTAGGTTTTCTTATATTAGTTTTTAAAGATAATAGTAATAATAATGTTTTTTTTTTTTTGATAATTACCTTTTTAGGGTTATATTAATTGGCTCTGGTTAACGTGAATAAAGTTTGGCTACAAACTTGGTTGTAACCTTCTTTTTTTTTTTAGGGGGGAACTTGGTAGTAACCTATTAATATTACAACTGCAACTAAAAAAATGAACATGACTATATATTTCGAAAATCTTATCGTTAGATTATATGTTCTTTATGCTCTTACCATATATGTCAAATTTTGTGCTAATCAAATATTATTTATCATATGATCCATAATCTTATTTTTTGTGCATAATACTAACTATAAAAACTTGTAATTTAAATAAATGATTGATGACATGTTGATTGATTTTTAACTCCTGAAAATTTTGCAAGTATGAGGATATAAAAAGAAAATTTAATCCAATGGTGGATTTGTCAAAATTCATATTCAATAAAAAAATATTGAGTGAAATTGTAGCTTAGGCTATAACTAAGTCTGTAGACAAATTTTATTAGGTTAAGGGGTGCTCTTATTGCGTTTGTTATTGAACTATTTTGGAAAACTAGGTAGGATGGCACGTGCAAGGCACATGCTACCTCTTAAATGAGAAAATTAAAATAAATTTTCTATTTGAAGAAATATGAAACTATATACATAAAAAATGTATGTCATACAAAGTTAATTTTATTTGTATGAGAATTTTAATAGTTAATCACACACAAAATTATGGTATCTATTTAACATATGAATATATATATTTTTTACTATAATAGTTTCTTGGTACTTATTTAATAAAGGTAATATTCACCCACTAAAAACTATTAAGAATGATAATGAATATCACCATCTTTCAACAATAAGTAACTAAGTTTTGTTAAGATATTGTCACAATATTTAAATTTTTGTAATGAATGATATCATATGCTACAATAAATTTTTTTCATCAAATATCTTCAACAATACACAATGAAATTTTTTTCATTTATACTTTCTTCTTTATCATTTTATATGAGTCTAGGTGCAATATTTAGCTTACTTAGTTTTAAATGAACACTCGTTTTAGGAAAGAAAAGAAAAAAAAAAGGGGAGGGGGGAAAAAAAGAGATAACAAAAGGCATGTATCATCAAATTCCCATTAGATAAATTATAAGTTTCGAAAATTTAAATCTAGAAATCAATGTTCTTTAGGTAATAAATAAAACACTTTATATCACAATTCCAACTTCTAAGCATTATTACCATCTAAAATTAAAAATACATGAAAAAATTTTTGGAATGTTAAAATTTAGTGGGAGTATTTTAAACATTACATAATGTAATATTTTAAGAATCATAAGGTTTCATTAGGGTTTAGCTGAAAGAATAACAATATGACATATCTGCTCTTTTTCCAAAATATTAAGAGAAAAATTGCTTGATTTTAAAGTTTAAGGAAGAGTTGTAAACTATCCCAAACATAAAGGATGAAAAGTATTTTTATCCTAAGTTTTTAATTTTTTGTATGTGTAAAACTATGTGTTTTTACTTAAAATGGTGCGTAAAGATAAAAATAAAATAAAAAATACAAAAAGTCAACCTAAGAAAACTGTATTTGAAATAGTGAATTTTGGTTCAACGAATTAGACTAAACCAAAAAAAAAAAAAAAAAAATCTAGAAACACAACATAATGGCATAACATTTTTGTATTACTTTTATAATTTTGTTATATATAATTTTGACTCATAAAAAATTGATACTTTATATAATAGTTGTGAAAATATTATAATGACAACAAAATGTCTTAATATTTTTACAAGAGAAATGCTATATCTACAATATTTATACAACAAATCATAAAATAGTAAGTTGTTACGAGTTGTTATTGGTAGGGAAAAAATAAATTTCATTAGTAAGTTTATATTGAAACCAATAGCAATTTACCACCTATGATTTGTTATGAAAATATAATAAAATTTTTTTGTGGATGTTGCACTTTTTTTTTCTTCACAATACATTTATTTTTAGTTATGTTTGATTCCAATATGATATATATATATATATATATATTTTTTAGCTTATAAGAAATTAATACCTCAAAAATTATGATTATATTGTAGCAATTTATTGTGATAATTTTTCCCACTAATATGGAGATAAAAAAAGTAAAAAAGTGTGCTCAGACGATATTTTCCACACAAAAAAAGAAAAAAAAGAAAAAAGAAAAAAAAGTGAGTGAAACAGTTTGGTTGAATAGACCAAAATCACTGTAGCTTGCTACTGTTGCTTTGCACATTGATGCTTTTTATATCTAGAATTCTAATACTAATTTTATAATATTTAAGATGCAAGTCTAAACATTGTTTGGTTATTGAGCATTATCTATATGACCGCTTGAACTATAACCAACGAACATTGCCATTGGTTTTTTTAAACTCTCACCGATGTTTGTACGTGGAGAACAACTTATTTAGTTTATTTTGTTAAACACTTATTACTGAAAATATTTTAATGCATACTTATACTTTGAAACAGTGAGTAAAAATAAGAAATATTAAGGTTTTAGCAAGCTATACCCAAAAAAAAAAAAAATGAAAAGCAAAAAACTAACTTTATGAACTAATCCCAAGCACATTAGATTGTTTACTAATGATCATGTTGGCTAGGCCTATCACCACATGATACAAGTTACTATTGTTTCATTCCAGAGAAATAAATGAGAACTATGCATGATTAACATTTTTAGAATTCTTGAATTAATGTCAACATATAAATATATATTCAAAAATCTTTTTAATATTTTAAAATGAATTAAATTTTATATCCATTTCAAAACTAATTATCTAACTTTTCATTGCAGAAAAAAAAAACACTAAAAATTAGCTTTATAGTCTAATCCCAAAAGCACACTTCACCATGCCATCAATATTTTAATAAAAAGAATTAAATCTATTAAGTGTTAATGACGTAATAAAATCTAACCATGTATTTCCCATTGAATTTTTCCTAAAACTTAAAACTTTAATTAGAGAATCCCAATCCTGCAATGTCAAGTAAGAATTTTTGAAAATCAAAACGATTCATTGCGAATCAAGCAATCAAATACTTACTGTTCATCTAGTAGGGTTTAGTTAACTTATATAATTATGTAAAATCTTTTGTAGGTGGGTAAGAAATTCAAAATTTAATCCTTTTTTATACCAAAAATTAATTAATAAATTAGTTTAATGATAAAGAACAACAATTAAAAACTGACAAATATCTCTTAAAAAAAAATACAGACCGTTGGATATAGTATAATATAATAACTTGACGAAAATATGAAGTCTTTCTTTAAAGAAACCAACCGACAAATATCTCTTAAAAAAAAAAAGTACAGCACTGTTGGATGGATATAGTATAATATAATAACTTGACGAAAATATGAAGTCTATCTTTAAAGAAACCAATCGACAAATATCTCTAAAAAAAAAAAAAAAAGTACACTGTTGGATGGATATAGTATGATATAATTACTTGACGAAAATATGAAGTCTTTCTTTAAAGAAGCCAACAACTCTATGGACCATTTACCTTCGCAAAAAAAATTTCCTCGTGCCAAAAATAGTTCATATAATATATTGACTGGAGTATGAAGTCTTTCTCTTCTTATTTTTTGCTTTTTAATGAGAGGATGAACTTTGAAAGTGAAACACAGATCACATGATTCACATTGTGCTTTTGCAAAAAGAAAGGACCATCAAAACAAAAAAAAAAAGAAAAAAGAAGAAGAAGAAAGGACCAAAAGATTCCACGTGTTCCACACTTTGTGAGCGGGCAAAAGATGATGGGCTTTTCTAAAAACCCATAGATCTATATATTTTGCGTGATTAATCTTGGAATGTGTTTAAATATTGGTTAGTAATTAAAAATTTATTGTTAAAAATACTGTAATAAAATAATTTTTAAAAATATAAATAATACTGTAAACATAAATTTACTTAAAGATATGTTTTTTGTTAAGTTTAGTAGCATGTAAACAATATTTATAAGACCCACTAAAAAATGCTAAACGGGCTAATGGGAAAATGCTCCATCCAAACAAATGCTTATAGTCAAACTTTCATTGGGAATTTGGAGTTTTCAACACCTAATCAATTGACATGGACTACTGTAGAAAGTTCAAGACTGCATTTAAACTAATTGATCAGTGTTAGGTGTTAAACAATTCATCTCAACGTGACTCTATCATGGTATAAAAAATGTCAAAAGTTCAAGACTGTCCACGGAACAAAGACAAATATTATATTTGACTGATTATTTATCTTTTTTCATAGTTAGGTCTAACAATTTATATCAACGTGGCTCTATCACAGTATAACAATTATTTATTTAATTTTATTAGCATTTTATGAACGTGGAAAATAAATCAGATTAGTGACTTTTTTTTAAAAAAAAATTTTTAATCCAAAAAGGATATATTACAATAAGTATATGGCAACATTGGTCCCCTATCGTGCACTGTTGCTTGAGGTGACTAAAATTATTGCGTGGTGATTAGGAGAAAAAAAAAGGAAATTAACATTAAGACATGATTTAGATACAATTCTTAAGTAATGTTTTTTAAGTTTTTTTCCTAAAACTTTATCATTTGATTTTTTTTTTATAAAATTGAAATATATATTTAAATTAAACAACCACGTGATAAATTTTTTTTTAAAAAAAAACTCATAAATTAACAAATAAAATATTGTACTTAAATTTTGTCCTTACGTTAGCAATTAGAACAGTCTGTACAGACCATACCTGCTTTATATAAATAAGAGTGCAAGCGAAAGAGATCGGGCACATATAATCCGCTAAAAGAGACTAACTACAAATGAGTGTGACGGTATTTTAGAGGAGGAATCTCAAGAAGTACAAGCATTTCTTTCCAGTGAAGTTTGCAGGTTTTATCTTCTCATTTCAGTACTTACTATATATTCTTTTGGAAAAGATTTGTTTGGAGAGAAACCACGGTTTCCTATATATTTTTGGTAAATGTTAATTTTAAAAATTTAATGAGTAGATAGAATGTTTTGATTATATTTTTCAAGCTTGTGAAATTTTAACAACTTTAAAAATAAAAAATTAATAGTTATGTTATCAATTAAATGTTTAAATTTTAAAAATAAATTATTAATAACATAGTAAATAACATTTAATTTGAACAAAATTTAACATGCGTGTTAATAAAATAAAGTAAATGTAGTCAAACAGTTAAGTTTTTAAAAAAGTCATACCTAATAAAAACATTTGTAAGAAATTTGAAAGGTTTTTATCCAAACTAGTTTAGAAAAAAAAAAAAAAATTATCCTATTCATTTTTAGAAAATTTGTTGAGTTGGAATAGAGGGGAGGGGAGGGGATGTAGGGATGTTTAAATTCAACTTTATTTATATATATATATATATATATATATATATATATATATATATATATTCCTTAAATAAATGGGGAAGAGATTTGGAGCCAAACCCTTTATTTTTAATCTCAAAAATTGAGAAAGAGTAGAAGTTTCACTTATATTAAATATATATATATATATATATATATATATATATATATATATATTAATTGTCAATTTTAGACTAATAATTGAACATAAAAGAGTTATATACCTCTCTTATCATTTTCTTTCTTTCTTATTTTATTTTATTAAATTTTTGAGAAATAAACACGTGCACATACACACAAAGAAGAATGAATGAGATTCTAACACAAAAGTAGAACATAAAAAAGAGGCATGGTTGTCTCATTTTAATTTTTAAATAATGGAGATAGATATTTATTCTCCTACCCTCTAGTAATTAATTTCTAAAACATGCAATTAGGGAAATGATAACCATTCGTCTCTCATCTCCTCTCATTTAGTCCAAACTTTCAAACACAGTATTAATTATAAAAAAAATCTTTTAAATGATTAATTGCCTGGTATTTTGGAAACAAAATTCTTCAACAATAACAGGTATGATAAGAGATATTCTACATGATCTACGTACAACTTATGAAAGAGAAGAAGAGATTGGTAGGTAGTGGAAAAAAAGGAGATGAAATTTAAATCAAAGAAATGGGGCAACACATATTCCATATTATTATGAATATAGAATAATAGTTTTATTGAAGAAATTGAAGTACAACTATGTTACAACATCATTAACGAACATATAAATATTATCTCGACTGGGAAAAAAAAACCATGCACCATGGCCGTATATGAAAACATAATTGGATACTTTTTCTTTTCGTTTCATTTTTTATGTAGATATAATAGAATTTTAACTTATCATGTCTACATCTTGATAATTGCGTTTTATTATTGGGTAAGACACTAATTGATTTTTAGTATATGCAGGGTTCAAATATCATATCTCTTATTCTATGGCAAAAACTTTACTAATTAAACTTATTGGAACCCACTATTTGCTTTTCTTTAAATGTTCATAAACAATTTGAATTCATGTTAAGAAACAACCAAATTTATATTAATGTCTTTAGCAAACAAACAAACATATAACCTGATTTCAAGTTTGATTATTGGTCAAGTTATGCTTTATATATATAATAATCTATATATGAATAAGTTAGTAAGCATGAAGCTTCATTTTAATATATATATATATATATAATATATATATATATATATATATATGAAACAATCAATTTCTTTTTCTTTCTTTTTTCCCCCTTTTATACAAAATTTCTTTTATGGGTTTGTATTATGGGTTTTACTACCAAAAAAAATAGCAAAGGATGAGGTACTGCTGTTGCCGACCTTTAGATTTTACAACACTAATACAATTATTACATACATACAAACAGCTGGTGCATGTGCCTGTGTTTTCCTCTTTGGTGGTGAATTAGAAGGACTACTAAGGGTCAATCATGAGATTTATGAGAACCTAGGTTTGAAATTTTTAACCAACATTTTCCGGCCATCTCAAAGAACCATTCCTGTAATTACCTGGTATAGTGGCAAAGGGAAAGGACCCACACCCCACACCCCATATATATATATATATATATATATATATTGTCATCCATAAAAAGTAATTTTTTTATATTTAATTATTATTATTATTATTATTATTATTATTACATTGTATATGTTAAGGCATATAAAAGTAATATTTATTAATTAATTTTATATATTTCTTGTTTTCTAAAATATTATTATACTTTAATGTGTAATATTTAATTTATTCAGCACAAAAAATTATTTAAAATACTCAAAAGTATTAATTATAATTAATTTAAAGGATAACTATACAACTTAGTGAAAAACAAAAATTCTCTTAAATTATATAAAATTGACTTGATCAAATTTTTATATATACATCAAATAATATATATATATATATACACACACACTCAATTGTGTAATAGACACGTTTTAGGTATAAATTGATATGTGTGGTAATAAATTATAGATATATTTTGCTTGACCCTACTTGGATAACATTGTTGGCTTTGCCACTAACCTATTATATGTGAGACAAGGAATTACACTCATTTGAGAGAATAGTGAGGTGCTCAAATCTCAAAGCGCTCTATGTACTTTTGTTAGCAACAAAAAAAAAGGGGGGAAAGAAAAAACAAAAGAAAAGGTAGGATGGGGTCGATCATTCACAAAAAACACCTACCTCTTAATATTACTTCGAATCTTTTTTTTTGTTTTGTTGGGGTGGGTGTCTTTACAATCCTTGGATTTATTATCCCTCTTCCTTTTTCTTTTCTTTTTGTCTCTTATCATCTCTTGCGTAAAGTTTTCTAGGTTTTGCTTATTTGGTTAGATTTCCTTATTCCCCCTTTAAATTCTTTTTCCCCCCTTTTTCAAACACCTTTTTGGATTATTGAGAACCATTAGAGTTAAAAAGATGATTAGGCTTTATTTTGTCTAATGGTATTCAAATTAATTAATCAAAAAACCTACCTTTGTTACATCTTTATGAAGTCTTTTAGGTCATTGCTTAGAAAGCCAAGGGTTTCTTTGTTCTTTTACCTTTCTTAGTTTCTTCCTTTCTCTCTCACATCAAAAGCTTTTGGTGTTATGTCTTATTTTGTTTAAGAAGTCCCTTCTCACACAGACAAGGTTTAGTTACAAACTTGATCGGAGGAGAGGTCACATCCACCAAAATTAAACAAGTGTCTGGTCATGTAAATCCCACATGATGACCTTAAGTCATTTAATGGACCCATTATGGTATGTCATGAGAGGCTTGGTTGAGTGGATCTTAGCTAGATTTGTGTTGTGGTTGATTATTTGACTGGCAATTGGTGGCTAATTAGGTAAGGTAGTAATTGGATTTTGTGAGGGTGATTCTGGTCATGGGTTTAGGTTGAGTTATTGTCTTATTGAGCTCAGTTGGCACAAACTTGGATCAAATTGGATGTAGTCGATGGCTTTAAAAAATAATATTGATTCAGTGATGTGGTGACACTACGGAGGTGAAGGGAGTGGGGATAGGGAATGGCAGAGAGAGACAAGGGCTTGGGGGTGCCAATGGAGTGAGAGAAAGTGGTCGAGAGAGAGAGCGAGAGGGACGGGAGAGTAATGAATTAAGTTATGAAACAATTACATTAAACTTAAGAAGGTTAGGCAAGATGGCATGTCCTCCAACTTGGTTATAATTTGTAATTAAACCTTTTTTTTTTAAAAAAAAAACTTTTGTGCATATGAATTTATTAATGTATGTGCAACAAGTTTTTGTCTATTAAGAGGTGAGCCTTACCCCTGCTAGTTAATGTTGTTTTTGCAGCTGGAAAAAAAGAGCCCGACAGGTGGAAAAGCAGGAAAGGTAGAAGAACGAGAACGCAAAGAATTACCATTCCCGGAAATGGAGCCTGACAAGTTGTTCGAAGACCAAGAGTTGATTTTGAGCATTCCAGCCCTAGCCCTGGAAGAAATGGAACCTGAGAAGCGGCCCGAGTGTTGTATCTACAAGGTTCCCCAGAAACTCCGTAAGGTAAAAGAAGAAGCCTACACTCCAAAGCTAATTTCAATAGGCCCTTATCATTACGGCCAAGAAAATTTGAAGAAGATGGAAGATTTGAAAGTGAGGTATTTCATTGAAGCTGTTAATCGGACTAAGAAGAACCTGGATGATTTTACAACATGCATCCAAAAAATCAAATACAAGAATATCCTTCATTGTTATGCAGAGGTCAATGACATGAACGAGAACGATTTCATGCAAATGATCCTTTTGGATTCAATTTTTATCATTGAACAATTGTGGAGGACTAAAGAAAACCAGCCATTGAGCCCACCAACAACGCATACCATTTCCCGAAAGTGTGAATGGAATTTATTGGATGCATGTGTAAGAACTTGCCAAAAAGAAACAAAAGAAAATGGCCCAGAAGAGAAAAACCCAAAGGAAGACAACCATGAAAAGGAAAACCCATTGCAAAGCTATAATATTATGCAGGACTTGATATTACTTGAGAACCAGGTTCCATTTTTTGTTCTGGAGGAATTATACAATTTCGCCTATAGTGACCTTTCTATGTACAAGCAAAATAAGGACAATTCCTTTCTTAAGCTTGTCGATGATTACTTTTTCCATTTTTGGAAAAGTTCCAATTTAGTTCACGATTCTGATTACAAGAGGATATTCTCTGTTCAGAAGAAGAATGTCAAACATTTTACTGATTTCATAAGATATTTTCTCCTTCCAAAGAAACTGACATGTGGAAGTACTTTTGAACGTGTACCTTGTGCAACCAAGCTGTCTGAGGCAGGAGTGGAATTCAAAGGGTCCAGAGTAGGACAAATCGAGAATGAAAGCTTACTTGACATTGATTTTCGAAAGAGTGCCTTACTGAAGATTTGTCCATTTTTAAACATGTCATGGCTCTTCAGTTGCTTTCCTTGCTTCAAATGCTTGGAGATCATGCAACCTGTCTTGGAACTCAAATCCTTTACAATAAGGGATTCAACTGAATGTGTTGTTCGAAACCTCATGGCCTTAGAGCAATGTCATTATCCATGGGAAGCTTACGTATGTAATTATATTGTATTGTTGGATCATCTTATCAACACTGAAGCAGATGTGGATCTACTGGTTGAGAAAAACGTTATCGTTAACTGGTTAGGCAGCAATAAGGCAGTGGCAATTCTGATCAACGCCCTTTGCCAGCAAATTGTAGAAGGTAATTCTCGTTACTTTGACCTCAATGAAAAGATTAAACATCACTATAGCAGCCGTTGGAGCAAACTCATGGCATCCTTTACAAATCTATATTTCAAAGATTTTTGGAGAGGGACAGCAACTGTTGTTGGAATCATGGTCCTGTCTTTCGCTTTCTGGAATTTCCTTAGGCCTTTTGTCTTTCACACTTGAACATCTGTGTGCTTCAGTCTTTGTTGGAGACTTGGTGCTTTGCTTTTGCTTATTTAGATACATTCTGAACTTTGTAATAATGCTTTGCTTCTAGCATAGCAAATGTTTTGTGGTAAGTTTGTGATGTTTCCAAATCTATAAACTGGTGTGGTGAGTTTGTATTTTAGCAAATAAAGTTATATGCTATGTTAATGAATCTTGCAATCGCAACATGCATCTACGCAAATATCATTGTTCTTGTTTTGCTCCAAAAATATTTTATTTCTGTTAACGTGTAATAGGCTTGGGCTTTAGGTCTAACTTGTTTACTTGTATAGAACACATACTTGTACTATATACTCTGCCTCCTATATAAAGGTATCCATGTATATTTTATTACTTGAGAAATACAATACATTTATTTTATATTTCTAACATGGTATTAGAGTCATTGCTCTAATTTTCTTGTGTTTTGTAGTCTTGTCCTTGTTAGTATTTTCCGCTGCCTCAACTTCTATGGTTAGTAAACCTTTTCAGTGCCTTTTCCTGACTACTTTGCCTCCATCCACGCACCGTCACGCATCGGTCAAAGTTTTGGAAAAATTCTTCCACGCGCCTCACACACCACAAGAGTTGCTCTGATCCAATGGCTACCATCATTGTCGACATCGTCTTTCTCCGATCTACATCGTCGACAAAGAATCGACCTCATCGAACATGTCACGCACTACTAGAATTTTCTGCAGCGTCATCTATGCGCCTCATGCGCTACACATGCCTCCTCTACCGCCTACTAATGTCATCTGTGACGTCATACTGCCATGTCACTTGCCACATCAACCCTAAATGACACCATCGACACATGCACAGTCTCCTGCTTACGTCACATTGATGTCATCTGCTTATGTCAGTGCCACATCAATTGCTGACATCATCACACCTACGTCATCCCTTGATCTGTTGCGTCAGCTGTGGTTGACTTCAACCGTTGACTTTAACCAGTGTTAACCATTGACTTTTTGCTAGGTTTGACTTTTTGTAGTCTAGGTACTTCTTACCCAGTTTTCGTATAGATTTCATTTTTGTATATTTTGCACCTAATTGAAGAATAAGGATAGGTCTTCTTCTTATTACAACAATCATTGACGACAATCTAGCAAACATTTTTGCAAACGTCTTGGCCATACTATTAAGACTTGCTATCATCGCAATAAATCAGCTGTTTCTATTTTTGCTGCTACTATTGCTAACACTGAGAGTATCTAACCAATGGCTCCCGTCTCCGCACAATCCAAGTCTTATAAATATACTATCACCATTTCCATAGTTGACCTTTAAAATATCATCACTAATACCATTTGTATGGTTGGTGATGCATCTTATTCCTCTTCTCTCTCAGTTTTATCTAGTATGTCTCATTCTTCTTGGCTTATGGATTTTTTTTGTTGCGACTACATGACACCTCACTCATTCTTATTTTCTAAACTTGATCCTATTCCACACCCTCTTAATATTTGCATAGCTAATGGTTCCACAATGTTTGGTCATAATATAGGTTCTATCTCAACCTCCAATCTCGGTTCCTAAGGTTTTTAATGTTCCTAACATTTCTTACAATTTATTTTCTGTGGGACAATTAGTTGAGTTAGGTTATCGCATTATCTTTGATTATTTTAGATGTATTATGTAGGATCTGAGGATGGGACAGAAGCTTGGGACTGGCCTCAAAGTTGAGCGTCTGTTTCCTGTGGACAACTTTCGTCTTCCACCTGTTCTTTCTATTTCCGTTGTTGCTGCAGCTGTTGCAATTTTTTAGATTCCTTCACTTGCACTTTGTCATGCTCGACTTGGTCACATATCTTTCTCTTGGGAACAACACTTGGCTTCTAGAGATTTGTTAGGTTTAGTGTCAATAGAAAATTTTGATTATGTTTCATGTCAGTTAGGAAAACAACCAGCTTTATCTTTCAATACTAGTGAATCAATGTCCACTGATATCTTTGACCTAATTCATTTTGATGTCTAGGGGCCTTCCTCTGTCTCTAGTATTGGTGGATCTCAATATTTTGTTGTCTTTGTTGATGATTATTTTCGTTATAGCTGGATTTCTCAAATGAAACATCTTTATAATTATTGCAAGTATATTCTAATTTTGCAAAAATGGTTGAAACTCAATTTTCCAAATATATCAAAAAATTTCGATCTGATAATGCTCTTGAATACATGTAATATGCTTTTCAAGCTATTTTGTAAGTACAACTATAATTTTTCATGCTTTCAACAAAGAAGCTAATTCAAAAGAACACTTACTTTTAGAGGTGATATTAATCTCTCTTTTTTTAAGTTTCATGTATAACATGTATAAGTATATTTTCCCTTCTTTTGTGAAATTAATTATCAAAGTAATAAACCATTAGATCTGATTATTGGATTCTAAATATATTTGCTTATAAAGTAAGATCAAGTTTTTTTTCTTTTTTTTTTTGTGAAAAAAATACAGGTTATTCTGGACTAACCCAAACTGTCAAAGTTCAAATTGGAGACATAGGATCAACAACCCATTTTAGTCTAAAGTTCTTTTATTTGAAACTTTTGAGGGGATATAAATTTTCTTGATTGGCAATCTCTTGTGATGTTTCTACCAAGATTCAATTATAGCATCCTAGGTAGGGATGACAATTTCTGCCTGACCCGTGAATACCCGGTCCAGCCCAATAAAAAATAGGGCCGGGGTTTGGGTTTTTTATTTTTAAAAACCCGGAGCGGGTCCGGGTTTTTACAAAAACCTGGCCCGACCCATTTATATATAGTTACTAATATACCCTTACATATATATATATATATATATATATATAACCCTAAAATTTTCTGCTCACAGCCTCATCTCACACTCACAATCTCTTCAACCGCCTCTCATCTCTTTAACTCAAAATCTCACCACTAGTTCCTCCTCTCCAATCTCCGTCAGCACAAGCATCTCTAAACCAGCTGCTATTCTTTTCTTTCTTGTTTTCTTCTCTTTCACTCGTCGTTTTCTTTTTTTTTTGGTAGTGGATCAGAGGGGCTGTAGATCGGGTCTTGCGATTTGGGTGGTGTGGGCTTGTCATGGGTTTGCCGTGGGTTTGCTCATTGTTTGCTCACCGTTGGTTTGCTATGGGTTTGCTCACTATGGGTCGTGGGTTTGGGTTTGTTCGCTGTGGATTTGAGTTTGGCTTGTCGTGGGTTTGGGTTTAGCTCACGGTGGTGGAAACTGTGGGTTGCTGTTTGTTTGTTTTATTTTTTATTTTTTTTTGGTGTTGATAGTTGAATATTGATGGTGGATTGTGGGTTTTTGTGGGTTGATAGTGGTGATGGTGTCAGGCGTGTAGTGTAGTGGTGGTGGCTGGTGGTGGTGTCAGTATATTTGTGGTGGTTCTTGTACAGAAAGAATGAGAGAGAAAAAATAAATAAAAATAAATAAATGGTAAATAAAGAATAAAAATGAATATTTAATTGATGGTATATATTTCTTTGTTCTTAAGCTTTATTTCCAAAGATCTACAAATGACATAAAAATATTTAAATCTATTTGATTAGTCTTCACTCTTCAAATATTAGAATGATTTTAGGTATATTTAGATCTCTTTTTTTTATAAAGTTTTTGCAAGCCCAAAATCAATCTCTTTGCATTTCAATCTTTTTTTTTTTTTTTTTTAGTTGGGCCATGATTTGGGCAATGGATTAGGCCCAAATCTAGTTGGGGTTAACGGGGCCCGACGGGGTGGGTCTAGGCTCGAATAAATAAACCCGTTTAATAAATGGGCCAGGTCTGGGTATCGGGTTTGGGCCTGAGGGACGGATCCGAGTATGAAAAAACTTGGCCCGAGCCCAACCCGTTGTCATTCCTAATCCTAGTCTCTTAGTGATAATAAAAAAAAATTATTGTATTAGAATTCAAAATTTATTTGTTTACTTTTCCTTCGTTTTCTTATTTACCAAACAAGTTTTTTTTTTCTTTTTTAATTAATATATTTTTAAAAAAAATTTAAATTAAAGTTGTCACCATAAATTGAGGGATCAACAACTTTAAATTGAAAGTACAAGTGGTCCATTTGAAATTGAATCAAATCCCAAGTGATCTTTTTGAAAACTCACTTGGTGTATAAAACACTTGTAAATGTTTAGACCTCCAAAAACAAATTTTCCAATACAAGCTTATATTCAAACAATATGTGCGGAATATGAAATATAAGCAATACCCACATTAGCAAACTACTCTAAGCCATTAATTAATCACAACTAGTAGGAATTAAAAGTTAAGAGTAAGGGAAAGAGAGATGAAAACACAAGATAACACTGGCAAGTGTTATCGAAGAGGAAACCGAAAAACTTGGCGAAAAACCTCTCCACCACCCTCCGAGCGGTAAATGATCCACTAGAAAATCAGTTAGGATATATGAATAGCAATAGATCTTCTAAGCCTAATCTAACAAATGCACTTAAGCCCTCCATGTTTCATGTTCCAACAAGGTTACGTTGAACTGTATCTTCTCTCACTTTCCAGATCTTGCAATTAGTCCATTGCATCAACCAATATGAAATGGTTCTCTCTTGAACTGCTTCCCAAACACCAAGAATCTTCTCACTACTCTAAATTTGCTGAGGTAAAGATTTGGTTTATGATTCTTTCATGGGTATGACAATGGAGAGGGTGAGAGTAGAGGAATTTGGAGAATCAAGTGTATAAGATTATGGATGAATCAATCTTGTTTTTCTTTAGAGTTTCTCTCTCAAAATTCTCTCTAGAAGCTCTACATTTCGTGAGTATTAGGGTATTTATAGTAATATATGAGATGGAATGTGAAAAGTTACCTTTCAGCAAAACAAGGTGCACTAGCGAGTCACTCGCTACTAGGATGAGTCGTAAGTTCCAGTTGCCAGTTACCAAACAAGGTCAGACTGTACTTTTTGTCCTGTAGTGATCCAACTATCCTGACTCTTCATCTTCCTACATGCTTCACATATGTGCTTCATTTTGGTGAGTCACCACTTGCGAGTTAGTCGTGAGTCCAGTCGTAAGTCACCTTCTTGTTGCACACTCTTGATCCAATCTTCACACTCTCTCACACACAATTCTTACATTATTCTCTCTTAAATATAGGGTTTCTAAATCCTGAATTACAATCAAATTGGCATGAAATAAAGCCAACACATAGTTAAATAAATTCAACTTTACACTTTTTGTTTAAAGACAAAATAGAAGTTTTTCTATTGTCTATCAAAAAAAAAAGTTTACATTAGTCACAAATATCAAAATTATTCAAAGGATGAAATTTTGTCCTTATTTTTTTTTTTTCATTTTGTCTTAATATTGATTTATTCATTACTATTTCCACCCTATAAGTATAATTTACTTGTGATTTTATGAATTCCTAAACAAGATTTAAGTGACGCAAGTGATATATCTCTCAATGTTATCTTGTAAATCTATTATTTTATGAGTTAAGTCAAATTGGCAAGGTATGCAACTTAAATCTATAGGTTTTAATCCCTTGTTTAATTACGAGTCCAAATCTTTTGTCCCACTTTTCCTGCTCCACTCTATACTTCACCAATAAAAACTTACCACGTATTCACCTAATTAATTAAATACCACTATTAATTAATAACAGTAGCATTTAATAAGTCAATAATGATAATATTTAATTAATTAGGTGAACACATGAAAAATTTTTATTGGTGAAGTATAGAGTGGAGTAGGAAAAGTGGGACAGAAGATTTAGACTCATTAATTACATCCATAACATTGAAAATATTAGTAAATCTTTTCTCTGTAACGTGTCACAAATGCCCATGTATAAACATAACAATTTTTTTTTTTTTTTTTTTTTTTGAGAATGATAACAATTTTAATTAACTCAACTAGTAAAGTCATTTTTCAATTAAATAAAATATTTATTTTGAAATACACACCAAAATAAATTGATGATTTGACTTGATAATAAATATTATTTATTACTCAATAGATGCATCATAAATTTAAAATTTATTGTATTTATCAAAAACAAAAAGTTTCAGCAAATACCGATTGCTATCTTAGCTTTTCATAAGGAGAAATCATTATCAAGTCTATTGATTCAAGTCTTATTATATGTGTGGTTTTTGGTTAACTCAATTAAAAAAATCTCTTATTGTTAAATAAGAGATTTGTACACTACAAAAAAATCGTCCTATCCCAGCGTTTTTTTCCTAGCGTTTTTAAAAATTGCCGTAATAAATAAGCCTATACCAGCGTTTTTTGAAAGCGCTGGTATAGGAAACCCTATTACGACAGCTCAAAACCAGCGCTTTACAAAACGTTGCAATAGGAGGTCTATACCAGCGGTTTTAAAAAAAGCTGGTATAGGAAACATTATTGCGCTAGAATAGGGTTACTGATTTCCCTTCTGGGAAAGACCTATCCCGACGCTTTTAAAAGCGCTAGAATAGGGTCCACCTATACCAGCGCTTCAAAAAGCGCTGGGATAAGTCTTTTTCCATAAGGGAATGGAGAGACCTATCCCAGCGCTTTTGAAGTGCTGGAATAGGTGCACCCTATTCCAGCGCTTCTAAAAGCGTTGGGATAGGGTCACTCCATTCCCTTACGGAGATAGACCTATCCCAGCGCTTCAAAAATAGGTGCATAAGCGATGACAAGCAGCCCTGCACGTGTAAGCGATGACACAAGCGATCCAGCACGTGTAAGCGATGATATAAACGGACCAATCAGGTTGTGACAAGTGTCACCAATCAGACTCCACCACGTGTCACTCACCCACCCTTAAACTCCTATAAATAGAAGCCTTCCTAAGACATTTAGGAGGACAGAAGAAAAGAAGATATCTTGAGTTCAGAAATCCAAAAGCTCTGCCGGAATCAAACCCCAAAGCCTCCAAGAATTTCAAGAACTTCAACCTCAAATACAGACAATATTCAAAGTAAAATCATCCAAACTACTTGTCCAGATCTCAAAGGTCACTAGAATCAAGCTCAAAAGCCTCCAGAAACCTCAACGAGACACAAATTAGTGAAGCTCTAAGGATTCTAGCCTCTAAAGCTTTGAAGAATTTCCACCACAAACCTTCAGAAAAGAAGAACGCACGAAGAACACATGAAGAACAAAGAATTCCTAACAAGCTCATAGCTAGAGATTCATTGTAATTCTATTTCAAAGATCTTCGATCCATTCCTCAACCAAATTGAAGGATATCTTGTGTTCGAATTAGAATCACATCACCACAATTCCAATCAATAAAACTTTCAAGGAGATCGAATCAGATGATCACTCTTTTGTAATTACAGAGAATTGTACCACATATTCATCAATACAAATTCGCATTTGTGAAACTATTTTACTTGTTTCATTTATTTTGAACTAAGAATTTAGTCGTTTACAAATTCTGGTATGCCTAGTGGGACATCTCTGCCTCTCATCTCTTTCTCCTTCAAAAGAAAAGAAATTCAATTTGCTACTAGCTTCGATGGCCTCTAACAAGAATGCTAAAAAATCAGTAAGGGATGTTGCCGTTGCAGATGATTATGTCGGCCCAATCACTCGTAGTCGATCCAAAGCTCTTGATCAACCACAACCTCAATCAACCAAAGAAAGCAAGCTTCATAATACCATCTCTCTGGACTTTCTTGCAAAAAGGAAAGCTACCACTAAGGATTCATCTGTCTCAAAATATTTTGAGATCAATGATGAATCATCCCCAACAAAGACCTTTTCTATCGACTCTTCACCCGTGGTGAGAAACTTAAGGAACAAAATGCCTTTGACTCATCCTGTCTCATCATTTTCTCCATCATATCTAGAGGTCATGCCAGTAATGATGACTAACACCTCTACTATGGAAGAAAAGATGGCTGAAATGGAACAAAGGGTCACCCTTCTCACAAAAGCACTTGAAGATAAGGATGTCGAAATTGCAACCCTGATGAACAAACTGGAAGTCCAAGATTTAGGTGAATCAAATCTTGACCTTGAGCACCCTTCTGGCTTTACCTTGAAAGGAGAAAACGCTAGGGGTGATAAAGGAAAAGGAGGTGAAGGCACTTCTCAACAAGGACATTCCCCCTCAATGGCCTCGATATCTGTCCAACAACTGCAAGACATGATAACGAACACCATACGAGCACAATATGGAGGTTCTTCTACACATTCTCTCATATATTCAAAACCTTATACGAAGCGCATTGACAATATGAGAATGCCAAATGGGTATCAACCCCCCAAGTTCTTGCAATTCGATGTCAAGGGAAACCCTAAGCAACACATTGCTCACTTTGTAGAAACCTGTGAGAACGTAGGGACTCAATGAGGCCTCTTTGTAAAGCAGTTTGTTCGTTCACTGAAAAGGAATGCCTTTGATTAGTATACGGACTTAGAACCTGAGTCAATCGATAGTTGGGAACAACTTGAAAGGGAGTTCCTCAACCAGTTTTACAGCACACACCGTATGGTAAGCATGATGGAGCTTACCAATACTAAGCAGTGGAAAGACGAGCCCGTTGTTGACTACATCAATTGGTGGCGTTCTTTGAGTCTAGATTGTAAGGATGGATTGTCTGAAATATCTACTGTAGAAATGTGCATCCAAGGCATGCATTGGGGACTTCTGTATATCTTGCAAGGGATAAAGCCACGAACATTCGAAGAATTGGCAACTCGTGCACATGACATGGAATTGAGTATCTTGTGCCATGAAAATATGAAACCTCCTGTACCTGAAGAAAAGAAAGAAAGGCGGGAAATAAGGAAAAATGATAGGAATATGAAAAGTAATGTCAAACACTCCATGAATGTCAACCTTGCCCCAGTCAAAATTTCAACAGGAAATGTGAAGGCTAATGAGAAGAGGCCTGAGGGAGGCCAACGACGCAAGGCTCGTCGCTCATCACTCAAGGAATGGGAACAAAAGGTGTATCCTTTCCTTGACGCTGATATACCCGAAATGCTAGAACAATTGCTCAAAATGAAATTAATTGAATTCCCAGAATGCAAACGACCAGAAGAAGTAGGAAAGGTTGATGACCCGAACTATTGTAAGTATCATCGTATCATAAGTCATCCAATTCAAAAATGCTTTGTTCTTAAAGAACTCATCATGAAGCTAGCCAAGGAAAGAAAAATTGACTTAGATGTTAGTGATGTTGCTTAATCAAACCTTGTAACATTTGCTTGCAGGTCGCCTAGTTGCATGTCTCCAACTACTAAGGAGGGGGCAAATACCACGCTCATCCAATTTGGTTCTTTGGAACCTGTGCAAGTTCAGCTCTCACAAAAAGCATCTGATTATAACTCAAATGATGATAAAAAGTCAACAGTGGATGAAGAAGAGGGTTGGACGCTAGTTACTTGTAAGAGATGGAAGAAGAGACGAGTATTCCCTATTTCATTTGATCACCCAAGAGTCCAAAAAAGCACAAAACCAAGTTCAGCCGCAGTCAAGAAGAAAGAATGATAAAAGGAAAGAAAGACTAAGAACGGTAATGTATGATGATCCGGCACAAACCCAAAAATGTCAAAGTCTCGTCACATTGGAAGAATTCTTCCCCATAAAATTCTTTCAAAACAAGTCAGCGGAGGCTGTTCACACGGTCTCTCGTTGCGAAGTTGATGAAAAACAAAAGGGTGTTGACTATGGTAGTGCAAATGAGACTTTGTCATCTTTAGAACAACTCAAATCTCAGGTTGATAAAGTTGAACCCTCGCAATCCTCCACCTCACCAAAAGAAGAGATCACACAAGCTCTTGAAGAGCCAAAGATTTACACTCCTTGTACCAATACACTTCAACAAACACAGGAATGTTGCGCGTGCTCTCCAGACTTGACTTTCACTGACGAGGATTTATTGTTAGGCTCTAAGCCTCATAATCGTCCACTTTATGTCTCTGGTTATGCTCGTGAACAAAAGATTGATTGCATTCTCATTGATGGAGGTTCAGCTATTAATATACTACCAAAAATGACAATGAGACGACTTGGTCTTGCTATGGAGGAATTATCACACAGTCGCTTGGTCATACAAGGTTTTAACCAAGGAGGACAACGCGCTATTGGCATGATACACTTGGAGTTAATTATTGGAGAATTGACAAGCAATGTTTTGTTCCATGTCATTGATGCCAAGACAACCTATAACATGTTGTTAGGACGTCCATGGATCCATGGGAACGGAATAGTGCCATCAACTTTGCACCAATGTTTCAAGTATCTTCAAAGTGGAATAAAGATAGTCGATGCCGACTTGAAGCCTTTTTCTGAGACTGAAGCTCACTTTATTGACACGAAGTTTTATGTAGAAGATGATATCCCTAATAAAGTTCTCCCAATTGAAGTCCCGTCCATGAAAAGCAAGCAAGGTGAAAAGAAGCATGTTAAATTCATCACTAAAAAGGATATTCCTTCCTCGAAGGAAGATCCAGGATATGGAAATAACCAGTCTAGTGAATCTACTAGCAATTCAGAGAGAGCGGAAAGTTCTACGCCTCCCAATAACCCTCCATTCCTCCGTTATGTACCACTGTCACGCCGCAAGAATGGACAATCACCATTCACGGAATGCCTTCAATCTACAATGGACATGCAAAGACCTCCTACAAAGCTCACGATGAAGGATGTAGCCATATTGAAAGAAAATCATGTAATGCCTTTAACTTCATCCACAAATCCTTTGCCCTTAAAGCCACTAAATGGATTCATGAGGTCTTCACAAAGTCTGACAGAGCATGGTATTCTACCAAGTAAACGGACGAAAGAATGGTTTGACCCAAAGGCATATAGGCTATTAGCCAAAGCAGGCTATGATTTCTCAAAACAAAGGAGCCTAGGGAAACTAATTCCAGAAGCCACCGGAGAAAAGATGCACGGCCTTAGTAAAACGCAAGGGAAAATGCGACTTGAAGGGCATGAAATTCCTATCCCAAAGACCAGAATAGGTTATACTCCAAAACCACCGGCTCAAATATGGATTAATAAAAGAAGCAATGCTTCAAGTTCCCAATACATAACAGTAGAGGTCGATGAAAGTTCGAATCAAAGAAAAGATCACTCTTCATCACGCATCTCAGTATTTGATCGCATTAAGGCTTCATCGTCACGAATTACAGTGTTCGACAGGTTGAATACGGCTTGTTCAACGCAAAGTTGGGACACTTTTACCTGTGGATCAGTCTTTAATCGATTGGGGGCAACGAAAAGGCCCATTGATACTTGCTCTCAAAGCTCAATAAACTTTGAGGCTCAAAAGGAGGAGAAAGCTAATGATGAGATCCGTAGTAGTATTCCTTCACGCATGAAGTGTAACTTTATCTTGGATATCAGCACTGAAGGAGCTCTCAAAGTCAAAAGGCGAACGATTGTACACACAAGTCAGTCACTCGTCCACAATGAGCAAATTGAAGAGGAATCATCCTCGTTTCATATTACAGTAGAAGAAGATACACTGTCAGATGATGAAGCCACAAAGGATGAGGTCGATGAAGCTCCCCTAGCCTTGGAAGATGGAGTACAGGCTACAGTTGATGAACTTAAAGAGATCAATTTAGGAACTACTGAAGAACCTCGACCAACTTTCATTAGTGCCCTTCTCACTCCTGCTGAAGAAGAAGGATACCTCCAGCTCCTGGTAGAATATAAAGATGTGTTTGCTTGGACCTACAAAGAAATGCCTGGGCTCAATCCAAGTATTGCCTTACACCATTTGGCAGTAAAGAAGGGCGTGCGCCCAGTAAAACAAGCTCAAAGACGCTTTCGACCGGAGCTTATCCCTCAAATAGAAACTGAGGTCAATAAGCTAATTAACGCAGGCTTCATTCTTGAAGTACAGTATCCGGAGTGGATCGCTAATATTGTCCCTGTAAAAAAGAAGAATGGACAAATCTGGGTGTGCGTTGACTTCCGTGATCTGAACAATGCATGTCCCAAGGATGATTTTCTGTTACCTATCACTGAGATCATGGTTGATGCCACTACTGGTCATGAAGCCTTATCTTTCATGGATGGCTCTTCTGGTTATAACCAAATTCGAATGAATCCTAAGGATGAAGAGTTCACAGCTTTTCGTACCCCTAAAGGTATTTACGGTTATAGAGTAATGCCTTTTGGATTAAAGAACGCTGGTGCTACTTATCAATGAGCCATGCAAAAGATCTTTGATAATGTACTACATAAGTACGTGGAGTGTTATGTCGATGATCTGGTGGTTAAAACAAAAAGGAGGGAAGACCATTTGGTAGATTTGCGATCCGTTTTCAACCGCTTAAGAAAGTATTAGCTTAAAATGAACCCTTGCAAGTGTGCTTTCGGCGTAACATCTGGGAAATTCCTTGGTTTCATTGTAAGGCACCGCGGTATTGAAATTGACCAGTCCAAAATTGAAGCTATCCAGAAAATGCCAGAGCCCAAGAATCTACGAGAACTTAAAGGCTTACAAGGAAAACTAGCTTACATACGACGATTTATTTCAAACTTGGCAGGTCGATGTCAACCCTTCAATAGATTGATGAAGAAGGATGCTCACTTTGAATGGGATGAGGCTTGTAGCAATGCTTTTGCATGCATCAAAAGATACTTGCTTAATCCTCTAGTTTTAGGTGCTCCTATCCCCGGAAAGCCTTTGGTACTGTACATCGCAACATAAGAAAGCTCTCTAGGTGCTCTTATGGCACAAGAAAATAAAGAGGGGAAAGAAAGAGCCCTTTATTATCTAAGTCGAACTCTCAATGGAACTGAATTAAATTATTCTCCTATTGAAAAGATGTGCCTCGCTCTTTTCTTTGCCATAGACAAACTGGAGCACTACATGCAAACACATACGGTTCGTTTGGTAGCAAAGGCGGATCCAATTAAATATGTCCTTGCCAGGCTAGTGGTTTCGGGTCGCATAGCTCAGTGGGCAGTCTTGCTGCAATAATACGACCTTGCATATGTTCTGCAAAAAGCTATCAAAGGACAAGTATTGGCAGATTTCTTAGCTAATCACCTAGTTCCATCTGATTGGGAGTTCTTTAATGACTTCCCGGACGAAGATGTGTTTTACATTGAAGTAATGCCACCATGGATGATGTTTTTCGATGGGACTGCACATCAAGAAGGAGCAGGGGCAGGTGTAGTGTTTGTTTCTCCACAACGACAAATACTTCTATACTCGTTCTCATTAAGCAAACTTTGCTCTAACAATGTAGCTAAATATCAAGCACTGATCATTGGTCTACAGATGGCCATTGAGATTGGCATATCGCAACTTGAGATCTTTGGGGATTCCAAATTAATTATCAACCAAATCTTGGAGCAGTATGATGTCAAGAAAGAAAACCTTGTCCCTTATTGCAAATATGCGAAGAAGTTGCTCGCAAATTTTGAGGCAATTACATTGGAACATATACCAAGGAAGGAGAATAGACAAGCTGATGCTTTAGCTAATTTGGCTACCGCCTTAGCATTATCCCAAGAAGAGACAGCCAAAGTTGCTATTTCCCAAAGATGGGTGGTGCCTTTCACGGTTGAAGAAGAAGAGGAAGAAGAAGAGCAAGCCAACGTCATTTCTGTATGCCTTGTCGAAAAGGAAGATTGGTGACACATGATCATTAAGTACCTTCAACATGGAAGACTCCCGAATGATGTACGCCACAAGACCGAAGTTCGGCGAAGGTCTGCTCGATTCATTTACTATAAAGAAACTCTCTTCCGCCGTTCATTTGATGGTTTGGTTCTCCGTTGCTTAGGAGAGGAAGAGGCTAAACAAGCCTTAGAGGAGTCTCATTCTGGAATGTGTGGTGCACACCAATCAGGTCCTAAGTTATACTACAGGATCAAGCGAATGGGTTAATATTGGCCTACGATGGTGCAAGATTCCATGGAGTTTGCTAAGAAATGCGAAGCTTGTCAATATCATGCAAACTTCATCCATCAACCACCAGAACCTCTACACCCAACTGTAGCATCTTGGCCTTTTGATGCATGGGGGCTTGATGCAATATGACCATTACCAAAATTATCCGATGGCCATTTGTACATCTTGACTGCAACTAATTACTTCTCAAAATGGGCAGAAGCTGTGCCTCTTAGGGAAGTGAAGAAAGAAATGGTGGTCAATTTTATTCGAACTCACTTGATCTATCGGTATGGTGTCCCTCGGTATATCATAACCGATAATGGCAAACCGTTTCAGAATAGGTTGATGACAGAGCTGTGCGAGAAATTTGCATTCAAACAGTACAATTCTTCTATGTACAATGCCCCAACGAATGGTTTAGCTGAAGCCTTTAACAAAACTTTTGGCAGTTTGTTAAAGAAAGTGGTATCCAAAACTAAGCAAGACTGGCATGAAAAAATTAGAGAAGCATTATGGGCATATCGAACAACATTTCGAACGCCTACTCAAGCGACCCCGTATTCTCTCGTTTATGGAGTAGAAGCTATCCTTCCCTTGGAATGTCAGATCCCATCACTACAGATCGCCATTCAAGAAGGGTTAACTAAAAAGGAAAATGTCAAGCTTAGGTTACAAGAACTAGAGGCACTAGATGAGAAAAGGCTCGAGGCCCAACAACACCTTGAGTGCTATCAAGCTCGTTTGTCAAGCGCATTCAATAAAAGAGTTAAACCACGATCATTCCAAGTTGGTGACTTACTCCTTGCCATTCGAAGACCTATCATCATGACTCATCGTACAGGCAGTAAGTTCACCTCAAAATGGGATGGACCTTATGTTGTACAAGAAGTTTACACTAATGGAGCTTACAAGTTGATTGATCAAGAGGGTGTAAGGATCGGCCTCATCAATGGGAAGTTCCTCAAATGCTTCTATGCTTGAAAATTGAGAATTGCTCCTCGATAAGAGTTTAAACTACCTACTGTAGCACTACAAGGGTACATGATGTCTTCCCATTACCTTTGAAAGTGTACAAATAAGGAGAAATTAATCCCACTCTATGTCACCATTTGTGAGTGTGGCGTAGTGGCTATATGCCCATGTTGCCCTTGAGGCCAAGGTCTCAAGTTCAATTAGAGGAGATACCCACTATTGTACAATTGGTACCCATGAAATGCCGTGGGGTGTAGGGTGAGAATTACACACATAAGCCCTCCCTTTTTTGTAAAATGAAACAACAAAAAAAAAAATCTTAAAAAAAAAGATTTAATTAACAAAAAATATATTGAACTACGTAATGACTTGATCCCTCTTGAGGGTACGTAGGCAACTTAGTATCTTTTGCTAAGTTCAGTCACTCACTAAAAAAAAAAAATAGTTAAAAAAAAAAAAAACAAAACAAAAAAAAAAAATCATCAAAACCATAAATAAATAAAAAAATCATCAAAATCATAAAATAAAAAAAAATTCGGTTGAACTACGTAATGACTTGATCCCTCTCCGGGGTATGTAAGTAGCTTGGTACTTTTCACTAAGTTCAGTCACATGAAAAGAAGAAGGATTGTCAGTCTAGCTTGAGGAGTTTTTCAAAGGTTGTAGTAGAAAATGAAGACTGTAAGGAGCTAACGTTGCTTAGCTTTTCTTGAAATGATGATAAATATAAGTTGCTTCTTGGTTGTGAAGTAAAATAAAGTCTTCAACTTCTTTTGCAAGAAATGAAGTCTGCATGGCATTCCCTATCTTCTATAGACATTCTCTCACGTTTATGAAGTATGCTTTGCTTCACTTATCTCCTGGGGGCATCTTCTTGTACCTTGCAAGTCTAAGCTACATCATCTCTCTTCTAGGTTGTGCTACTTCATAACTCTGAAATTTGAACCACATCATCTCCTTTCTGAGTGGTGTTGTTTCACATCATGTCTTTGAAATCTAGATAACGTCACCTTTCTCTAAACATCTGAAGTTGGTGTTGCATCATCTCTCCTCTAAGGGCATGTTTGTGCAATGTCAAAATCATGGCGGCATTCTTCTCGCAACTTCAAGGTTTTGTTGGCGTCTCTTTGGATCCTCAAGGTTTTGATGGGAGCTTCTTGAAACTTTAACATCTTGTTGGAATCTCTTTGCATCCAAAGTCTTGATGGGAGCTTCTTGAAACTTCAATATCTTGTTGGAATCTCTTTGCATCCTCAAAGTCTTGATGGGAGCTTCTTGAATCTTCAACATCTTGTTGAAATCTCCTTGCATCCTCAAAGTCTTGATAGGCGCTTCTTGAAACTTCAAGCTTTATTATAAAGGCCAATATTAGTGCAACTTCAATGCAAATGCAAGTGCCAATGTGGAATGTTGACGTTGCTTCATGGTATAGACAAATGTCCGCATGGCTTTGGTGCAGATGAATTGTTGACGTGGCTTCATGGTAAAGATGAATGTTGGCATGGCTTTGCTGTGAATGAAGTGTTGATATGGCTTCATGGCAATGATAAATTTTGGCATGGCTTTGGTACAAATGAACTGTTGATGTGGCTTCATGGTAAAGATGAATGTTGGCATGGCTTTGGTGCAAATGAACTGTTGACGTAGTTTCATGGCAACGATAAATATCGGCACGGCTTCGATGTAAATGAAGAGTTGACATTGCTTCATGGTAAAGATGGATGTCGGCACGGCTTTGGTGCAAAAGAACTGTTGACGTGGCTTCATGGTAAAGATGAATGTTGGCATGGCTTTGCTGTGAATAAAGTGTTGATATGGCTTCATGGCAACAATAAATATCGGCATGGCCATGCAAATAAAGTGTCAAGGCAGCTTTATGGCAAAAGAAGAGCGTCAGTGCAGCTTCAGTACAAGGACAAATGCTGGTGCGACTTCAATGGCCAAGACTCGTGATGTGGCTACTTTGCAAAGATTATTGATATTGCTGCATAACAAAAACAAGCAACCACAAAGAACTTGTCAAAAGAAAATCTCAAGGCACGTCTAAAAAAAAAAAATCAACAAAGAGAGAGAGCTTCAGTACCAATCTCTAGCCTGTCAAAAAAATAAATAAATCAATCAATCAATCAATCAAAATTTGAAAACAAATAACAACAATTAAATAAATTAAAAAAAAAAATCTCTACACTTGTATTGTGTTACCCAGGAGATCATGCTTTGATAACTTCATGCATGCCCTGGGTGGCTTTATATAGAAAACTTCTGAGATAACAGACAAAAAAAAAAAAAAAAAAAAAAGTTAATTTGGCAAGCCATGAAAATGCTGCCACCAAACGGATATTATTTGAAGTAAGATTTTGCAACTCAAAAGTATTTAAAGTAAAAAAAAATAAAAAAAATACTACACTTAGTACCCAAAAGAAGATCATGTTGTCAGAAAGAATTTATTGCATTAGACTTGGGATAAAGTTCTAGTCCGCATATTGTTCAAGAGTAATGCTACCGCCACAAATTATTTTACAATATTTTTTTGATGTGGTCAATTTCTTGTTGGTTTGTATAAGCCTACTATTAATATCATTTTTTCATACCAACAAACTACTCACCACATTAACAATTTGTAAAATTATTTGTATCTCTAGCATTATTCATGGTTCAAAATGACTGTGCTACCGACTTGAAAATCTGAGATTTCAACACTGTCAGAACAAAGAAGACTAAAATGGCAACCAATCCAACAATGTCTGCCATCTCCTCTTCTGAATTTTTAAATCCTCTGACAGGGTGCCACAAAAATCAACCCACAAAAATCTTCAAAAGACTTCGAACAAACAAGAAAATTGTAACAAAGTCCAACAATGCTTGCTGGCTTCTCTTCCAAATTCCTAAATCCTCTGACAAGATGACCCAAAAATCAACCCTTGAGAACACTAGAGGCACTCAATAGTTACCCTGAACCTACGTCCTGCCTGAGTTTCTAAATGTTGTTAGGCTATTAGAACGACCACCACCAAAATAGACCAAGAGGATTTCAGGTCCAACAATGCCAGCGGACTTCTTTTTCAAACTCGTGGGAATCCAGATCTCATTTCACAAAGCTGAATCTACCAAGATCTCAAACCAACAAAAATCAACAAAACCCAAAAATTTTAGGAGCAAACACTCTACCACGCGCCTCCACGCACCGCCAAAAGCTTCAGAGGATCACGGCCTACCACTTCAAAACTGTACAAATCCAGACCTTATTTCACAAAAATAACACTACCATTCGATCCAGAGGCCCCAGATCGACAAAACCCAAAATTCTCAAGGCCAAAACATGAGCCACGCGCCGCCAGAAGTTTTGACGAACGAACACGCGCCACCCTCATCTTCCACGCGCCTACATGCGCCGGTTCATTTCCCGCGCGCGTCACACGCGCGTGCATGCACCAGGTGCAATCGGATGACGTCATCCTCCATGAACCGGTTCAAGCTGGACCGACCCGAAAAACCGACTCGGATCCGGACCACCTGAAAAAAAAAAATCAAAAATCAAAAATCAAAAATCAAAAATCAAAAATCAAAAATCAAAAAATAAAAGTCAAAATTTTTGAGATGGACATGTCCCACTCAATTTTTCGCGTACTTTCCAATTTTGGGGTCTATTTATTCATTTGAGAATCCAAAATTGCTCAAATAGTGTGATTCTACAACTATTGACTTTGATGTAAACTTTGACCGAAAATCAAGATGTTCGAGCAAAGCTTGTCCTATCAGGTTTTCACAAAGATTTTGACTTTGAAATCTAGCTATTTGTTTTGGACTTAGAAACTACCAATCTGACCCACTTCTCCAAAGTACTAGCGGTGTCCAAAGTTTAAGCTCTCAAGATCATAATATGAGATCCATCCATTTGGTCTGGATTCTCTCAAAATTGTCCTCCAAACTTGATCAAGGCTCCCCTTTTAAAGAACAGACAAACTTTCACAAGTATGTCTCAAAATTGAAATTACATTGAGTCACTACTTTAGCCTACCATTTCCGTCGGTGCCTACCAGTCTCCAACTTAACATTCTCATTCGGCGCCTACCGTTCCCATCCACCATTCTCACTAAAAGGTCTCGTCCGCCGTTCTCAACTACCCAACTACCGTTCTTCATCTCTTCGCTATAAATAGAAGGGCCGGATCCACTAAAACCCATCAAGAAAAAAAAAAAAAAAACACACATACACTGAATCATGAAATGAAGATTTGCTTCTTTCAAATTTTCAAATCCTCCTTCTCACAACCAGTTCTCACTATGGCCTCGTCATTCTTAATACCTAGCAGCCAAAATCGCTTCATAATCAGTTTGAAATCAACCCCTTCATGGTTCAGTAGTAATTCTTCTTACAACATCATCACTGTTTTAGGATTCAAACAAATTTTGTTTCCTTACATAATAACCACATTTGTTCATAAAGTTATTCATAACAAGGTCTACATCGACCTCCCATGCTTCCGTGGAATTGGTTGGCCAGGAAATCCAAGTCCAGCAGAGACACCTGTTCTTAAAATCAGGGCTTCCGTAGTCTCTCTCCAACTGTTTGGTCTCCCATCAGAAGCAGTGGTTCGGAACAAACAGCAGCTTGGTTGGTTTCTAAAACCAAGATCACAAGTTAGCTCCATCTTTCATTTGTTGTGCTTTCCCAACAAAGTTGAATCAGGTGAAGGTGGTAAAAAGTTTTGGGGTATCCTACAAATTGTCTCCCATCCAACACTTACAATGACCTCCAAGGTACCAGCTCATAAGAAATTAGCCTTTGGTGTTGCCAAATGGCCGCCAGAGCCTCACTCCATGTTTCCACCAACGCGGGGTCCAAAGGTCATCGTTGCTGGTACCACAAAACACACTTTCTGGAATTACTCCAACTTAATATCAGCTTGAAGAATTTTAGAAAATATGCTTCTGAAATTACTTTAACTTAATGTCCGTCAGTATAGTCCAGTTACACAGGCGCATTCAACGACTTGCTGTCGGACCTCATTCAGCATGCAGCCAGTCCCACATCCAAAGGTGTACTTCCCAGAGACATCTACGCCGGAGAGTCCCCAACATGCAGGGTCAGGGCCATGGTGTCATATGTTTCACCCATTCACTTTGCTTCATCACCATCTTCTTCGCCACCACCACCAGTAAACCCAAAATCCCTTCTGAAATTACCTCAACTTAACCTGAGTGATGCGATAACACAAGCACATTCAACTACCCTCCCATATGTTCTCTCTGTGATCTGAAGTATACCCTTCAGATATAACTTCACCAGAAGTTCTTAAAAATAAAAGGCTAGCTCTAGAGCTCTGCATGCTGTACCCAGCCAACATCCTCACCTCTTCTCCATCTTCAACACCTTGTGATCACCACCAACAATCCAAAATACTCTTTTGAAATTACTTCAACTTAACCTCTGCTGAGAAAAATCGATCACGCGAGTATATTCAAATACTCGCAGACCCCTTCTTGATCTCATAAAAGCCTTTCATATGGGTGGGTCTACTCTTCTGCAATTACTTCATCTTGTTAAAAGCTCCACCACCTTCAACTATTTCATTAGAAGAGTCAAGCATAAAAATCCATTTTTTTTCAAGACTCATTCACTCACCACACTCCAAAACTGTGTGCATGAACGAGTCTCGAGGGGGCATTTGTAGAGAGGGAAAATTCCTGACCTATCACAAGCTAACACATCATACTACCAAGTCTATAAAATACAACCAATTACAAAGCGTCACGTACTGCTGCTAGGTTTTGCCATCACTATTCAGAAAACCAATAGAAGTTTGCCAAGTGTCATTGAAATAAAGGCATGAAACTGCATCAGCATGCGTAAGCAATGACACAAGTAGCCCTGCACGTGTAAGCGATGACACAAGCGATCCAACACGTGTAAGCGATGACATAAGCGGACCAATCAGGCTGTGACAAGTGTCACCAATCAGACTCCGCCACGTGTCACTCACCCACCCCTAAACTCCTATAAATAGAAGCCTTCCTAAGACATTTAGGAGGACAAAAGAAAAGAAGATATCTTGAGTTCAGAAATCCAGATTCTCTGCCGAAATCAAACCCCAAAGCCTCCAAGAATTTCAAGAACTTCAACCTCGAATACAGACAATATTCAAAGCAAAATCATCCAAACTACTTGTCCAAATCTCAAAGGTCACTAGAATCAAGCTCAAAAGCCTCCAGAAACCTCAACGAGCCACAAATCAGTGAAGCTCTAAGGATTCTAGCCTCTAAAGCTCTAAAGAACTTCCACCACAAACCTTCAGAAAAGAAGAACGCACGAAGAACACACGAAGAACAAAGAATTCCTAACAAGCTCATAGCCAGAGATTCATTGTAATTCTATTTCAAAGATCTTCGATCCATTCCTCAACCAAATTGAAGGATATCTTGTGTTCGAATCAAAATCACATCACCACAATTCCAATCAATAAAACTTTCAAGGAGATCGAATCAGAGGATCACTCTTTTGTAATTACAGAGAATTGTACCACATATTCATCAATACAAATTCGCATTTGTGAAACTATTTTACTTGTTTGATTTATTTCGAACTAAGAATTTAGTCGTCTACAGTTATTTTCTGGTTTCCTTGGTGTGGGATAAAAGTTATTCCACACTAGAAGTAAAGTTTATTCTGGTTTTCATATATAACCTTTTACAGGTAGCAAAATCAATATCCCAATGATCATAACACTTTTTCAAGCCAACCTGCATCTTAACTTCTAATTTGTCCAGTTTAGAAATAATTTCTCTATTCACATATTTCCATAATTGACGCTCTTGATGAAGCCTTTCATAGCATAGACCGATTGATTCTTGTTATGTCAATTAAGAATAAAAGATTTTGATTGGACGCCAAAAGAAGGTTAACGGCTGATAGAAGCTGCAAATCACTACTATTTAGATTTGATGCATTGAAGGACAGAGAAGTTATCTATGTGATGCTATGTGTGACTTGCAAGCGGAGGAGCACGAGTAGATGGGACTCGATTCTCTAGTCGAACTCACTTTTTAGCTCAGGAATGACCATCTTGGGTTTGAGAGGTGGGCTATATACACATTTGTTAAGTTAACAAGATTTCATTGATTCTCATTTAAACCAATTACTAACGTCACTTTTTTTACTTACCACTAATAATCTGTTATATCAACAAGTTTCAAAATTTTTGTGTTTGTAGACTCTTTCTTTTGTTTTCTTCTTTCCTATGTTTCTCCACCAAGTCGAGGACCATTTGGCTTTTGTGCTTATTTATTTTTGGACAATTCTAGGGACACGTTCTAATTTATATTAAATTTTACAATATATTTAAGTGTCAACCTATGATTGATGCACAATAATTTCATTTTTCACCTAATATATATCCAGGTGATTTATGTGAAAATATTGTAAAAGAATAAAAAATTCACACTCAAATAGATTGTGAAAGTGAGTGTGATTTATATATATATATATATATATATATATATATATATATATATATATATATATATATATATATATATAAAAGATAGAATTCTACTCTAGTCTAATCTAAGTGCATATGTGTGTGAAGCTCTCTCCTAAAGACTTGAACCCTAACCCTTGCCCCCCACAAGCACTTATATTTGTAGAGTGATCATTGCATCAAGGGGATTTGGTGGTCAGTATGAGAATTAAAAGACTAGTTAATTGTGTAATATCTTTTATATATGGGAAATGTTAATTAATGTTCTAAGGGCATTTATTTATGAACTATTTTTAGAAACATTTATTGTGATAATAATAAAACAATAGATGTTGTTGATAGCTTTTTATATTTCTCAAGAAAGTGGTATAAAAACTTTCTTACTATGATTTATTAAAAATTACCCTATGGATATCCATTAACATGATCCTTTATATATATATGGATTTTACTAATGAATGCCCTTAAGTTATAATTAATAAATTATTTTAGAAAAATTTTATAGGAAAATGAAAAAATCACTTTTTTGACAGTTTTTCAATTTTTTATAATTAAAAAAAAAAAAAAAAAAATGATTAGTGCATGCCCTAAGATAATGTGTTGAACACTTTGTCCGGAATCTACCAATGATAGTACTTTGATATTATGACAAAAGAGAGTAAATTTAATCGAGAGAAGAGTTAATAATGTCCTACTTTGATATTATGATAATATTAGAAACTATTTAAATAATAATAATATAATAATAATAATAATAATAATAATAATAATAATCCCCTAGCCTAAGCATGTTCTTTTCTTTCTTTTGACGTTGAAAGAGAGATTTTATTGAAGCAGGCACCTTGCATAGACAAGTCTGCTAAAAGTAATGCTCAGTTGTTGATAGCATGATTAACTACAGTAAAGTTGACCTGCTGTTAGTCCGAAGCCAGCGTCCTAGACAGATGCAGCAGTTGGTCCTCAACTCTTCATGCATCCTGCAACGGCAAGCTTCCAAAGGTTTGGGTTTACATGCAAGTTTAGTCCATAATAGATATAAAAGAAACAGTTTGAGAAAAACCCAACAAAAGGATAGAATTACAGAATTGGATTTCATTAATTTGACTTGGAAAATTAATTGCATGTAATGTACGTTATATATCTCAAAAAATAAAAAATAAATAAAGTAATAGTTTCTCGAACGAAGTTTTTTTCTAAACTAGTTTGGAATGAAATTCTTCAAATTTCTCATACATTTCTTTTTTAGTAGGAATTTTGAAAATCTAGCTACTGAATTTCATGTTCTTTATATTTTTATTAATATACATATCAAATTTCATTCAAATCAAGTGTTATTTACTATTTGATCAATAAGCTGATTTTTTAAATACAATTTTAGATTACAAAAACTTAAAATTTTAACTTTTTTTTTTTAATCACATAGTAATTGCTCTTTGATCTTCCTAAAATTTTGCAAGCCACACTTCCTCTTGTATAGTGGGACTCTCCATGGATCCACTCCATTGTGAGTGCTCAAAGCACTGCTCTAAGACTACATAATAATTACCCATCTAACATTAATTTGCACATGCATTTCCTTATTAATGCAACAGATTTTCTCTTAGACTCGTGTTTAATTTCTGCCACTCTGTGAATAGGGTAACAATAAGTTTAAACTTTGTGCTTTGACTTGAATCTAAGAAGTTATTGGACTTGTTTTTGACACATAATTATTTAATTACTTAGTTGAACTCAATAAAATAAAATGTTCATGAGTTTTTTTCTTCTCTCTTACGAAATTTGGACCAAACACTTGACACTTTTTTTTCTTTTACTTTCACGTTTACAAATTTCTTTTTCTATATTATAAATAAAGTAGTGTATAACATTATGATTAATTTTTTTAGTTTTTTATAGTTATTATAAATCTAAGAAACTTAAACGTCAATAAGAACTATAAAAAATACAACAAAAAAAGGTTATCGAAATAGAAGAATAAAAATAGATAGTAAATGTTGGAAATGATATAGAATGAGATATCATTAAAGAAATGATTTTACAAGATGTTGAAAGTGAAGATATCATTGACTTGGATGATTATGGAGATGCAGTTGATTAGGCAAGATAATTAATAGGATGAGAAAAATTATTATTTTGTCTTATATATTGTATACTATCACTTCTGAATGTAACTACTTTGAATGTGAATGTTATTTCATGGAGGCCTTCTTATTTATTATAATAAAATAATACGTGACAACTTCACATACACAACACATTTCCTCAAGGATTTCCAAGCCCTTATATATGTCAGTGAAAAACAAATCCTCACATGTGTCGATTTGGGAAACAATTAAATTCACAAGAAAGTAGCCCTCATAACTCAACATAAAAGATAATTCTTCTTGTTGGGTCCAACAAACTGGTTGTTGGCAACCGATAACAAAAAGGCTGAGTCTCATTGAGATTTAAATGCATATCTGTAACCCAAGATAAAAGCCCAAGATTTGGTGAAGAAAACTTAAGTTTTTGTTATCTTGACTGTAAGTTTGACCGATCGAATGGGTTCAACTCCTGTTTGATTCCAAGTTCAATAGATCGAGAATTGTAGATTCATCAGTTTTTTTTTTTAAATATGACGTGATTTATATAATTAATTGTTCATATGGGTTTTTATATTGCTAATCGATAGCCTATATAAAGGATTATTAAGCACGACTTAGTAAGAGGTGTAAAGGCTGAAATTCTAAATTTTTTAGAAACTAGATCCAAGTCTCCACCTATTCAACCCATGAGAATTCAAGAGCAAAGAGAGAAAGATCAAAACAATGTTGTTGTCGCCATAGTGCAAATCTTGTTTGAAGCCATAGAATCATCCCAAGGTTTTCTACAGAGGTCAAATCTTTAAGGGGTTCTTGGAGTCATGTGTGGGAAATTTGTGTGACATAGTTCACTAATAGAAGAATTTGTGGATTTGGAGTTACTTGTAGTCACGTCAATAAGTAATACATAAGATAGCGGTAGATTTAGGATTAAGTCTATTGTATAAACTTCAATTATATTTTAGTGGATTTATTTACCTTAGAATTGATAGGTTAAGTTTCTTTAGGGTATTTACTATTGAATGTTTTGTTTCATTGGTTTTACATAGTTAAGTGAAGAGTTTGGGGATTTTGTTTCTAGCTGAATTCGAGGCAGCTGGTCCTCCAGAAAGAATTGAGATGGACAAGATAGAGAAGAAGGAACAAAAAGACTGAATTACACTTTGCTCATTACAAGGTTCTCTACAGTAACCAATTCCCTCCTTTATACCCCTTTCCCACTCTCTAACTAACTGTTAACTACTAACTACTAACTAACTCTCCAATATAGCTGTACACTCTCAATTAACTACCATTCCTAATGTCTATCTTTCACTCACTCTTACTTCCCTATACACAATACATGGTTATTTCATAGCACCACTATACACCTAACAATACCTCCCCCTCTAAAGCACCTTGCCCACAAGGTGATGAAATTGTTGTCTTGGCAAGTATAAACTCTCCCAGGTAGCATCCTCCACTCATTCCCCTTGCTATTGAACCAAGACTTGAGTAATGGACCTGGATGTGATGAGTCCTTTCTTGTAAAATGGCTATAGGTTTTGGTTTAAGGAAGCCTTCAGAGTTCACAGGAGGTAAAGAAGGCAAGGGTACCACATGCTGACCCAACTTGCCTTTTAAACAAGAAACATGTAAGGTGGGATGGAGCCTTGATTCAGGAGGCAAATCCAATTAACAAGCAACACTGCCGACCTTTTACAAAATCTGGAAAGGACCATAATATCTAGGAGATAATTTTCCTAAACGTTTCTGCCTTAAGAACATCTGTTTGTAAGGCTGTAACTTGAGGTACACCCAATCACCCACTGCAAACTCCCTCATAGTCCTATGCTTATCAATAGTAGCCTTCATCCTCTCCTAAGCTGCTACCAGGTTCTGCTTCAATAAGGAAATGAGTTGCTGCCTAGTTTTAAGATGCACATCCACACTATCAACTTTAGTGGTGCCAGGTACGTAATCCAAGAGTCTGGGGAGAGCAAAACCATATAAAGCCTCAAAAGGTGTCATCTTAAGGGAAACATGAAAATTCGTATTAAACCAAAATTCAGCTAGAGGTAGACACTCCACCCAAGATTGTGGTTTGTCTGCAACAGATGCTCTTAGGTAGTGTTCTAAACTTTTATTAACTACCTTGATTTGGCCATCTGATTGGGGATGATAAGCTAAAGACATGGCCAGCTGCACACCTTGTAACCTCATCAACTCCTACCAGAATTAAGATGTGAAGATATGGTCCCTGTCCTTCACAATTGCAGCTAGCATGCCATGCAACAAATTTAGTGAGTCTGTCAACCACCACTAATACCACATCCTTCAACTATGATTTAGGAAAACCTTCAACAAACTCCATACTCACATCCAACCAAGGCTTTTCTGGATATTGGCAGAGGTTGCAAGAGTCCAGCTGGATTACAAGTTTCAGACTTTAGTCTCTAGCAGGTGTCACACTCCTTGACCAACTTCCTCACATCTGCCCTTAGCCTAGGCCAATAAAATCCCTTTTAACCCTATGCAAGGTCTTAAGTAATCTTGAGTGAACTCCTAAGGGGCTGTCATGAATCTGATGCAAAATAGTAGCCTTCAAGGCTTCATAAGTGCCTAGGTAGATCCTCCCTTTGTACAACAGCAACCCATTCTACAAAGAATAACCCTTAGGAATATTCTTACCTGAATTCAAAGCCTGTAAAACACCTTGCACCTACTGATCCGAGGCATAACTTGATTTAAGGTTAGACAGCCAAATTGGGGAAGGAAAGGAAATCATACACAAAACTCCTTCTTGAGCATCCAGATCATCCTCAAAAGTAAGGTTCTTAAATTCAACCTCACTAGACAGCCCAGTTGAAGCCAAAACATCCTCAATTTCAACTTTCCTAGACAAAGCATCAACCACAAAGTTATCTTTACCCTTTTTATACTGAACCACAAAGGAATACCCTAATAACTTGGCAAACCACTTCTATTGAGTAGGAGTACCAATTTTTTGCTTCAATAGGCACTTAAGTCTTTGTTGATCAGTTCTAACAACCGAAAGGCCTACCAACCAAGTAAGCTCTCCACCTTTTAACAACAGTGACCAAGGGTAATAACTCTTTCTCATAAGTAGATAAGGCCAGATTCTTACCTTTGAGGGCTTGGATATGGAAGGCAATAGGTTTGCCTTGCTACATCAAGACTACTCCTAACCCCTTCCCTGAGGCATCACACTCTATAAAAAATGGTTTATCAAAATTTGGGAAGGCCAACATAGGTGGTTGAACCATAGCAACCTTCAACTGACCAGCAATTTGACCATATCCTTTAACAAATTTTCTATAATAACCTGTGAGCCCCAAAAACCTTTTCAAAGACTTAAGATCAGTAGGAGTAGACCACTGCTGCATGGCAGCAGTCTTCTTGGGGTCAGTATGAACCCTAGCACTAGTAATAACATGTCCTAGGTACTCCACTTCATTACAAGCAAATTTGCATTTGGACCTTTTAGCATACAACTTATTTAAAGTCAAAACATCTAAAATAGATCTCAGATGGGTCACATGCTCAGATAAAGAAATGCTATAAACCAAGATATCATAAAAAAAAATAAATAAAAATAAAACTAGAGCAAATTTCCTAAGATAAGACTTGAAAACCTGGTTCATCAAGGATTGGAAGGTTGAAGGAGCATTGGTCAAGCCAAATGGCATTATCAAGAACTCATAATGCCCCTCATGTGTTCTGAATACTGTTTTAGGCACATCCTCCTCCTTCATCAGATTTGATGGTACCCTCATCTTAAATTGGCTGAAAGCCCTCCATGAGAGTGATCTGGAGTTCATGCCCCCTCATAGGTGGTAATCTAGTAGGAGTCTCAAAAACACCTCCAAATTCCTGTAATAATAACTCCACCTCTGTAGGCACAGTATCTTCCAACACCATACCAGCTGCATGAGTGATTTGAAGTAGCAAACCCTTCCTTACTGAACCTTTGAACAACTGATTATAATCCATGAAAGAAGTACCTGAAGAAGGACTTAAACCTTGCAGCAAGGCTTGCTGATCCTTATAATAGAATTTCATAATTAAACACTGAAAATCCCATTGTATTACATTCAAGGTACTCAACCACTGAGTGCCCAACACAGCATCACAACCACTAATGCCAAAGCATGAAATTGGACATAGAATTCCACCCCTTGCACACACACATTGGTACACCACTACAAAAACCTTGAGTTCTCACCATAGTCCCATTAGCCACCTTAACCTCCAAAAATCTTAAGACATCAACTTTCAACTGTAAACTAGAGACTAGTAGTGCATCCTGAGTACTACCTGAGTCTACAAGTACCACTGCCATTAATCTTGCCCTTAACCCTCATAGTGCCTGGAGTAGAAGTACCAGTTAAAGCATACAATGTAATTCCCACACCTTCTTCATGTACATTTGGATTATAATCCACATCTTTGAAATTAAGATCACTGCTCACTTCCTCTTCCATCTTAGTAATATGCACACTAGATTGCAGACTTGGTACTATATCAATTCCTTCTAAAAGAGACAATTTGACATTTTTACAATTATGCCCAAGCCTCCATTTCTCATCACAATTATATCATAAACCCTTCTTTCTTCTATCATCCATTTGAGCAGGAGTAATTCTTTTAACAGGAATTTTTAGTTTAGTATCTAACATTACATTACTCTTAGGTAAACCAAGAATGGAAGTTTTACCTAATTCTTGTTGGTATTCGATGCTCTTCTTGCTGCTCCACACATACTCTTCTTGTATCTTGGCTAGTCCAAAAGCTTCATTTAAGGTTTGAGGATTGAGCATTCTTACAGGTAACCTTATTTTGTCCTTTAACCCACTCAAGAAGCAGCTGAGTTTATGTAAATGAGAAAGGCACTTGATTCTGTTGGAGATAGCTTCAAATTCTGCCTTATACAGTGCTACAATTGAAGTTTGCCTCAGACTGGTCAACACCTCCATTGGATCATCATAAGCACTAATTCCAAATCTCACATGTAAAGCTGGTACAAAAGATTCCCAATCAGAGAACACCCCTGCCTCTTCTGCTTCTTGGAACCAAATTAGGGCCTCTAAATCCATATCAAAGGAAGCTATTAACAACTTCTCTGTAATTGGAGTTTCATAGTATCCAAAGTATTGATTGGCTTCACAAATCTAGCAAGGGTTAACAAAGAGTTCTAATTTTGGGAAGTATTTTGTTGAGGAGTATGTGAATTAACCTATGTAGAATTCAATTTCTTTAAGATGGTGTGGATATTTGGTTCATCTCATTCAAGGTCCTAGTATGGATTCCCTGAATCTTCTGAATTTCTTGAATATCTTGTCATGGTGGTCTGAGGTTGTGAAAAGAGAAGCAATAGCTCCATTCACCATATTCATGGTGGCAGAAGCTCGTGTTTCAGTCATGGTTCACAGGAATGATGCTCTGATACCAATTGTTAAGTGTTGAGTTTGGAGATTCTGTTTCTAGCTGAATTCAAGGCCAGCTGGTCCTCCAGAAAGAATTGTGATAGAGAAGATAGAGAAGAAGGAACAAAAAGACTGAATTACACTTTGCTCATTTCATGCATGGTTCTCTACAGTAACCAATTCCCTCCTTTATACTCCTTTACCACTCCCTAACTAATTGTTAACTACTAACTAACTCTCCACTACAGTTGTACACTCTCAATTAACTACAACTCCTAATGTCCATCTCTCACTCACTCTTACTTCCCTGTACACAATACATGGTTATTTCACAGCACCACTATACACCTAACAATCATGGATTACCATATTGCTATCTTCTGTTATTTGGGCTGAATTTACTTTTTCATTGCTTTTTGGTGACATTTTTAAAATGTGGAAATTAACTCGGAAATTAATTAGAATTCACAAATGGTTAACTATTTAAATTTGATTGATTCCACTATAAAATCAAACAGCGGTCTAAATAACCCTAGCACTTCTAAATCAACTTTTAGCGTTGAAGATAATATATTTATATATCTTTACATGCAACTAGTTATATATATTTGAAGGTAATATTTAATTTATTTTTAAAATAGTCATAGTCATAAAGTTTTAACTATTTATTTTCCTATTTTCATTTTATACAAAAGTTATATTAAAATTTTATATTTCTGATAAAAAGTTACTCACCTTATTTCCCAAAAAAATAAAAAATTACCCGCCAATTTTAAGTTTAATTTTCAAGCATCAATATTTCTGTTGCTGAATCTATTACTAACATGAGTATATTCAGGTGCAATGTATATTAATTAACTTTATTAATTTTTTTTACTTAACATGTAATATTTTATTATTAAAAAATTTATATACTTAGTATATTTTAGGTAATTAAGCTTTCTTTCATATTTTACATGTGATAGAGCACTTCGAGTTTCCTTTTTTTTTTTTTTTTCTTTTTCTTTTTTCCTTCTTTTGTGATGCTGTTAAGAATAGTAAATCTTGGATTTTGTAAACTAAAAATATTTATGTACTATTTAACTTTTATATTATGTTTTTTTTCTTTTATTTGTTCTCTTATATTCGGAGAAAAATAAAAATAATAATATGATCAAATTTCTTTTCATTTTATTTTATTTGTGAGAAAGAAATACGAAAAATACCCAATCCAATAGTAGGTAAGGGTTATAAAGTTTACAACCATGGTTTGATCCTTAAAAGAGTAATACTCGGTCTGATCCTTAGTATCATAGTTGTCAATATTGTATAATACATATCATATCATGTAAAAAATGTTTTATATCGGTGAATTGTATGTATCATATGATACATTGAAATTTGGGTTTAAAATAAGTTTTTATGTTAAAATTTGTGGTTTTATTTGATTTAAACAAGTTTGTTTTGAATTTTTTAACATAAAATTATTGGGATACTTAATTGAGTCTAATAAAATATCATGTTCATGAGTTTTTCCCCCTCTTCTCTTTCTCCTTCCAAACTTAGCCGATACACTTGATACTTTATCTTCATATTTGCAAAATTTTCTTCTATGCTATAAATAATGTATTAAATGAAAATATAATTATTTTTTATTTTGTCATTATTGTCATAACTCTACGAAACTAGAATGCCAAGAAAACATATAAAGAAAAATTTATTTCAATAACAAAATAAAGAAAAAAGAGATACAAATTGTTGATGATAATGAAGAAAATGTCAATGAAAAAATGATTTTGCAAGATGATGAACATAATGATAATATTGACCTAGATGTTCATTAGGCAAGATGATGAAATGAAATTATTATTTTAGTTCATATATCATGTTTGGTCACTTCTGAGTTTAGACAATTTTCTTGTTTATATTATAAACATATGTTAATTTTATTTATTTAGCTAGTTTTGTTAAATATTATTTATACGTAATTATTAAATTGGTCATTAGTTATATATATATATATATATATATATATATATATATATATATATATATATATATAATGAATAGCTAGTGTGTGTATCTATAATTCTCTATAATTTTATTAGGTGTTTATGTATCTTACATTACACGATATGAAACATGATACAGAAAAATAAAAAATTTAACTCACAATACAATACATGTTTTGACAACTATGCCTAGGACAACATGTTCTAACCCAAACCGAACCGGATTGAATCCAAACATGATCAAACCAATGCATTTGGAAGGTCTAGGCATGCATCTATCATTCTCTTTTCCTTTATTTTTATGAAATGCATCTATTAGTCTCTTGCATCCTGAGGGTTGGATCTAGTAGCAGAGCTAGGATTTTAGTTTAGGGGGGGAGGGGGAAGATTGAAAAAGTAAAATTAATTTTAAAAATATTAATAGATATTAATATATATAAAAAAATAAAATAAATTCTTTAATATTTATGAAATTTGTTGTGAAAAAAATTGTGTAGTATCTTTAGAAAGGTTACTCTATCAACAATAATGCTAGTATTACCTACTTTGCAACAATTATCTTATATAGTAAACTGTGAGTGGTATAGAAAAAATATGAGTTTATATGATAGTAACCAAATAGCTGGTTGTAATCTATTATATAAAATAGTTGTAGTAAGGTGTGTCAAAGAGCATGCTACTCACGTAGTCACGTTATTATTATCTTAAAATGAGTGAATATCAATCAAAAGCACAAATCTGAGTCTTGCACGAGACCCTACAAATTTATTTCAATCGGAAAAAGACCAAAAAGTGGTAAGTACTTATATGTATGGTTAAAATTGTGATGAAAGAAAATAACAAGAGAATACTTTCAAGTATCATCTAAAGGTGTTTTTTTTTGGGGGGGGGGGGGGGGGGGGGGGGAATTGGCCCCCTCCCTTGCCCTCGCCCCTGGTTGCATCCAGTTTTTATGAGAACAAGGTGTACTTCCAACCTAATCACACATTTTAAAACACAGAAATGCAAGTTAATCCCAAACACAAAAATGCAAGTTAATCCCAAAAATGTAGTCTATCATTTTCAACTCTTTCCACCAGCCACTTCAGAACCTTGTTCCTGCTTCGGCAAAATGACAACGGGAATGGTAGTTAATTATGACAACTTGACAAGTGAACAAATTAATAACTAAGTCTTTGTTTGACCTTCTAGGGTCAACTGATAACAAGTCTTATAGCTTCAGGGAAAAAAAATCTTTGTTTAACTTACTATGTAGTCTTTATATATGAGCGAGCGCAAGAGACAGAGAATGCACGTATAATAACTAACTGTATGTTTGACATAATTAATTTTGCCAGTTTATTTTACTATTCAGCTTATTTTTGCTATTATTCATAGGTCACACTTCACTTTTTGATACTACTTATAGGTCTCACTGTACTATTTTAGCTAATTTTTACCTTTATCTACAGTACTTTCAGCAAAAAGTTTTCAGTTTCAGCAAAAGCAAAATAAGCATATCCCAAACAAGCCCTAAGTCTTTTATTTTTATTTTTTTTTTCCTTTTATTTGTTCTCTTACATTGGGAAAAAATAAAAATTAAATGACAAATTTCTTTTTATTTTATTTTGTTTGTGAAAAAGAAATATGAGCAAATAACCAGTCTGAGAGTAGGTAAGCATTATAAAGTTTACAACCATGGTATGATCCTTAAAAGAGTAATACTCAGTCTAATCTTTAGGATCATAGTTGTCAGTATTATATGATAAGCCAAGAATGTATTTATCCCTTGTGATAAATTAACCAATTGATTTAGCCAAGTTAATCAATTAATTCAATTAACATGCAAAACGCGTGGTAGCACAAACAAATCACCAATTATGTAAACATGCAGAAAAAATAAAGTTAACATAGTGATTTGTTTACGAATGGGAAAAACTACCAAGGCAAAAACACCCCATCGGGTGATTTTAAGGTCACCACTCCTAAGAATTCACTATTATCGCAACAAGTGATTACAAGTAAAGGAATCCTAGTACCTTATACCAATCTACAGTTGAACCTTTACCCCAATACCCAATTGAACTTGTTCTATAGAGACAATCTCTCATTTTAATGCACGGCTCCTAGTACGTGACTAACCAATTTGATTCGTGGATCCCAGTACGTGGCTTACTCACCAACTTGAGAAAGATATTGACTGCAAAGTTCTTCAGTTCATCAACATGAAGATCATAAAACTCCTTGGTCACAAAACTCAACAGCGTAAAAACACAGCAGCTTCTTCATGAGAAAGATGAATTAGGGTAAATTCTATCTCCGGTCACAATTGGTATGAACAAAACTTTGCTTCACACTCACGCAACCTTTGATGACCCTTAAAATAGTCCTTATATATGTTTAGGGTTGTGAGAAAAGAAAACCTAAATATGTACACGCAGATTGGAATAAAATTAGAATTGAAAATCTGATTTTCATAAATCTCGATAGATAGCTTATCTATCGAGCAACTGTCGAGCATTGGGCCAAACTGCCTTTTAAATCTCGATAGATTCTATCTATCTAGCTAGCTGTCGAGTTTTAAAATCCAACACTTCTTCACTTGTTTCTTAGACAGATTTGCATGGTTTTAACATTTGGACTTGAAACCTTGTTCCTTGAAGTATTAAACACATCCTAGATCTACCCAATTATAAGAAAAGTGTGTTTTGTCACAGGATTATCCAATTCTAAATGACATATGTTCCTAACATGATTTACATACGTTCTAACAATCTCCCCCTTTGACAATTCGTGACAAAACCACAACAAATAAATGAACATATGAGAGAAGTCATAAATCACTTAACTCATACTCACTTGTTGAATACAATAAAATCTATCATAACACAAACTCTTGAAAAACTTTGTGAGAAGAGAGTTCATGGCAAGGAAGACTTTGACAACCTGTATTTCTGAAACACTTTAAACAAAACTTATCACGGCATCTTAGTGTAAAATAGAAATAAAAAGATTGCATACAAGTAGTAAGAAGTATGTACATAAAGAGAAAAGAAAAAACACATGAAGAGATAGGTGAATGAACATACATCTACATATATATATAAATAAGTAAATATAAGTACAGTGTATGTCAAATGCTCACAAGACCGATGTACATGAGGTAAAAGTAAAAGCAAGAAAAGTAAATACATAAGAACCTCACTACATCCCTCAAAATATGAACACTCCCCCTATCAAAAATGTCCTATGCTAACTCTCCCCCTAAATACATGACTACTCTCATCCCAAAACTACTCCCCCTTTTTGTCACGCATGATAAAGGGTAAGTAACTTAAGTAGTCATCTCGTCATCACTAGAAGAGCTAGAATCCTCATCATTAGCAGAGCACCATCGTCGTCCTCGTCCTCAAAAGTCTCTAGAGAATGAGAGGGAGACTCTACGAAGCCATCAAGGTGAGCTTGTCGTCGTACAATACGACCGACACGGGTGTTCACCTGACACAACTCATCACTAAGAGTGTCAAGGGGAGCATCCATGTGTTGAAGCTGCGCCATGATCGCATCAAGAGTCACACCACCCGCAGAAGAAGAAGGAGCGGATGTGGATGGAGCTGAAGAAGCCAAAGGAGCTGCCGTCTCGATTTGTGGCTGCCTCAGGCGAAGCTAGGCACCACTCCGTCTAATAGTAGCAGTGTCTATAGTGAACAATCTGTGTGATAGCCGAAGGAAAGATAAGCTTATCACGGGTCTCTGTATCCCTATAGACATCTATAAGGGATAGGATGAAATGAGAAGGAAAGTCAATAGAAAGATCCTCTAAAAGGGATAACAAAAATCGAGCACGAGGCTTTGTGATAGAGTTATAGTAAGACAATGGATGGAGAACGAATGTCATCACCATGTTAGGGAATCTCGGACCTTTAGCAAAGGTCGAGCAACGGGTGTTTTGACGATCATCCCAAGAAGAAGGTGTCTCACAGAATAGAGACATGAGTTCGTCTTTGGACACAGTCCTAAGACAATCACAGCCAGGGTAGTCAGGATGTGCTACCCTCAATATGTGTAACACCTCGGATATAAGATTCGGAGTGACTTCAATGTGCATACCCCGAACGCGAGTGACAAACTGAGGTACAGAGTACTCAAATCCATGTATGTTGGAGTAAAACTCCTGTATGATCACAGAAGGGCATGTGATTGGGATGCCACACAATGACTCCCAACTCCTACTATAGATGACAGTGGGAAGGTCAGTATCGAAAAAGTTCGATAGGATGACTTAGCGTTCTGAATGAATGCCTCGTCAAGAAAAGTTCTCCGAAAAGTCCTTTTAGGCTTTATCATCATGGAACCTAACATGTCAAGGAGTAAAATCAGAAGAAGATACCTCGGAACGAAGAGGGTTCCAAGATGGAACAGATTTTCGTTTAGGTGCCATAGAGCAACTAATGAGAGAGAGAGAGAGAGAGAGAAAGAGAAAGAGAAAGAAACACACAAAAAGCATCAACATAGATCAATATCAAAATAGATAAATGAAGGTACGTATGCATGAAAAATGCATGAACATGTGACATGCAACATTAAAACAACCCAATCTAAACCTAGCAGCACACATCATTTCAACATATTAAGCACACATCTAAAATGCATGTATCATTGTTAAAATGAAAATGTGATGCAATGCATGAGGATTTAAAACCATTTAAACAGAAATCAACCCAAAAATTTTGTGAAAAACTCATCAATTTAGAAAAACCCCCCCAAAAATTTCAAAAACCCCAAAAGTTAGGTCAAAAAATATGAAATGCATGATAGAATGAGTGAAACGAGATCATAATAGATGAAGAAGATGATCTTTAGGCCAAAAAGCTTCCGGGTTTGAGGTTCAGAGAAAGAGAAATGAGTTTGGGAAGGTGAGGAGATAAGTTCTGTTGAGAGAGATCGAGGAGAAATGAGAGAAATGTCGCGTTAACCCTTTATATAGAATTCCCAGTGTCTCGATGGATCGAGAGGTATAGAGAGCTATTGAGAATTAAAATGGACAGAAGGAGCTATCGAGAGGTGTCCATAGTAAAAGAAGCTCGATAGGTCGAAAAGCTATCAAGCATCTATCGAGCATACAAAAACTTCCTCAATAAATCAAGAATCTGTCGAGAAGCTATCAAGACTAATTCTCAAAAACCTCGATGGATCAAAATTGCAATAGCAGCTATCGAAAAAAGAAGCTTAAGAGGCTCTATAAATAGCCTAGCTGTCAAAAGGTATCGAGAAGCTGTCAAGATTACTTAAAAACAGTTTACAAGTAAAGGAATCCTAGTACCTTATACCAACCTACAGTTAAACCCTTACCCCAATACCCAATTGGACTTTTTTTGTAGTGATGATCTTTCCTTTTAATGCATGACTCTTAGTACGTGACTAAACAATTTGATGCGTGGATCTTAGTACGTAGCTTACTCTCCAACTTGAGAAAGATATTAGTTGCAAAATTTATCAGTTCATCAACACTATGAAAATCACGAAACTCCTTGGTCACAAAACCAAACGGCGTACAAACACAATAGCTTCTTCAAGAGAGATATGAACTAGGGAAAATTATGTCTCTGGTCATAATTTGCATAAACAAAACTTTGTTTCACGCTCACGCATGGATTGGAATGAAATTAGAACTAAAAATCTGATTTTCATAAATTTCGATAGATAGCTTATCTATCGAGTAGCTGTTGAGCATCGGGCTAAAGCTGCCTTTTAGACCTCGATAGATTCTATCGTCGAGCTAGCTATCGAGTTTTAAAATCCAACACTTCTTTACTTGTTTCTTGGACAGATTTGCATGGCTTTAACACTTGGACTTAAAATCTTGTTCCTTGAAGTATTAAACACATCTTAGATCTACCCAATTACAAGGAAAGTGTATTTTGTCAAAGGATTAGCCAATTCTAAATGACATATATTCCTAACATGATTCACATATATCCTAACATTATATGATATGTATTGTATCATGAACAAAATGTTTCATATCGTAAGTTTTCATAAATCGTCCGATACAGAAGTGTGTATCATATTAGTAACTTGTAAGTATCAAATGATACATAGAAATTTCGGTATAAAATAAGTTATTTTTTTGTTAAAAGTTGTTGTTTTATTTGATTTAAACAAGTTTTTTTGAATTTCTTAACAAAAAATTATTGGGATACTTAATTGAATCTAATAAAATATCATGTCCATGAGTTTTTTCTCCCTGTTCTCTTTCTCCTACCAAATTTGGACTATACACTTGATACTTTACTTTCATATTTACAAATTCTTTTTCTATGTTATGAATAATCTATTAAATGAAAATATAATTATTTTTATTTTGTTATTATTGTCATAATTCTATGAAACTAGAATGCAAAGAAAAAATATAAAGAAAAAATTATTAGAATAACAAAATTAAGAAAAAAGAGATAGTAAATGTTGATGATTATGAAGGAAATGTCAATGAAAAATAATTTTGCAAGATGATGAATAAGGTGATAACATTGACTTAGGTAAAATTCATCAGGCAAGATAATGAAAGGGAATTATTATTTTAGCTCATATATCATGTTTAATCATTTCTAAGTTTAATCGATTTTACTATGTATGTTGTTGTAAAGTTGTGATTTACAACTATGTTTTATGTTGGCTTTATTCCATGACAAAAAGTGTTGTAATTGCATAAATTTGTTTCCATGTATTTTTGTGGGATTTTATTGTATTGGGTTTAGTATTAAGTTGGTGAAGACTCAAACTTAATTGAAGATTAGTGCATTTCGCGACTAACTCGCGAGAAGTTCGCGAGAAGGGTTCTCACGAAAAGGACATGTGAGAAGCACATGACTAGAAGCTGAAGAGTCATGCCAAGCTGTCAATTTCGCAAGTATCTCGTGGGTAAGGTCTTCTCGCGAGATACCCGCGAAACTCTCTGCCTGGAAGATTTTTAAGTGCGACTTTCTTACCTTTCACCCATACTATATATACCTTCATTACCCACAAAAGTATGAGAGGCCGTTCAAAGAGAAAAACCCTAGATTGGTTTTCTACGACACCCACACCCATCTTTTAGAGAGAGAGAGTTACCCATCCTTAGTGAGAAATCATTGTAGTCTCTTCTCCTTCCCTTTCCCATTGTCATACTTTAAGAAGAGATTTGTACCCAAACACAACCCACACATTTTCAGAGTGTAGAGAGTGTTTTGGAGATTAGGAAGCTTTGGGGATTTGCCAAAAGAAGTCGGTGAGGCTTGACAGATGCAATCAGACGTATTGTAGGATCCGGAAAGTTAGAGAAGACATGACTCCGTGAAGTCCGTTGGTAGCAGGAGTTTGAAGGGTTCAAGTACATTGGGTAGACTAGGCTTGGAGGGTATTTTGTTATTCATGTACACCAACTTTATTCTCTAGTGGATCGATTTACCGCTTGGAGGGCGACGAAGAGGTTTTTCGTTGAGTTCTTTGGTTTTCTCTTTGATAACACATCGCTGTGTTATCTTGTGTTTGCATCTCTCTTCCCTTACTCTTGTGCTTTACTTTTATTGTTTGTTGTTCATGTTTATGCACTAGAGTAGTATCGATTGATTGTGTTTCATTTACTCTTCTTTTAGCACTTAGATAACTTAGAGTAAAAGCAATCAAGCAGTAATTTTTTAATGGGTCTAAACAGCTCTTGTGTTTTTAACACAAATCCAAGTTTTTAATTGGTATCAGAGCGGGTGTACTTGTTGTAGTTTCATTACCTAAGTGTAATCCTTGACCCCGTGTGTGTTTTGCCATGGATAGTGTTTTGCATGCTTCTTTGGTTGTAAATGATTGTAACATGTCATGTGTTTGTGAAAATGCCTCTATAAGTGTTTATCCACATGATTGTGATGCCATGTTATATGAATCTTTGGATGTTGTTGATATTCCATACATCAAACTCTTGAAGAAAGAAGCTAAGAAGTTTCATAAGAATTTGAGCAAGTTTCATTGTGAAAATGATGATTTGATTGTTAAGCTCAATGAATCCAATCAATTGGTTGGAAAGTATAAGAAGCTTGCTGAAAATTCTCTTGAAAAGCTGAAAGAGTTTGAATGTATGAATATGGAGTTAGATACTAAACTTGTTTTGTCTAACAAACTTATTAATGAGTTAAAATGTGAAAATAAATCTCTTAAGATGCATGCCAAGTGTTTGATTGCTGAACCTATTGCTAAAAAGGATGAAAATATTTGTTGCAATCATGTTGTGGTACCTGATGTTATGCCTATTATGTGTTCTACCTCAAAAGACAAATTGGTGTACATTCCTCCGCACAAAAGAAATCAAAAGGTGAAGAGAAAGACTTTTAAGCCAAAGCCTCCATTTAGGTAGCAATCTAAGGTTCTGAGTGGATCTAACTTTGTTCCTACTTGCTATCACTGTGGTGTCTTTGGTCATCTTAGGCCATATTGCTCTAAGTTTCAAGCTTTTAAAAGAATCAAAAGAAAAGAGAAACTTGAGCTTTTTGGAAGTTGTGTTTTAAAAGCTAAACCGATTTTGGGGGAAAATGGTAAGTTGTTGAAGAAAGTTTTTGATGTTCTTACCTCACTGTCTATGTGCATCTCCGGTTCTCATTCTCCCAACTCTCGTCTCACTTCTCATAACACTCACTCCAAAAAATCGTTTCGTTTGGATGAGAAATGGTTCCTATGATTGAGCTTATGCTCTTTTGGTCCTTGATCTAATTTTTTCAATCTTTGTAGGACCCTTCATGCATTAGATGCTTCATTGTCACGCATTTATGCATCATGCATCTCTTTATATGCATTGTTTTTGTTGTTTTGTATCTAATCTTACTTTTATGCTTTTATTTTTGTGTGTAAAAATCCAAAAACACATAAAAAAATGAAAAATTCAAAAAATTTGATTGTATATGTTTGAGCTCATATCACATGTGAGTTTGGCCTAGTACTTTCATACTAATGGCACAGTGTATTTATGAGCTTAGCTTATTTTGTACGCACATCTATTGCTGTAGGACAAATCTTTAAATCTGTGTGATTGTTGTAAATCGATTTTCAAGCTTGTCATAAATGATTAGTCAATAGTCTTGATACATGCATACACTTGTGCCTATATATCATTTCACACATTTTTATGTTTTTGCTATAGAGCTTAACAAATGTAAATCTCAAAATGAAAAGAGATATTGAGCTGGAAAAACCATCACACATACTATTATTTGACAAGAAAAAAGAGAAAGCAACTTGTATTGAAATGCATAGTGCCTCAAAAAGCCAAAGGCTCATTCACAAAGTTGAAATATCAAAAAGTTCAAGCATTGATTTCAAAATGAGAGGTGTTTTGTTCAAAAATGATCAAACGTTATGATTTGTAAAAAAGCCAAATGAAAAGTTTCAAAGTTATGTAATTATTTCTCTTGTGGGAGATCATATATGTTCAATTCTATAATTGAGATAGTCCACTTGACTTAGTATTAGTTGTGTATGACTTGATTGAATTGATCATTGAAACTTCACTATAGACTAAGGACTATTCCACATTTGATACTCACACACAACACACAAGAATTTGTTTAATGAATGCCTATTTCATTTGTGTGTTTGTACATGTTCAAATGTGATGTCTGTGTGCTCAACCATATGTGGATCAAACCAAAAAGATTTTTGTTCTTTTTGTTTGCTTTTGGAAGTAATTTGTGTCTCTCATGTTTTTCAAAGTTTTTCAAGTTGTTTTTGTGTGAAAAACATGTTTTCTAGGTATTTTCATGATGTAAGCTTAGCCATGAGTTAAAGGGTCCAATTCTTAAGTTTTTGAGTTTTGGATAGAGAGTTTTGCCACTGTTTCGTGATTGTTTCGCGAGTAAGGCTTACCAGCGAAATTTCGCAGGTATTGTAAAGTTATGATTTACAACTATGTTTTATGTTTGCTTTATTCCATGACAAAATGTGTTGTAATTGCATAAATTTGTTTCCTAGTATTTTTGTGGGATTTTATTGTATTGGGTTTAGCATTAAGTTGGTGAAGACACAAGCTTAATTGAAGATCAATGCATTTCACGACTAGCTCGCGAGAAGTTCGCGAGAAGGGTTCTTGTGAAAAGGGCGTGTGAGAAGCATATGACTAGAAGCTAAAGAGTCGTGCTAAGCTGTCAATTTTGCGAGTGCCTCGCAGGTAAGGTCTTCTCGCGAAATACCCGCGAAACTCTCTGCTTGGAGGATTTTTAAGTGTGACTTTCTTACCCTTCACCCATACTATATATACCCTCATTACCCACAAAAGTATGAGAAGCCATTCAAAGAGAAAAACCCTAAATAGGTTTTTTACAACATCCACACCCATCTTTTAGAGAGAGAGCTACCCATCCTTAGTGAGAAATCATTGTGGCATGTTCTCATTCCCTATCTCATTGTCATATCTTGAAAGGAGATTTGTACCCAAACACAACCCACACATTTTCAGAATGTAGAGAGTGTTTTGGAGATTGGGAAGCTTTGGGGATTTGCCAAAAGAAGTCGGTGAGGCTTGGCAGATACAATCGGGCGTATTGTAGGATTTGGAAAGTTAGAGAAGACATGACTCTGTGAAGTTCGTTGGTAGTAGGAGCTTGGAGAGCTCAAGTACATTGGATAGACTAGGATTGGAGAGTCTTTTGTTATTCGTATACTCCAACTTTATTCTCCAGTGGATCGATTTACTGCTTGGAGGGCGGCGGAGAGGTTTTTCGATGAGTTCTTCGGTTTCCTCTTCGATAACACATCGCAGTGTTATCTTGTGTTTGCATCTCTCTTCCTTTACTCTTGTGCTTTACTTTTATTGTTTGTTGTTCATATTTATGCACTAGAGTAGTATCGGTTGATTGCGCTTCATTTACTCTTGTTTTCGTACTTAGATAAGTTAAAGTAAAAGCAATCGAGCCGTAATTTTTTTAATTTGGGGTCTAAACAGCTCTTGTTTTTTTTAACACAAATCCAAGCTTTTAGTTATAAAATATATGTTAATTTGATTTATTCAGTTAGCTTTGTGAAATATTATTTTACAAGTAATTATTAAATTGGTCATTAGTTAAATATATATAATGAATATACTTTGTGTGTGTGTGTGTATTTTTTTTTTTAAATTTTATTAGGTGTTTGTATATCTTATATTACATGATATGTTACATGATGCATAAAAATAAAAAAATTGATTCACAATACAATACACATTTTGACAACCATGCTTATGATAACATGTTCTAACCCAAACCAACGCTTAGGAGCAAAATTGAAAGTAAAATTAATTTTAAAAATATTAATAGATATTAATACAAAATAAATAAATAAATTCTTCATATGAAATTTTGACATTTCTTCATACTTAATAATAAAAGAAAACAAAAATAAATAGTTAAATAAAACCAACGCTTCGTTTCTTTCGATGGAGAACTTTATGTAAAAATAACTTTCCGTGCTTTCTAATGTTTGGTAGCATAAAAAAAAAATGAGTCAAAGGAAAATTATCTTTGGTTAACATAAAAGTATGACTTATTTTTAGAGATTGTTTTCCACTAAATTGTTTTGGAAAATAACTATATCTCACAACAAGCTAAATATGAAAAATTAAGAAATTGTTTTTCAATACATTTGAAGTTGCTACCAAACGTTGAAAATGAGATAGTTTTATGAAAAAATGATTCTTGAAAAATGACTCATTTTCTAGAAAATATCATCGCTGAAACAAATAGAGCGCAAATCAATACTTGATTAAAACATATAGAGTGAAACAAGTAATTTTATTTTAAAATTAATTAATTTAAAAATGTTTAAAAAGTAAAAATGTGCTTCAAAATTGTATTTTGACTACCTTGAGAATGGTATATGGTAAAACCAAAAAAAAAAAAAAAACAGTGTGAGTGGTGCGTGAGAATTAATAACAACTTGATAGTTGTAAAATTTATTATTAGAAATATTGTTTAAGTAGCTAGCATTGCTCCTTTAATACTTACGAAATTTGTTATGAAAAAAATTGTGTAGTATCTTTGGTAAAGTCAATTTGTTAACAATAATGTTATTGTTACACACTTTGATACAATTAGCCTGCATGGCAGACTAATTGATGTAAAAAAAAAATAATAATAATGATTTCACATGATAATAACATATAGCTACTCACAGTCTACTGTATAGAATAATTGTGGTAAAATATGTGCCAAAGTGTATGTTACTCACGTTATTGTTATCTTAAGATGCGTGAATATATATTCCAATCAAAAACACATATCTGAGTCCTACCACAGGACCCAACAAATTTATTTCAATTGGAGAAAGACGAAAAAGTGGTATGTCCATGGTTATTTACACTTTTCGTTTACAATAGGGAGGTTTTTTCTATTCATCGAAAAAAGAAAAAATTGGGAGGTTTTCTATATACGTACGGGGCAAAATTGAGATGAAACAAAATAACAAGGGCAATGCTTTGCAAGTATTATATTATGAAGTTGTCATGGGAAGGTCAGGGGGGCAATTGACCCCCTCGCTCCTTGCCCCTTGTTTGGTGCTGTTTTTATGAGAATAAGATGTACTTCCTACCTAATCCCAAATACAATTGGAAGATTTTGACGTGTCTATCATTTTCAACTCTTTCCACCAGCCACTTCAGAACCTTGTTCCTGCTTCCGCAAAACGACAATGGGAATGGTCGTTAATTATGACAACTTGACAAGTGAACAAATTAATAACTAAGTCTTTGTTTAACCTTCTAGTGTCAACTGATAACTAGTCTTATAGCTTCAGGAAGAAAAAAAAAGTCTTTGTTCAACGTACTATATAGTCTTTATATGTGAGCAGCGCAAGAGACAGAGAATGCACACGTAATCAGCAAGAATGGGTGAGAGAGACTGCAGTGAGATGGCATTTTAGACGAGGAATCCCAAGTTATAAAAGCAAAATTTACAGGTTTTTACTCTCTCGTTTCAGTACTTTTTATGTTCTTTTTTTGCAAAATTTTTTGGAGTTTTTTTAAATAATAATTCAGAATTCCTTTCGACAGAGTAAATAAATGAGTGCATTTACAATTTACTAGGCAAAAATAACATTATTGGCAACAATATACCTTTAAACCCAAATTTGGGTCTGGAGCTAACCGAATTTTCTTTTACCCATAATTCTTAAGACAAAATTAGCCAGCACTGTGGTTTAGCCACGCCAGGTGTTTTTTTTTTTTTTTTTTTTTTTCTCTCTCTTCAATATCAGTATCCAGTATTTTGTAGTTGAATAAGATATTTGAAATTCAATTCTTACTTACACAAAAAATTAATTGGTGTTTTAGTCTGATTATAAAAAACAGTCATGAGGAGATTAGACGCTATAAGTTGAAACAATCTTTCAAAACGAGATTCATCCTCCTACACCTTATCCTCAGTTTTAGCCATTCCAAAAAATTCCTTCACTACGAATGCACCATTACTATTGCTTCTCTGTCACCAGCATGCACCTTCGTCTTGCGTGTGCCAAACACCTCAAAAGTCAGTGTTATAAATACCATATTGTACCACCTGTTTAACCATAAAAACTGTATTCTGGAACAAAATTTGGAATGTTTCGAAGTTAAATACCAGGTAAACAATTATACGGTTTTAAATTGCTAAAAGTACTGGTGAATTTCTTCAACCCACAGATAACACAAGGCCGCATGGAAAAATAATAAAATCCTAAGCACCTTCTCCTATTTGAGCCAATGATCTAACTATCAGATTTAATGTCACATAATTGTATCCAGATTTATCATTAACTGTTCAACATTCACATACAATTATAATACACCTAAATGTAAGAAAACAGAGAGCTAGGAAAGTAAACCTGAAAGAAAGAGAGAAAACAAGCTTGAGAGAAAAGCAAGATTGAAGAAAACTTTCATTCAATTGCATTAATTAAAAACTGAATGTACAAGAGGTATATATACAAGGACTGATACAAAGACTCAGATAACTCACTCCGAACAAACTCCACATTATAAGGATCTAACCCCTACAACCAATCAAGTGGCTATTAATTGAACTAATTGTAAACTACAGGTCGTATCAGCTACTTTAGAGTAAACCATTGTTGTATAGTTGTCGCAACTGCAACTCTTCTAATACTCTGTTTTCATGCTCTGCCTCTCTGCCTGAGTCAACATCTTCCAATACTCTTTATCTTTTGTTAGCTTGAGCTGCCGCATTTTTCTTCTTCTTCTTCTGTTTTTGAACTTTGCAGTCAACAATATTTTGACACTAAAAGAATATCACCCCAATTCACCATTGCAGACTAGAATTGATGTGCAACCCTAGTAGACAACCTGTTTGCCTGTACGTAGTGACTCTATCTAGAACTTAGGATCTAATCTACAGAATTTCCATCATGAACAAACTAATTTATACCAATCTAGAACTCTAGTATGTCAGTGAACTCACTAACAAAGTTTTTAAAAACTACTGTAAATTGGAAGAAAAAACCAATTTTGGGTCACAAGTTGAAACGTACGTAGGTGAATGATTTTCTGTTTAAGCACACAAAGGGGGAAGCTTCATAAAATGAGGTAGATCTGAGTTGAAAATTTGTTATGCCACATCAGATACTTGTTAGGAAGTTTGTAAATTTCAAGTGTGTTATTTACTTTTTCGCAGAGTAATGTAATTGATTTTATTTTATTATTATTCCTTTTTTTTTGTGGAGAAGGGGAGTAATGTAATCGATTAGTTAGCTTAATACAATTCAAATTCATCTTTCTCGATCTCTCAACTTTGATAATGATTTCCACGTGGGGAATTAAAAGAAAATATTGAAAGGAAAATTAATTTAAAAATATCAACTGATAATAATAATAATAAATTATTTGCTAATATATTTGTTATGCACAAGCTAATAAATGTAAAATTTAATTTATTTTTTCATAATTTCAATTATTAACTATATATATATATATATTATCAATGAAATAAATAAATGAAAACATATAATAATCAATTTATAGTTCATATATAACAATCAAATTAAGAAACTGGTGTAAATGCATAAGTTTAAACATATTTTTTTAAAAAAAAAATAAATTAAGAAAATAAAGCAATGTAAAAGTATTAAAATATAACTTTGTACTTGTAAAGTTGAATGCATGACTCATTATCTAAATGATTTTGATCATTTTTGAAGTCTCCTTTTTGATAAGTTAATAGTTATAATTATCAGCATTTAAATCTTAAATATCTCGTGGAAACGCTTAAAAATGCCAAAAAAAAAAAAATACTAATTGAGATACAATAATCTTAACAAATTAAATTTAAAGTAATTTTTTTTTTAACCATAAAAAACTTTACGAGTTAAACTAATGGAAAACCACAATCTAAAGTACTTCTAATACATTATAAAAGGAATAAAAATAACTTCTTCTTTTTTTTTTTTATAATTATGAAACCCACCATTTCAGTCATTAATTGACTTGGGAAAGTTAAATTTTGTGGACCCACTAATTAATGGATCAATATGGGAAGTTTTTTTTAGTAATGTTAAGTACACAAACTATTTTTTAACATTTTTACAAACGGCTAATTAATATTATATTAGTATTTTTTAAATAAGTATTAATAAATAAAAATGTGATGCTAGTAGTGAATCTAAATTAAAATTAATAAGAATTTGACACATTAATAATTTATAAAAATATTATAAAATATTTTATGGATGCTGCATATCTCGTTTTCCTTTTTGAACATGTGGCACAACAGCAAGACTTTTTTTTTTAGTGAAACTGTAAAAAACTTTTATAGTTCTACAGTTCAACACTTCTGCTGCTGCACTACAGTTCAACATGGAGCCTGACAACCACTTGGAGGAGTTTACTATTATAGCCATTCCACAAGCCTGGCACCTGGAACCTGACAAACAGCTCGAGTGTTGTATCTATAAAAGAAATTTCAATAGGACTTGTCCATCATGGCAAAGAAAATTTAAAGAAAAAGGAAGAATTGAAATTGAGGTGTTTCCTGAACGCCTGTTATCGAACTAAAAAGACCCAGGGAGAACTTGCAAGATGCGTCCAAGAAAAAGAATTAAAGATCCGTCACTGTTATGCAGAGAACTTTCATGAAATCAGCAAGGAAGATTTCGTGAAGATGATTCTTTTGGATTCTATTTTTATCATTGAGCACTTGTGGTGGACTAAGCAATACCCAGAAGAAGACAACATCCACGAGAGCGTCTCTGATATTTTGCATGACTTGATACTACTGGAGAATCAGGTTCCATTTTCTGTCCTCGACGAATTATATAATTTTGCCTACTTGGACCTCCCTAATCATCATAATGAGGATAAGTCCTTTCATAAGCTTTCCCTTGATTACTTTCTATGTTTTTGGAAAGATTCCTCTCTAAAAAAACGGATCTTCTGATGATTACAACAATATATTGGATGTTACTAGGGTGAAGCAGCCCAAACATTTGATTGATTTCCTAAGATATTTTCTCCTTCTGTCGGATCCGAAAAGTGGAGAAAGAATTAAACGTCGACTACCTTGTGCAACAAAGTTGGCTGAGGCAGGAGTAGAATTCAGAGAAGACAAAAGGAAACGATTACTTGACATTAAGTTTCAGAAGAGTCGGTTATTGGAATGCTTACCATTTTTAACTTTGTCATGGCTGTCGAGTTTCTTGCCATGCTTCAAATGCTTGGAGAACATGGAGGCTGTCTTGAAAATCCTATCCTTTACGGTAGGGGACACAACTAATCGTGTCATCAGAAACTTCATGGCCTTTGAGCAGTGTCATTATCCACGTGAAACTTATATTTGTAATTACATTGTGCTATTAGATCATCTTATTAAAACTGAAAATGATGTGGATCTGCTTGTTGAGAAAAAGGTTCTCGATAACTAGCTAGGCAGAGATGAGGCAGTGGTTAATCTGATCAACAAACTTTGCCTTCAAATTGTGGAAGGTAATCATTCCTGTTACCATGATATCAGTGAATGGATTAATGAGCACTATATGGGTTAATGGAGCAAACTCATGGCATCCCTTAAAAGTCAATATTTCCGCGATTTTTGGAGAGGCAAAATAACTGTTGCTGGAATTTTGGCCCAGTTTGTTGCTTTCTGGAGTTTCCTTAGGCCTTTTGTCTCTCTTCGTTGAACATCTGTGGTTCAGTGTGTTTGTTGGAGACTTGGTGTGCTTTGCTTCTGGTTGCTTTAGATCAGATGCATCTAAAGTTTGTAATAATATGCTTGGCTTCTAGTTTACCAAATGTATTCATGTTGTAAGATTGTGATTGTCGTTTCAAAACATTATGGACTGGAGACTGTATTTTCATTTTTCAGCAAATAAAGCTCTATGCTCAATTATCACATGGAATCCTATGACTTGTACGCTAATATCATTATTCTTGTCTGCTTCAAAAATCATTCCATTTCATATATAGCCAATTCGCTGGGCTGTTTGGTTCGTGGAATGTTGTGAACATTACAACAAGATTATGAAAATGTGGCATATTACTCCATTTAGTTTGTTTATTTTTGCATAACATTTCGGGAATATAAGATTATCCTGAGATTAACATTACAATGATTAGCTCATGGTGATAATCCTATAGTATAATTAATGTAATAATTTATCTAAATGACAAGAACGTTCATGCCATAGCTTGTAATTATATTATTAAACCAAATGACGGCAATACACCCAATACATCATAAAATGATCAAAATATCATTCGATAAAATGACCACCATATTACACCAAAACATATAAGAAAAATTATCAAAATATTCAAACCTTGACTAATGAAGCATAACTAGGGTAATGTGTTTTAATTCAAACACAGGTACTTCTAGGGTTCTAGTCCTATTACAGGCTTTAGTTAAAAAAGGTTGGCAGTGCATCCTGGTGGTAACTTTCCCATGTCATGAAAAGCATTGAACAAAACAGATATTCTTTCCACATATTTGCTGGAAATAGAATTTCTTTGTTCAGTGTCTACCTATTGTTTGATCTATTTAGTTGTTAACCAGTATTTGGTGATGATATTAATAGAATGAGTCATCTAATTTGTTATTTGAAGTTGAGTTGAGTCCTTTCCCCCACTTGATTTTTTTTATTTAAATATGAGTGATTTTAGCTGGGTGTACTGAGAGCATTAATGCTTGAATAGTTTCCAACACATGTGAGCTCTATTTTACCTTTATTGGTTCTGAATTTTGAACCTCCTAACAGGAATTATGCCCTCTTGGCCATATATAAAAACTGAGCTATACTTCGTTGGTGTGTCATTACTTGGAAGGGATTTGTGTTTCAATTATATCTTTGCTCCATTGCTTTGAGTTAAATTTTGGGTGTAAAAAGATGTTCTCTTTCTTTTGGCAGATGTTAGAGATAATCTTTTAAACTTCTATTTCTTTTTTCTCTTCTCTTTTTCTTCTTCCAACATCCCGGCAGTTAGAGTCAAGTACTTTTACCTCTTTTTTTCACCCTAAATTTCTAGTTTTTCTGTTCTCATCTCCAAACATACTTCAAACCCTCTATGATGTCACCTAAAATCCTAATTTTTAATTCTATACTAAGCTGATATTTTTGTGGCAGACAAATTGCTACTATGAGTTCAACAATTTATCAGCTTTGATAATTGATCAATATATCATTGTGCATCTTTTCCACCTCATTATCTCTAATTATATAGGGATTATGAAACTTACTTCACTTGTTGTTTGGCTGTTTGTAATGGATAATAAGTTTTCATTTGACAATGTTTGAAGATCTTATTGCTAATCACTAGAAAAGAGTAAAAGGGAGGGGGGACTAACAATAATAATTAATTTCCAGTGAGATCTAGCTCAATGGAACCTCCTTGTAAGAACAAGGTGGAGGTAAACTTGTTGGTGTAGACCTACCAAGTTAGTATGTAACTTACCAATAAAATAATAATAATAACAACCATATTTTTATTGTTATTATTATTATTATTATTATTATTATATCCATGTTTACTCCCGCACGTAGTGGGCTTTGAACCCCGTTACAGTTTGAACTAGAGCACATTGGCATAATAATTAATCTCTCACTATACCTAAAAGTGAAGAACTTTTCTCAAGCAAGTGTTTGGTTTATTTATTAATTATTGTTTCCTTCGCCACCCTTTGTGTTTGTGTTAGCTGTCAGCTTGTGTCTATGCATGTCTAAAGTTTCTTCTGTTCATTTATGGGATGGAGAGTGGCATTTATAAAGAAATATAAGTGTTTCTATTCTCATATATGACCTTTTAAAGGTAGCAAAGTCAACATAATATCCTTTTGAATTGTATTTTGAATCCTTGAAAATGTGCTCAATGTTGCATATCTTATATAGGTGGAAGACCTCCTGGAAGTGGGTGCAAATATAAGAACTGGACTTGGAGTTCGTCCAAGAGCACGAGATGAGTAAGTTACTTCTCGTATACATAAATTGGAATATTTTTGTTATTTTTAAGGCACTAAGTTTTATTTCTGAGAATGATTGTAGCTTTGTCTAGCCATCTTCTTTGGAGATCATTGTCTATATTTTTTAATGAAAAAAAATCCATTTACAGAGAATGGATATCATGTATGCGTAAAAGCACACTCTGTTTCTTTTCAAAGAGAAGCTAGCAGAAGATTTTTCTATTATTAAGAACCGTCCTTGCTTCTCTCAAACCAGAAGTAATATGTTGTGTGCTCTTTGTCCATGATGAACAAATGGGTGAGAAATTACCTGTATGCTTGAGTTTCCTTTTCTTTTTCTCAGATAATCCATGATAAGAAGCTTGCTACCACTGATTACATTGAGTTAATATCTGGATTTAAATTCTATAAGGATTTAGTGTAAAACCATATGCTTACACCCTCCAATAATGTTTGTGCAGGATAAAAAATTAGGAGTTAGGTGACAGCGAGAGTAGAAGTATGTTTGGAGGTAAGTACTGAAAAAGTAGATGTCAATTCGAATGAATCATCTTTTCTACGTAGGTAAATCTTTACCTACTCAAAAAGAGGATAGCAAGTTACAATCAGCCTTCCAATTCTGTCTGCACAACACATGGGTTGGAAGTTGGGAAGGCCATCAGTGCAGGGTGGGACTCTTTGTATAGTTTTGTTGGATATGAAGTAGGGATGGTTTTGACATGATGCTTGGAGTGGTATTAGTCATTTGGTTCCTTTATTTCTTAAGCTATTCTAGCCAGTTGCAAATAAAGATGCTATGATGTTTGAAATTTGAATATATGGAGGTGATTAATGGTGGGGTGCATTGGAATCCATTTGAGGCCTGTTCAAAATTGGACTAATTTCTTTTTGGTGGTGTTCTCAGCTTGGATCAGTATGGGTATGGAGGACAAGGTGTTTCAGAAATTAAATAAAAATGGTTGTTTTAGTGCTCATTTGTATTATGAGGCATTATAAAGGAACTAATATGTTTTGGGAATGTATCAGTGCTCAGAAATGTTGGTTAGAATCAGGGTTGTTGAAAAAGCTCTCGTTGGATCGGCATATGCCTTTCATTGAACTGGTGGGAAAAGTGTTGCAAACACTTCACACACTGGATCCGAAGACATTTTTCGTGGCTATATGGATGTAATAGAAATGCTCAGTGAAGAATAGAGACAAATCAGCAGGCACAAGCTCCATTCCATTGAAATGGAAGCCACCACCACCTCATCATTTTAAGATGAACATGACATTGAGTGAGCTTTGGGATTGTTATTATAGACAGCAATGGAGCAGTTATGGTGGCTTGCAGAGATCAGCTTCCTCTCTGGGTGATCAACTATGGATGGTAGCCTACTTATCACTAAAAGCCTTGAACTTCAGTCAATATGTTAGAATTGTGGACCTGGTTGATGGTCATTGAGTTTGCAAATAGCTCCTTGCACTGCTTAACTCAAAGGAACCTTGCCTATTGGAGATTTCAGATTTGGTGGAACCTATTCGATCTTTTTGTTGCATTGATCAATACTCTAGCATAGTTGAATTCAATTGGGGAATCTAAAAGACTAATTTTGTCAGAGATAAAGAGCGCCTATGAGGGTGATTTTATTTAAGTGGACTCATTCTTTTGGAAAGTTACGATAGAAAATTTTATGAAGTGAGTATGTTGATCCATCGTTGCTTCGAGAAAACACGAATCCGGATCCTCTCCATTTCCCTTTGAAATGGAGAGGGTCCATTTCACGGTAGGGATTTGTTTGAACATCATCAATGCTCAAAATACTGCCACGTCATTTAAAATGTAAAAAACCTAACCCAACCATTTCAAACTCTTGTTAAACCAAGGGTAACTCAACATATTCTTCTCTCATCTGAAATTTCAAAAGTTTAAACTCTCATCTTCGAGAACAGACAGCTCTCTCCATCCCACGATCCTCACAAATCAACAATCAACTATCAACATTCAACACAATCAACCATCAAAATTCAATAGCAAACCCAGACCCACAGCTAACTCACTGCCACCACAACCAGCATCCATCCCAAAATCAACCCCATAGCCCAAAAAAAAAACTAAACTAAAATTGAGAGAGAGAAGCCTCATCGATGAGCGGAATAGAAGAAGGTGGAGGATAGAGCGGCGAACAAAACCCATCAAACCCAAGACCCACAGCGGCCCACAGTGAGAAAAACCCACGGCCCCACAGCCACCAGAATCCCATAACCTGAAATTCGATCTGAAACCCACAGCCGTCCGATCTGAAGCCCACGGCCACCGATCTAAAACCACGCCCACCTAATCTGAAACCCACTGCCATGCCGATCTAAAACCACGGCCATGGTTGCGGAGACCGCGGCGGCCGTTGGGCAAGGGTTCAGCGCCGGCGGCTTTGAGTTCCTTCTCATCTACTTCTACTTCCATTTCTTTTCTCACCGCTTCCCTCTTTTGGTTTTATTTGGTTTTGTTTTGTACGTTCTCTTTGGTTTATTCTCTTCTCTTCTCCTTTGTGAATTGTGATTTTATTTGGGTCACGGACACGAACTCGGATTCGATGTTGTCTTGTCTACATGATAACAGAGAACGGGTTGTTTCTTTGACTTGGACCCTGACTCGCCTCCCATAATTTAATCCCAATTACAATCCACACCATATTCCTTCATTGTCCTTCATTGGCAGTTTTGGTTTTGATTGATTTTTAGATGTAAATTTCTGTGCTTTTGGTATCTGTGATCATCTGGGGTGTCTGATAAAGGTTAATTCTAATTGGGTTTTAATTTTTTGGTGTTGCGGTAAATGAGACAGAGTAAAGATTCAATCTTTATCTCAAAAAAAAAAATTCAATCTTTGTCTCAAAAAAAAAAAAAAAAAACTCCAAGAATCATCCAACCATTATAAAGATTCAAACTTTATCTCAAAAAATTAAAAATAAAAATTCAGGTAAACTCTAACTTGCATCCAGCCACCAAAACAACAACATAAACTCACCAAGACAACAATGTAAATGCAGAAAAATGATCAAACATCAAATAAGATAAGGTTTACAGATATACCTCTGTTTTGGCAAGATAGAAACAGAGCTGTCTCTGAACTTGTTCTCCGATCCTGTCCATGAAGCTTTTTTTTTTTTTTTTTTGGGTTAAAATCTGTGAAGCTTTGAACTGTTTCACGTTTCCCTCCTAAAAGCTTTGAACAAGATATACCTCTATTTCACTTGTTCTCTGAACCTTCTGTGAAGCTTTGAACGTGAGAGATGGGCTAATACACCATTGTTTCACTTTTCCCTTCCAAAAGGTTTTTTTTTTTTTTTTTTTTTTTTTTTTTTTTTTTTTCCAGTAGATTTTGTCTGGCTGAGTTAAACAACTCTCCCAGTTAAGTGCTTAACTCCAGTTAAAGTGTGTGTTTCCCTTTTTAAATGACATGGCAATATTTTGAGTGTAGATGATGTTTAAACAAATCTCCACCGTGAAATGGACCCTCTCCATTTCCCTTTGAAATGGAGAGGATCTGGATCCAGAAAACACAGTGGTAGCATCCAACTAGTGATCCATTTGACAAGGGTTCTGAACTAGGCTTCCCCCAAAATTATAGTTAACCATCAATGTAATAAGGCGAATAATAATTAAAAAAACAAACAATATGTTACTTAGAATAGAAAATACGAAAATTTTAGCTAGAATTTTTACTAAGACATTGTTATGAGGCTGATGTTAATGCTCTTGTATAGGTCCTACATCTTCTTCTAACTATGGCAATGGTGCACGTTCATTCACATTGGAATTTATCCCGTGGTGCTGAATTTAAGTGTCAAGGGTATCTCTCATGAAGCACTTGGTCCTGCTTTGGTGGATTTTGAGAGGATAAGTATCAAAATGCTTTCTGAGTGGAGGATAATAAGCACTTTAATATCGATTTAGAAGAACAAGGGAGATTCAAAATTGTACAAATTACTGTGAAATTAAACTTTTGAGCCACACTGTAAAACTTTGGAAAAAAAGCGATTTGAGTATAGGTTAAGACATGAAACAACAATATCAGAGAATCAATTTAGTTTTATGCCAAAACAAACTACCCATGAAGCTGTTTTTTTATTTAGATGTTTAATGGAAATATGCATAGAGGCTTGTAAAAATTTTAATATGGTTTTCATTGATTTAGAGAAAGCAACAATAGGATCCTTAAAAGGGTTAAGTGGTGGGTTTTGGAAAAGAAATGAGTTCATCTGAAGTATATTAAGTTGATTAAGGATATAAGTAACGAAGTTGTAATTAGTGTGAGAACAATTGGAAGAATCAGAAGTGAATTTCCTATCACTATATGTTTGTATCAAGGATCAACATTAAGTCCATATCTCCTTTAATAGTGATGGATGAGCTCACTAAGTCAACTTAATAGGAAGCCCCTTGGTGTATGCTTTTTGCTTATGATATAGTTTTATTGGATAAAATTAGAAGTGAAGTTAATGCCATCTTAGAATTTTGGCGAAGCGCTCTAGAATTTAAAGGCTTTCGATAAGACTTGATGGTTAAGAGATACTAAAGAGTGACAATATCTTAGATCAATAATTCATAAATATAGAAAGATTGAAGAGAATTTGAATTATAAGATAAGAACAGGGTGGATGGAATGGAGAAATATCTCATAAATTTTGTACAATTGTAGAATACCTATTAAGCTGAAGGGAAATTTTTATAAGACTACTATATGACTAGCTTTGCTTTATGGTTTTGAATATTGGACTATTAAGAAGTAACGTATTCATAAAATTTACCTCCGACCTTGTCGTCTGGCCTTAGCTTATTTGACTTGATTTGTTTATTATTAGTTTTGACTTCATAATAACAAGTCAGTCAATCTTAGCAATGGCAAGATTTTGACTTGTGGCACTCTATCTAAGCGTTGTTCTCTACTCAGCTCATAAGATGTGAGTGACACCGTAAATTAATCTTTTCTTTGGTAAACAACAATTACAATGGTCCTTCTTATGACCAATCTATAGCAAGTCTTCGTCTTACAATGAAATGCCAAAACCACACCAAATGGTGGTTTGATGGTAGGAATTCCTCAAGACTTATCACATTCCAAGTTTGACATTGTAAGTTCAATCAATCGTATGTCTCACCTAGTGTTGGGGTGGTCCAATGCCCTGCACAACAGGGTTTAAGTGGGCCTGAAATTAATCTTTTCTTTGGTAAACAACAATTACAATGGTCCTTCTTATGACCAATCTATAGCAAGTCTTCGTCTTACAATGAAATGTCAAAACCACACCAAACGGTGGTCTGATGGTAGGAATTCCAACTTATCACATTGCAAGTTTGACGTTGTAAGTTCAATCAGTGGTATGTCTCACCTAGTGTTGAGGTGGTCCAATGCCCTACACAACAAGGTTTAAGTGGGCTGGAAATTAATCTTTTCTTTGGTAAACAACAATTATAATGGTCCTTCTAATGACCAATCTATAGCAAGTCTTCGTCTTACAATGAAATGCCAAAATCACACCAAATGGTGGTCTGATGGTAGGGATTTCTCACGACTTATCACATTGCAAGTTTGGCATTGTAAGTTCAATTAGTGGTATGTCTCAACTAGTGTTGGGGTGCTCCAATGCCCTGCATAACGGGGTTTAAGTGGGCCGGAAATAAGGAAACACCTACAGATTCCATTTTCAATATAATAAAAAAATATATTAAAAATGTCAGTAATGAAGGATATTCCATTATACATCTTCATGGTTCTTGATAGTTGAGATGTACATAAAAATCTTATTTATTTGAAAATTAAAGGGTCAGTTATTTAAGTTAATTGTGACTTTTTTTTTTTTTTGAAATATAATTTGAACTTATGGCGTACACTTCTAATGATTGTTCGTTATCATCAAATAGTTTTTGGTGTTGGTAAATCACTTATTCTACGAAAAGAGACTTTACCAGATGAGTTAATTAAAACCCACAATTGTTTTATTTTATTTTTTTTTATAAGAACTATAACTCACATTTAATTGTGACTTATGTTCACAAAAACAAGATGCCAATCCTAGCAATTTCATAATATTGATGCGTGGCACCTTCTCTCTCTCTCTCTCTTTTGTGTGTGTGTGTGTGTGGCTAGCTCATACAATGCACATATTTATTTTCATGTAAAAGATGAAGCACTCCTTTCATAGAACTTGATTCATGTTTTGTGAGTGGAGTGTTTCGCAGTTTCCCCTTCATAGAATTGAGTGAGTATAGTGACACCACAACATAAATCTTTAGTCTTTTATCAAAAGACAATGACATGGACCATTGTCATTGTCTTTTCTTCTTCTTTTTTCAGCCAAAAAAAAAAAAAATGACAATAGTCCTATAATTGATGACCAAATCAACTGGAAGTCTCGTTTCACATGGTTGCAGTTGCAACTTGCAGGTGTAGCCAGTAGGATTGAGTAAGTTTAGTATCACAACTATTTTCACAATTTTACTATAATTTGTTCATATGATAGCTTGTTAGCAGTAAAATTGTGGATTTTCATGAACTTTTTTTTTTTTTTTTTTTTTCACTTTTTACAACTCGCCACATACACGAATTGTGGTCAAAATTGTTAAAATTATTGTGGTAATAGTCTTACTCAAGTAGGAAAAGTCTTTGTTTCTTCACATGTTAGCGTTTAATGAAACAACCAAGACAGAGTGGTGGGAGCAAATTTCATTTGTGAGGTATACTACATGGTACATATAAAAAAGTTTCACATACGTATTTGAAAATGTGATCTACCATTTTAGTTTAGCGCAAAATGGAAATTGTGAAATAATTATATTGAAATAGAAAAAATGAAGTAACAATTTGGATTGGAGGAAAGCTCGTCTGGAAGTTTTATTTTTTATTTTTTTTTATTTTAGGAATGCTACATGGTAATTGAAAAGACAATACACGAGTAATTTTATTTGCATGATATTTTCAAATGATACATGATTTATTTAAATAATACACATGATTAATCTTAAAAATATTCATTTAAATGGGTTTGAGGAGATTTTTCAAAACCAATTTGAAGTCTATTTAAAATAGAGAGCCATAAAGGATTCTCTTGAATTGTGGTGCTTGACCTACCCACCACTCCTTTGATGTTGGTTGCTGCAGACTCCGGCCTCCATCCTGAATCCTGATCTGCTCTAAGTATTTTTTTTCTTTCTTTCCTTCAATTTCAAAACTTAACACTGATTTTGATATGATTTTTCTCTCTCCACTGTTACAAGGCTGTTTGGTACTACTTTTTAAATAACAGTTTTCAGTGTTTAAACAATAATAATACTTCTGACATGTATTTCTATAACATTCAAACACGTATTTTTACAACACTGAAAATTGAACATTGATACTAGAAATCTCCACCCAAAGTTTGTGAATCTATCATATGTGACTGGTGTTTTTTTTTTTTTTTTCTCTCTCTTAGGGGGATTGTGAATTAAATTTAAATACGTGGATCTGTGTGTTGGGTTTTTTTTTTTTTTTTTTTTTGCAGCTACTAATGTCTGAGATAGTGAGAAGTGAGTTGTGAATAAAGTTAAAATATAGAGAGAGAGTTTGAAGAGAATATTTGTTGGTAGGTGGACAATAATAGGGAACAAACAACAGGTGCCCAAAAAAACAGGTAAGACTGGAAAAGTAGAAAAGTAGTGCATTATAATTTCATAGTCGTGAAGTACCTAATGGTGACAGTTTGATAGAGATAGAGAGACAAAGACAAAAATGCACAATATAAAAGAAAAAATGTCACACAAATTTAACAAAATTAAATTGCGACTTGCCCATGACTTTGTAGAGAATATTTGTTGGTTGTAGCCTTGTACGGTCATAATAGGGAACAAACAACAGGTGCCCAAAAAAAGAGGTAAAGCTAGAGAAGTAGAAAAGTAGAAAAGTAATGCATTATAGTTTCATAGTAGTGGGGTCCATAATAGTGAGTTTGACAGAGGTAGAGAGATGGAGACAAAAATATACTATAAAAAAAATGTCACAAAAATTTAACGAAATTAAATTTCAACTTGCTCACATAGCTAACTCATAATTTTATAACTAATAATTTTAAATTATATAAATGGAAAATGATTTTTTAACAGACTTTTTGATGTTATACATTGAATGGGACATATCTTTCACATTTCGTTTAGATTCAATTATAAATAATTTCAAAGATTTAAAAGAGTGTCAAATTCCTTTTCTCATAGATAATGTATTAAGAAATAATATTGTTTTGTGTTTTTTGTCTTTGTTTGTAGATGATTACGTCTTAATATATTAAGAAATATTGATTTATATATTTGTCTTGGTTGATAGTTTTGTTAACACAAAATGGATGCTTATTTAATTTCTTTTTTCGCTTATCGCCGGCCTCCTAGCTTGAAATTTTAGGTTTGTCCCTACTTAAATACACAAAGGAAGAACTTTATTATAAAATCTATCCTATGAAAAGAAAAGAAAAATAGTTGGAATTTTTATTGATACAAAAATTTCAGTTTTATTTTGTAAGCTTAGGACCAACTTATAGGTTATACAAACTGGCTTCATAAGTGAAAATATTCTTAAGAATATATGTCCTAAATATACTGACCTTATTTTGACTTAAAAGAAAAACTAAATACAATAAAAAATGAGTAAACCAAACCCTAAATATCCTTAAAGAGTATCTAAATATCAAATATTAAAAAATAATAAAATTTTGTATATACTTCTCAAACATTGGTTATTCAATGAATAGGGAACCACACCATAGTTACACCCCATTAATAAGATAGCCATGATTGAATTCTGTAACCAAACTTAGTCCAGCCAAGTATAAAAGTTCAAAATTGTTCATTTCATTCTATTTTGAACATAATTCAAGTTTATGCTTATCACCAAACTTTAATATATATTCTCAAAGTGAAATCAAGTGTTAATCACAGTGGATAATAGATTATAAAATTAGTTTTCAAGTTTGTACATATCTTACATGTTTTTATTCTTTGTCAAATTAGTTATCCAATATGGCATTTGTGTGTGTATATATAGTTATATATTTTATGTTTTCGGATGTTGATATTGTGTAGAAATGAAACTTTTTTATTTGTTTTACTTATCCTTTATGCTATTTTGTTTTGGTCAGTAATGTTGGGATTTGTATAATTTTAAAATTATTGAATAACTATTAATTTGTTTAGCTAAGCTAATCATTCTTGATATGAATGGTGAGTTCAAAGTAATGTATTTTACATCAAGTAATTTGTTGTGTGACTTTCGAAATGGCAAACATATATTGTTTTCTTAAATAAAAAGAATTTTATGTGAAAAATATAGGTCAACCCGACCCAACCTAACCTGTAATTCGATTGAACTGACCTGTTTCTAACCCGCTTAAAATGACATTTTTACCCGCAACTCGATTGACCTAACCCGAACCCATCTTGACCTACCCATTTGTCACGTTTATTAGTTGTGAAGAGAGGCCCACCCCGACCATGCCCATCGAATCCAAAATCAAGCTAAGGTTCAATGCACCTTAAGTGCATTTGCCAAGGAGAATATCACATAATTTGGTGTCCGTTTAGGAATAACTTATTTAGCTAAAATTGAAAACTTTTTGCTAAAGTACTGTAGATAAAAGTAAAAGTTAGCTGAAATAGTACAATGAGACCCATGAATAGTACCAAAAAGTGTAATAAGACTCATGAATAGTAACAAAAATAAGTTAAATAATAAAATAAGCTGACAAAAATAATCAATGCCAAACGTAGACTTGATCCATTGTGGTGAATATGTCTAAGGTATTCGGTTGAAGAGCAAGTCCACCTAGGGAAGCATGTACGCGGAACATGTCACCCAATACATAACACTAATCACAAAGGAATAACCTAAGTAACAGTTTCAGAAGGAAGAAACATGGGTCCATATATCGGGACAAAATGGGGATATACACCTTTCGACGAAAAGTTCTAGTAAAATGCCCCATTTCTGAAACTATTTAGGGATATGCCCTTGTTTTGAAATTCAATTTTATCAAATCGAGTTTTAGTGTGGAACTCAAGTTCCTTGGAAATTTTCAAGTGCAATTTTTTTTTAAGTTTAATTTGGCTATAACTCGATTTTCTAAAAATCAAGTTTTACATTGAAATTCGATTTTTAGAAAATCGAGTTTCAAAACAGGGGTATATTATCCCTAAATAATTTCAGAAATGGGATATTTTGCTAAAACTTTTCACCAAAAAGGGTTTATCTCCATTTTGGCCCATTATATCGATTATCAGATAACGTTTTAATGTGTCAGAAGGAAGGAACATGGGTCCATTTATTGGATTATTAGATAACGTGCCTAAAAAGTAGACCATTGACATATCTCCACTATGATTCTAAAATGGTAATTGAACTCGTGGCAAAGTAGGGCCCACCCCTATCATTACATACTCATTACTGCATTAGGATAAAATAAAAACAACCCCATTTTTTGAGTGGTTCAGAAAAATAATTGAGAGAGATATGTACACAAAGAGAAAGAAATAGTGTCATAGAGACAATTTTGGGATCCTCCATTGTTGCATGTGTGTATTAATAGAAGAATGCTGTTGGGTTTATGCATGTTGAACCATTGTTCTCAACTAATCCTCCAACCCCAATCATCATTATTAGTCACGCAATCACCATCCCCCACTAACTTGCTTGGAAGACGAGACAATGCGAAAAAGTAGTAAAAAATATGTTTTCTATAACATTTTTAAGAACTCAACCAAACAAATAAAAATATTATCCGGAGCATTTTCAAAATCGCACAAAATATTTTCTTTAAAAAAAATATTTTAACATTTTTTCCATCCAACCAAACACAATTTTATGTTCACAAAAACAAAGAAGTCAATCCTTGCAATTGCAAAATATTGACACGTGGCCCCTTATCTTATCTCTTTTAAGACATGAATCGCTCCTTTCATAGAACGTAAGTTACATTTGGTGAAAGGAGGGTTTCCCCTTCGATCAAACGACAATGACAGACGTCCCTTAATTCATGAAAAAACTGGAAGTCTTCGTTTCACATTGTTGCAATTGTAGTCGAGGACCAAATCTTTGTTTCTTCATATATATTTGAAAATGTGATCTACCATTTTTCTATTATTGTTCAGGCTAGAATGAAATGTGTGAAATTGCTTGGCAGGAAAATCCTTCAACCAGATAGAGATTTTATTTTTTTAATTTTTTAACAGATAAGATAGAATTTCAACTTATAATGCACGTTTCATGATGATTGTTCCCTATCATTAGGTCAAGAAGGTGAGATTCGAAACATAAATCTCTTATTTGATGACAAAAGGTTTTACCATTTAAACTAAATAGAGCCCACCCCTCTATGTGGTGGTTGAAAAGACAATTTGAGTGTTCTTTTAGTAATATAACATTTTTTTTAATATTCATGTGGCTTGTTTAAATTATACATGTAAAAAAAATTTAATATATTATTTTAATATTCATATGAATTGTTTAATATTCATGTGAAGGAAAAATTTAATCTAGAGTCATGAAGGATTCTCTCGAATACGTAAAAGAAGAATTTAACTATAAAATCTATAATATGAAAAGAAAAAAAGAGATGAAAATTTTATTGATATGAAAATTTTAATTTTCGTTTTTAAGATTATGACCAACTTATATGTTATATTAACTTAATTCATAAGTAAAAATATTCCTAAGAATATATATCTTAAATATACTACAATATAAGAAACTTATTTTAACTTAAATAAAAACTAAAAAACAATTAAAAATGGGTAAACAAAACCTAAAAATCCATAAAAGTTTTAGTAAAAATATGTTTTCTATAACATTTTTAGGAACTCAATCAATCAAATGAAAATATTTTTCAGAGTTTTTTCAAAAACACACTAAGGCTGTGTTTGTTTTGGCTGAAAAACAGTTTAGGAAATCATTTTCCTTTCCTCGTCGTGTTTGGTACACTCAGAAAATTGGGTCAACGGAAATTATTTTACGTGTTGACCGTAAAATAAGCCTCCTCACCCAGAAAATGATTTCAGTTCCTATTTTACCTTCAAATCACATTTTACGGACTGAAAACAGAGAAAGAGAGAGACCACGAAGAGAGAGAGAGAGAGAGCACGAAGAGAGAGTGAGATCGAGGAGCACCGTCCATCCAACAAAACAGAGTTTTATGTTCACAAAAACAAAGAAGTCAATCTTTGCAATTGTTAAATATTATCACGTGGCCTCTTATCTTATCTCTTTCAAGAGATGAAGCCTCCTTTCATAGCCTTTATGAAGCCTCCTTTCTTATCTCTTATCTTATCTCTTTGCAATTGTAAAAATCAAGTTTTGTGAAAGTAGCGTTTCCCCTCCGTTCCAACAAAAATGAGAAAACGTCCCTTATAAAATGCAGGTTTCTTTGAAAATTTAATAAATAAACTTTTTCGCTTACTATTTATACTTTATTTAAAAAATCAATATCTCTCTTTTATTTATAAGATAATGAATCAAATGATATTCCTCTAAAAACTTGGATTTTCTAAACAAAATCAACCATATATTTGATTGAGTTAATTATTTTTTCTAAACGGAATCAACAAAGAAGTACATCGATATTTTGAATTTCATGTTTTACTATTTGTGGGTTACCTGAATTCCAAAAAGGCAATTGTGACACGTGTCATATCCATGGCCGAAAAGGGCTATTATCATGTGTCGAGGACGTCACACCCTTGGACAGTAAGATCACGACAAAAGCACGTCACCAAAGGAGATTGTACTCTAGAGAAAGAGTTTCGGGGAGGGGGTAAGCACTAACATGACTGAAAGGATGGTGGTTGCCATCTCATTTAATGCATCTCACCAAACCTCCTAAACAATACTGCCTTAGTTGCCGCAACTCACAAGGGGTTTAGGGAAGATGTATGATGGAACAAACACTCAAGTAGTAGCCTAAATGACCAACAAGTGGAGGGCCAAGATCATCTAGGGGGAGATATATAATATAAGGAACCCTCCAAGGCCAGTGTTGGGGGGGTGGGGGGAAGAGGGAGGGAAATATTGTGACACCAGGAACTAGACTTATATCCAAATCGAAAAGATAAATATACAAGATCTAGTCTCCTCGGATTGTTCCGAGGAGGATTTACTCTAAGCAAAACTTTTCTATTCTTATTTTCTTTCCATCATTGTTGTCTAATTCATTGAATCCTAGTTTTCTAGCTCATTCTCTATAAATTTATTGTATTAGGCTCTTTAGGCCTAGATCATTTCCCCTTTAGGCACTGGCCCCAAGTTGGGTCCTTACACTATTTATTATTAAACATCAACGTTTTTATCTTTTACATTATAATCATTATTTTTTCCTTAATCTGTTAAGATTTAAATAAATTTTTTTTTTTGAAGGATTAGATCTTAATGTCACATAATATGTAATAAGGTATATTAGATTTTAAATAATTGATCCAAAATAAATTATTTAGAATAAGTGAAAGCTAGTAGGAATTTTTCATGGTTTACAAAGAGGCAATGACTCATACATGAGGGGAAATTGTTGGGTACACATGCATGAGTAAAGTTCTATATTAAATAAGATTGAGTAATTAATATAATATAATGAGAAATGCTAACGGATGCCCTTAGGGTAATGGTTAATAATCCATTTAAAGAAAATTTTTATGTGAAAAAGAAAACCATTAATATTTTGACAACTTTTTTTATTTCCCATAAAAATTAACTACCAAAACTTTCTTATTCAATGATAACAAAACCTTAATAATTGAACTAATGGGAACTCACAAAGCAAATGTCATTTGTGAGGATTACTCCATTTTATGTTATGATAGCAAGGGAGTCAATCTCGTACGGGAGGCTGTACCGGTTTAACTAGTGAAACGATATATTTTGGTATCGATCAATACCGGTGTACCGTTTTGGGTTTACTGCTATTTTTTATATTTATAAATATGTGTGTGTGTGTGTGTGTATGTGTTATAATAAATATAAAAGTTTACCATAAAATATTTCCTCAATTCAGAACAAATTATTAATGGTTTTAGACTTTAGCATCAATTAAAAGATACAAAAAACACAATATGAAAAATAGAAAACTTAATTGTTCATTGTTTACTAAGAAAACAAATAATACTAATAAGTTAATGCAAATAAGTTACCATTCTGCCCTAACAAAAATTCAAAAATTACAAAAAAAAAAAAACTTTTTTTTGTACTGGCCGGTACACTCGATATCGGTTGGTATGGCCGGTACACCCGGTATTTAAACCGGTACAAAATGTCAACGTTTCGATATTGGTATATATACCGGTACAGTACATACCGGTCGGTACTGATACAGTATTGACTACCTTGCATGATAATAGACATATATAAAAATATTATAATAAAGTACATTTTTAGTCTGTAGGGATGCATTTATTTTATCCCTTTACATTTCAAATTTTTTCATTTCTACACTTCATGTTCGATTCCATTTTCTTATTTGTCTTGTCATCCATTTTTTTTAATAATCTTACCATTAGGTTTCATTCATGTTTAAATAATTAATGTATCACTAGATGTAAAATGTTGTGAAATCCAAGAATTTCATTGTTATAGGCGCGAACGCACACACATAAAAAAGAAAAAAAAATCATAATATGAACTGTTAGATTGCTAACGGAAATGGATGGAAGAGGCAATTTAAAATTGAAATCAAACACAAAAGGTCAAAATGAAAATTTGAAACATAAAGGATCAAAATGAAATCAACATCAACCTTTATGGAGCAAAAGTGTACTTTAGTTGAAAATTATATGTATTTGAAAATGTAATGATGAACCATATTAATTTGTGGTAAAACAATATACATATACATACATACATATATATATATATATAATATATTATATATATATATATATATATATCATTCCCAAGAAATTTAAGAGAGAATTTCCAAATTGAAGAGCTAAGACTAGAGAGCAAAAACCCACTTGTTTTCTCTATCTTTTACCTCCCCAATTGTCAATTAAAACCATCTTACACAAATAAGCCTTCAATATTATTGGTGTTGTTTGGTGCTTGGGAATCATTAGAGAATAATCTCAAATCTTCAAGACGTCTTAAAGTGACCAAGGAGACTTGAATGTGCGGTTGGTGGCTTAACTTGTGGATCAAGCGATTATCAAGAAGAAATGATTTTAGGAATCAGTTGCTAGCCGGAATTGATAAGTTAAGTACATAGCCATTACTTAGTTTAGGGGGTTTTGTAGGTAATACATATTGCTACTATTCTTGATTAGTGATTTTTCTTTTCTTTTTTTGGAATCGGAAGCTTACATAAATAGTCATTACTTAGTTTAAGGGGATTTGTAGGTAATATCATGGTTTTAAAACCGGAACGGTCTAAGAATAAAAAATGGGTAAAGTTTTCAGTTTTTACCGATGGAACCACAGGTTTTTACAATTAAACTGTCGTTTTTTCCAATTTTTACTAGAACAATTCCATGTCCAGTTCCTAATTGAACTAAGAAAACAAATTGATCTGGTCCGATTTTTAAAACATGGGTAATATGTATTACATCTACTACTGATTAGTGGATTTATTTATTATTATTGTTATTATTTTTTTGTGTTATAGCCATTGGAGAGTTTTTTTCTACTTGATTCTTCAGTTTTTCTCTTTGTAAACACTTTGGCCCTCGTGGGTGCTTGATTGTTGATTGGGATTGTTATGTTGTTTATCTATCTATGCATATATCAATTGGTTAATTATATTAGCAATCAGACTTAAATTCTAAAATATTTAAAATGGACATAAGTCATAAAATCAAGTTCTGAATTCTTCTATTACTTTTCTTAGCATAAGCCCATTGATTGTAGTTTATATCCAACAAGAATCAAAGATAATGACTGTGTTGTCATTTTGATTTATTTATAATACTCTAATGTAGAAATTAATGGCAAATTTAAATTCTATGCAAACACCTCAAACATCTTTTGGTCCGGCTCCCCTCCCGTTCAATTATCACCCGTTCTCTCCATTTTAAAATAAATGAATGACGTGTGGCACATAAATGATCTAAAGGTAAGAAAAAGGACATGTCAAACCCCATTTATTTCTCAAGTTATCTTTTCTTCTTTGCCCCTCTCTTCCCTCTGCAACATTGCCTTTGTGCCAACCCATTGCCGGTGAATTGGGTATGCAAAGTAACTCAACACAGAAATTCAAAGAGTTTTTGACAAATTCATCATTGTTTCCAACAACGTGAGCTAATCAATAAAGATATCATTTTTTTTTTATATTACATGAGTGCAAATATAATACTTTCAAAAACCGAAACTTGGGTAATAATCACAGCTAGAAACTTGTATATAAATTCAACTCATTTTGTGATCTTTTACGATCAAAATTAGGAAATGAATAACAAAATCAGTAACCCATCCCCACTAGAAAACCCATACCCAAAAAAAAAAAAAAACCAACGAATATTCTTCCGCGTTGTGTTCTTATTATACCCACTAAAAAACCCATAAAAAAATCTTCTGTATCACCGTAATTCCATAATCAAAACAACTGTAATACCTTGCTGTCACCATCAATACCCAAAGACATCACCCACATCGGAATCACAGAACAGCAGCGCTGCAAATTACCACTAACCTTAGCCGAGACCCATCCCACCACCACCGAATCAATAGTCTACAGTGAGTAAAAGTCGCTGGTCATTGCTAAAGCCACTTGCTGACATCATCTGCTTACAAGTCTGATGATGACACATGCCAGCGATACTACCGTTGTTCTAGAATCTCAAATTTATTCACAACCTCTTTTTAACAATTACATGATAGATTACAAGTGATTATTTACCATAGATTACGTGTGATTATTTACCACTTACACAAAGACTGATAATTTTTGTGGGACAGAATTTGGTTTCTGATTCTATCACTCTGTGTGAATAAGATGCAAGTAAATCATTCTATTTAAAAAATATAAAAAAAATATATAAAAAAAGAAGGAGAAAAAGAAAAAGAAAAAGAAAAAAGAACACAATAGTGCAAGTCTTCGTTTTACACACCATAAGAATAATACTAAGTATTATTCGCAAACCTTCCATAAATTTTGCTTTCGCAAATCAATTGTAAATTCAAAAGCTGGAAAAGGTGAGAATTAAGTTGGTATGTTCTTTTGTAAATTTGTGTGAATGACGTCATCATAGCATGGTGTGTTCTGTGCTTTTCCTGAGAGATAGAGGAAAAAACCATAAAAAAGATTTTCTCTGTTTCGAGTCATGCCCATTTAATCTATTTTATGATTTAGATTAAATTTGACAAATTTAAAAGTACATAGACTACCATACCATTTATAATTTTAGGGTAAATTTCATTCACATCCTTTGAGGTTTGGGCTACTACCAACTAGATTCACGACTTTTCAAAACTAACCAAATTAATCCTTAAAGCCAATTTAGTCTCTAAAATAATTGAGAAAAAAAATAACTAACTGTTTAAAGACTAAGTTAGCTTTAGTGACCAAATTTGTTAGTTTTGAAAAGTTTTGGACCTGATTGGTATTAGTTCAAATCTCAAGATATGTTAGTGACATTTATCCAAAATTTTAAAATGACGTCATAATTTGTACGTTCCTAAGTTTAAAAAATCAATTATTTTAGAAACACACCATTTGTCACAATTTGCTTAAGTAGTTAGGAGTGGTTAACAATTACTTACACATTAACCCACTACTTTTTACTTTGTCGTTATACTATTTCTTAAAAAATAAAATCTGAACCACTTGAAATGGTGGGGGGTGGGGTTGGAGGGGAGGGAGATTACACTATAAATAGGAGCACAAAAGATATTAAGGGACCATCAAGTGTACAATATATTTTCTTTTATAATTGAGTTTTAGTTATGAGCTGAGAAAAAATTGAAAGATCCAAATTAGTAAAGCTTGCTCCATCAGGCACCATCTCTAGCCAACTGTGCTGTCCCTTGGAATTAACAAGCATTCTCTTCAAAAGAAAATTCGCAGGTTCTGAAGTCCATCCTTTCACTTTATTTTTGATCTTCAGTATAAAGTTTGCCAAAAATTGAGCATTTACTAATTTAATTGAGTTCATATTAGGTAACGTTTACTTTAGAATTTTACTAAAAATTTACCTTATAAGTTGGGTTCTAAATGTTTGTATACTAAATTAATTTCCTTTAACAAGTAAAGGAGATATGGATGTCATATTATTAAGCTAAAGCAGAAAAATCAGACAAGAAAACATCCTCACTAAGTTACAAGACTCTTGGTTTAATGAAAGAAAGATTTCCAAACCACCAACTTCGGTTTTTTTTTTTTTCTTCCTTATTATATCCAAGTCACCCAATCATTCTCTTTCTCTCTTGATAGAATTCCCTTTCTATGTCTGCAACATTGTCCACCAACACAATAGAACTTCACTCAGGAACAATAAACCACCACACACTGCCACAAATAAGTCAAGACCTACTTTTCTCTCTTAGAACATCTCCAGCAGTATAAGTAAAGACAAAATATTGTCTATAATAGAGAATAAGACCATAAAAATGGTCTCCAATGGCTTTTTTTTTTTTTTTTTTCTCATGAACAGTCATTCATCAAATCTGATGAACCACTGTACATAAGCAATTGAATTTTTTTAATTAAAAAATTATACAAACTTTCTCTCTCCTCCGGATTTTTTTTTCTCTCTTATTCTCTCTGTTGCTTCTTTTTTTCTCTCATCTTCATTGCTTCTTTTCTTTTTTCTTTTTTTCTCTCATCTCCATTGCTTCTTTTTTTCTCTAATCTCCGTTGCTTCTTTTCTTTTCTTTTTCTCTCATCTCCGTTGCTTCTTTTTTTTTTTCTCTCATTCTCTCTGTTGCTTCTCAAAAAGAGAGAGAGAGAGAGAGAGAGAGATGGAGAAAAGAAAGAGGGAGAATGAGCTCTGGCATGGTCTTGTACGTGAGGGAGAAAAAGAAAAAAGAAGAAGGGGTGGGGTGGGTAGAGATAGGTGGACAGATGTGTGGAGGAAAAAAACAAGAAAAAAGAAAAAGAAAAAAAGAAATGAAAACGTGGGTGGATGAGAATGAAGGGAATGAAAGGAAAAATAATATAAATAATAAAAAAATTTAATTGAGAAATGTTACCATAATATTTTCACAATAAATTTTAAGTAATATATTGTTATTAGTTAATATTGTGAAGTAAAAAAATAATTTCAGCGGTGGGTTTAAATCAGAATTAGTAAAAAAATTTCACATAAGATTTTAATGTGATTCTTGTGAAAGTATTGCGAAAAATATTGTGAATATAACAATTTTTATTGAAAAATATAATTGTTAGAAATGAATATAGGAAGAATAAATGATGATAAAAAAAAAAAGAATAAAGAATGAATGAAGAAATAATATTTAAATGAGATAAAGAATGTGATAGAGAATCTGTTGGAAAGTGTATTTGAAAAAGTGAGTAATTAATAGCTAAAAGTCACTGTTCATTTCCAACAATACAAAAATTTGATGAATCTGCTAAAGATGCTCTTATGACCCCATATGTAGACCTAGCAAAACAGGTCAAGCCTTTAGTAATAAAGTTAAACATATTTTTAATTGATTCATTTTCAATATATGTTTGTATAATAAAAAAATTTTAAAATTTTTATGTTGTAGATGAAAATACAAATGATATCATTCGTCAATTTGACAAGTAGTTCACATTCATAAAATGTTTTGACCATTGGATCTACTACTAACATTAGGCAGTTAATTTTTTTTTCATAAGTTCATTTTATATTTTCCTCCAAATTTTTTTCATTACCTAACATCTTATAGTTGTTCTTAGAGTTATATATATAGTATAAGTTTGGGTTTTTTTTTTTTTTTTTTCTTTTCACTTTTTATAGTTTATTTGCTTATATATGTACAACTTTTTAAAAATTTCAATTATTTTGTAAGTACAACTACAATTTTGCATGCTTTCAACAAAGAAGCTAATTCAAAAGCACACTTACTTTTAGAGATGATATTAATCTTTTTTCGTTAAGTTTCATGTATAACATGTATAAGTAATTTTTTCCTTCTATTGTGAAAGTAATTATCAAAGTAGTAGACCATCAGAACTTATTATCTGATTCTAAAGATATTTGCTTATAAAGTATGATCGAGTTTTTTCTCTCTCTCTCTCTCTTTATGTGAAAAAAAAAATACAGGTTATTTTGGACTTACCCGACTGTCAAAGTTCAAATAAGAGACATAGGATCAACAACCCATTTTAGTCTAAAGTTCTTTTATTTGAAACTTTTGAGGGGATATAAATTTTCTTGATTGGAAATCTCTGGTAACGTTTCTTTCAAGATTCAATTATAGCATCTTAGGCTCTTAGCAATAAAATATATATATTTTTTGTATTAGAATTCAAAATTTATTTGTTTACTTTTCCTTTGTTTTCATATTTACCAAACTAGTTTTTTTCTTTTTTAATTAATATATTTTTAAAAATTATTAAATAAAAGTGGTCACCATACACTGAGGGATCAACAACTTTAAATTGAAAGTACAAGTGGTCCATTTGATATTGAGACAAAACCCCAAGAGATCTTTTTGTATTTTGCCAAAAAATAGAAGTTTTTCTATTGTCTGTCAAAAAAAAAAAAAAAATTTACATTAGTCACAAATATCAAAATTATTCAAAGGATGAAATTTTTCCTTATTTTTTTTTTCATTTTGTCTTAATATTGATTTATTCATTGCTATTTCCACCCTATAAGTATAATTAACTTGTGAATTTTGTGACATTCCTAAACAAGATTTAAGTGACGCGCGCGCAAGTGATATCTCTCTCAATGTTATCTTGTAAATCTATTATTTTATGAGTTAAGTCAAATTGGCAAGGTATGCAACTTAAATCGATAGGTTTTAATTCCCTTGTTTAATTACATCCATAGTATTGAAAATATTAGTAAACCTTTTCTCTGTAACGTGTCACGAATGCCCATATGTAAACATAACAAATTCTAATTTTTTTTTTTATTTGAAAATGATAACAAATTCTAATTAACTTAAAGTTATTTTTCAATTAAATAATATATATATATTTTGAAATACACCCCAAAAATAAATTGATGTTTTGACTTAATAATAAACATTATTTATTACTCAATAGATGCGTAATAAATTTAAAATTTATTGTATTTATCAAAAACAAAAAGTTTCAACAAATACTGATTGCTATTTTAATTTTATGATAAGGAAATTTTTTTTTTTTTTGACTGAAAAGATAGAAATATATTAATCAAAAGGAAAAACAAAAGAAGACAAGGAGGCCCGGCCCAGGAACTTTACAACCAAAGAAACAGCCTAGAGCTAAAAAAGAAAACATGGCCCATAACTCCAGGACCTGCTAAGACTTAAAGACAAAAGACAAGGCCATGCATATTACACAAGGGCCATGCATACAACGTAAAAATATAAATCATCCTCCTCGGGGAAGAATCTTTGCAAGTCTCTTGTATTCTTCCAGTAAGGATTCTGCTTGATTAAATATCTCGCATGGGTGGGTTTGAACATTCTTAAACTGGAAGCAGTTTCGAGCATTCCATAATGACCAAGAGATTATGGCCCACAACTCAAGGTCATTTCCACCAAGTTTGTGTAATATATGTGTGGTTTCTAGTTAACTCAATTAAAAAAAAACCTTCAATTGTTGAATAAGTGATATGTAATTCAAACTCGACTACACTAAACTAATAATAACAACAACAACAGTTCTATTATATATATAAACAAACTCACAAAGAATATCAAATAATAACTATTATAGATGTACATATCACGTTGTATGCTTTCTAAACTTTCCTACAATTCACATCATTTGGTGATAGGTAGTTATCATTTGTTTGTTTGATTGTTTTTTTTTCATAAGCCTTGTATTAGGAAAAATTAAGTTGTTTACTCTTTTTGGGATTTAAATTATTGTACATTTTAATTTAAATTTAAGAATTTTTTTTTAAGATTTTAGAAAAGGGAATTGAAGGAGGTGCGTAAATAGGCCAAAGAGAGAAATTAAGAAAGCCAAAATAGCAGATTGATTAGAATTTAGAGGGAAAAAGGTTCCCAAAAAGACAAGATAGAAATCTGAGCTTTGTTTTATACGAATACGCTTCACATATGTAGACAATGTCGTTGATTTAATATCAAATAAAAAGTTTTAATAGGTGAATATATATAATTTAGTAGTCCTTTGTTGGTGGGCATCCATAAAAGTTGTCCATAGATTTTAACCTGAGCGTCCTACTTGAGGATTGGTGTAACTTAACTAATCCTCATTTTTTTAATATATATATATATATATATTATATTCTCTTACACTAACGTGGCCTTGAAGCTTCCTAATGCCAAAGTTACTTAATAATGGATGATTTTTGGGGTCCTTTACATTTGAGGACTCAAGTTAATGCACTAATCATATCATGTTGTAATTATAGGTAGATTTCTCATGTTGTAATATCACATTTAGTACATGTTGATTCTTTAGATGAAAAAATTCAAAGAATATTAATTATCTTTAATTTTGGTGTTATTAAGGGATTCTGTTAATTAATTTAACTTTAGACCAATATATTTCCTATTTTGAATATATCGTATTTTTTTAAAAAAAAAAAAAAATGAAAAGAAAAGAAAAAAGAGAATACGGCTACTGAGAGCTTTTCATTGTGGGCATGTGGGTCATCCGGAATCATGTAAAGTACAAACCTTTGCGTCTCAAAATCTCTAATTCTTTTTATTTTTTATTTTTTTTATACCTTTGATTTTAATAATATGCAGCAATAAGCAACTAACAATTTTACACTTTTTCAGGGAGGATTCCATATGGTACATATATATTTTTTGGTATATCCTAGATCTACTTAATCTTAATTATTAATATAAGTTGTTTGCATTATTTAGTGTGTGTGTGTATATCAATATCAATTATCAAATTGATTAAAGGAAACAATAAAAAAAAAAAAAAAAGTGTGTGTGTGTATATATATAAAATTAAGATTAGGTTTAAGACATCAATTTTTGTTCAATAATTTTTATTTTTATTTTGAATTCAATTGGCTAATTTTTTATATATCAATCTTGGTCCCTGTGTTCGAATGATGATGCCATAATGTCAAGAGGAAAAACCTAACAAAAATCTTGATGAAGATATGTATGTAGGGTTGGGGCCTAGAGCCTGGAGTAGCTGTCATTATGGAAGTTAGTGCATATAAACCCTCTTGGACCAGGGCTATGTAACAATTGAAACCGGATTTTCAATTGTTTTTTGGGTTATATGTAAAATAGTTTATATGCAATAAATATTATCCCTTGGACCAAGTTATGGAATGTTTTCTAGTGCTAATGATTGTTTTTTGTTTGCCACTAGGAAAACGGAAGTTCACGATTGAAAAACTCAAAAACATGATGTCCAGATTTGCTGGTGCTACTGATTCTTCACATAAAATAGAAATTGTAAGCAAAGAGATTATCCAGTGGCCCGGCGAGTGTTGCATCTACAAGGTCCCCAAGAGACTTCGCAAGGTAAATGAAAAAGCCTACACTCCAAATCTAATTTCAATAGGCCCTATTCATCGTGGAAATCCGGAGCTGATGGACATGAAAATGCTTAAACAAAGATATTGCGACAGATTCTTTGATCGGACTAAGAAAGTCAAGGAATTTGAACGTTTCATTGAAGAAAACGAAGATAAGATTCGCAACTGCTATGCAGAAGAGATCACTCTACCCCCTGGGAAAGAATTCGTGTATATGATTCTACTGGATTCTATCTTTATCATTGAGCTCTTCCGGATGACTGCTAAGAGGAGAGAAAATGAAAACGACTATATATTAAGTAAACCATGGCTAGAGGAAGGCATAAAGTATAACTTGTGATAGTGACGCTTTTAAGAGTGCTGACGGGAACACGCAATCCGTTAGTCAGTCTCACCTGGGCGCCGCCTTTTTGGTGTTCATAGCCACACCCCGTGCGTAACAGCATTAAGCTGACGAATGACGTTGATGATCTAGGGCTGACGACCTTGGCTGAAGGGGTCCTTGGTGACGACTTTTGTGAAGACGTACGTAAGCTGACGACAGGGTAAGCTGACGACATTGTGGGTTGACGACCTTGGGGAGTGAGACCTGAAGGAGCAGTCCAACTTTCATTTTTTAGCCTACTTTGACTTCTGTGTGAGCATGGGGAAAGTTCCTACGCTACCCGGTCAACTTTGGTCTAAAAGATCCCTATAAGAAAAAGAGTTCTATACAATATGCAAAGTTCCGCGAATTACTCTCCTAAAAGGAAAGTAATCCCCCACCAAGGCGTTTATTTCAGCTCTACACCACTATATAAACCCCGAAAACCCTCATGGCAAAAGGTACGCACAACTATCCCAACTCTGGCACTCTAGGGTTGTTTGAGACTCTAACTTGACCTTCGGAGGGTTTTTGGCCGGCACCACATCGGTGCTCTCCTTTAGGTCACTTTTGTTTTTCCTTTGCAGGTGTTGATTCGAGCTGGAGAGTGCCCGCGACCTACTGGTGTTTTCTTCGGCATCATCAGTTGGCGCCGTCTGTGGGAAATCGACGAGAGCGTAGAAAAGAATATCTAGCCCTCGCTCTACCCCTGAGACTAAAGGTTGCATGGTACTCACCAGATCGATGGCAACAATCAACAACCAAGGCGACGAACCGCACGTTACAGCGCTAGAAAGGCAAGTTTAGACGCTGGCCGCTGCCGTCGAACGACTTACCAAACAGAATCACGACTTAGAGGAGCAACTACGGCAGATGACCGCGCAACAAAGTGCGCCAAGGGAGGACCAGGAAGTAGCAAGCCCGGAAGGGAGGAATGCCGTCAGGCCTGAAGGTAGCACCGCACCAACAAGGTTGGAGCGGCCGGAGACAAACCCGCCATCTGCCTCGGACTCCCTACCGCCTCACATTACGGCCGAGATGCAAGAAATGAGGGAACGCATGGATGCGATGATGAAAGCCCTTAGAGGACGGGTGTCCAGCAACCTGGACGACCTGGTCCATAGAACGGATTCGCCTTTCACAGTGTTGGTAAATTCATGCCCCGTTCCTCCAAAGTTTCGCATGCCCCATATGGAGAACTACGACGGATCCAAAGACCCGTTGGACCACCTGGAGTCTTTTAGAACCCTAATGCATCTTCAGGGTGTACCCGATGAAATCATGTGCAGGGCTTTCCTCACCACCTTGAAGGGGCCGGCGAGGGATTGGTACACTAGGCTGACGCCTAATTCAATAGGCACTTTTAAGGAATTGGGTGCACAGTTCGTGTCACACTTTATTGGAAGTCATCGACGCAAGAGGTCTATTACGTGTATACTGGGCATCAAGCAGCGAGAGGGCGAAACATTAAGGTCCTATATAGCCCGCTTCAACAAGGAATCCCTCTCGATAGACGAAGCAGATGATAAGATACTCGTGGCAGCATTCACGAACGGGCTACGAGAGGGTAAGTTCTTGTTCTCTCTATGTAAGAATGACCCAAAGACTATGTCCGACGTATATTACAGGGCGACGAAGTACATGAACGCGGAGGATGCCTTGCTGGCCAGAGACGACTATAAACCAAGAAAAAGGGAGAGACAGGAAGATACGAGACCCGACAACGGACGAAAAAGGGGGAGAACCAGAGAGGGACGAGATGATCGACGACCCAAGCCGCCTACAGGAAGGTACACGAACTTCACTCCCCTAAACGCACCCATCGACCAGGTGCTAATGCAAATCAGAGATGAGGAAAATTTAGCCTTTCCCGGCAAGCTGAAGGGAGATCCCAGCAAGAGGCCAAGAGACAAATACTGCCGTTTTCATCAGGACCATGGCCATGATACCGCCGATTGCTATGATTTGAAACAGCAAATAGAGGCTCTCATTAGGAGAGGACGGCTGCAGAGGTTCGTCAATAAGGAGAGGGCAGACTTGCCGCAAAATCAAGCCCCTCGGCAAGATAACGAACGACCCAGGCAACCTGCCAGAGATATAAGGATGATCGTAGGAGGAACCACGACTGTTGGGTCATCCAAGAAAGCCCGAAAGACTTACCTCAGAATGGTTCAGAACGTCCATACGGCAAGCTCCGCGCTAGGAAGGTCACAAATCGACGATCCCGTCTTCGAATTTCCAGAAAGAGACGCCCGGCGCCTTCACCACCCCCATGACGACGCCCTCGTCGTCACCATACAATCAGGGGATTACAACATACACCGAGTCCTTGTAGACAACGGTAGTTCGGCAGACATCCTCTACTATCCCGCTTTCCAACAGATGGGAATTGGAAGAGAACGACTAGTTCCGACTGACGCCCCGCTCGTTGGTTTTGGAGGAGCAAGAATACTCCCACTTGGTACTGTTGCTTTGACAGTAACCATTGGAGATTACCCACAGCAGGTCACTCGGAACGTGACATTCCTAGTAGTTGACTGTTCGTCGGCTTACAATGCCATCATAGGGCGACCCACCCTCAACTCATGGAAGGCGGTGACGTCAACATACCACCTAATGATGAAGTTTCCTACTGATCATGGAGTTGGAGAATTGAGAGGAGATCAGGTATCCGCACGCGAATGTTATGTGGCTATGATGGAGATGGACAACCACGTCCTGGCCATAGAGGAGCGTCGGGTGGCGACGGAACCTGCCGAGAGACTTGAAGATGTCCTTCTCGACGAAGCCCGCCCGGAGCGAACAACCAAAATCGGCACCCTAGCCAGCCCGACGGTACGTCTAGAACTTGCGATCTTCTTGAAAGAAAACAGGGATGTATTCGCGTGGAGCCACGAAGACATGCCAGGGATCGATCCATCAGTCATGGTGCACAGATTGAACGTGTCGCCATCTTTCCCGCCTGTCCGACAGAAGAAAAGAACCTTCGCCCAAGAGAGGGATCAAGCAGCAGCAGAAGAGGTCCGTAAACTACAAGATGCGGGATTTATCAGGAAGTGTACTACCCTGATTGGTTAGCAAATATCGTGATGGTCAAGAAGAACAACGGGAAATGGAGGATGTGCGTCGACTTCACGGACTTGAACAAGGCATGTCCCAAGGATAGCTATCCCCTCCCGCGGGTCGACACCCTGGTGGATTCTACGGCCAAACATCAGTTACTTAGCTTCATGGATGCATTCTCCGGGTATAACCAGATCCGGATGGATGAAGCTGATCAAGAGAAAACTTCATTCGTAACAAGCCAAGGCCTCTTTTGTTACAAGGGCATGCCCTTCGGCCTAAAAAACGCTAGCGCAACCTATCAGAGGCTTATGAACAAGATGTTTGCACGACAGATTAGAAGGAACGTCCAGGTATATGTCGACGACATTCTGGTCAAAAGCCAAAGGGAAGAAGTCCATTTGGAGGATCTGAAGGAAACATTTGATACTCTTCGTTCCTACAACATGAAGCTCAACCCAAGCAAGTGTGCTTTTGGAGTGACGGCAGGAAAGTTTCTGGGGTACATGGTGTCCCAAAGAGGGATCGAGGCCAACCCAGACAAGATTCAGGCCATTATGGGAATGGCCCCTCCCAAAAATATTAAGGAAGTACAAAGCCTCAATGGTAGGGTTGCCGCGCTCAGCAGATTTGTGTCAAAAGCTGCAGACAGATGTCTACCTTTCTTTCGAACGTTGAAAAAATCCTTTGAATGGACTGCCGAGTGTCAACAAGCGTTCGAAGATTTAAAGGTCTATCTCTCTTCACCGCCATTGCTAAGCCCTTCCCAATCAGGAGAAGAACTGTTCCTCTATCTGGCCGTTTCCCCAGCAGCCGTCAGCGCGGCTTTAATTAGAGAAGACGATGAGGTCCAACGACCCGTGTACTACGCAAGCAAGGCGTTACACGGCGCAGAAGAGAGATATCCCCCCATGGAGAAACTTGCCTTCGCTTTGGTTACAGCGGCTCGTAAGCTCAAGCCATATTTTCAAGCCCATACAATAGTCGTCCTAACTGACAAACCTTTGCGACGAGCAATGGGCAGCCCTGCGGCAGCCGGACGAATGGCGTTATGGTCTGTAGAATTGAGTGAATTCGATATACAATATCGTCCCCATGTTGCCGTCAAGGGGCAAGCGGTGGCCGATTTCATTGTTGAGTTCACCAGCACAGAAGGCGAAGAGGAAAAGAATTCCCAATGGAGCATTTTCACTGACGGGTCGTCCAACAAGAAGGCTGGCGGGGTAGGGGTCGTACTTAACTCCCCGAAAGGCGACGAGCTCAAGTGTATGATCCGCCTCGATTTCCCTACAACTAACGTGGTTGTTCATTGCGACTCCCAAGTCGTCACAAGCCAGGTAAACGATGAATACGAATGCAAGGGTGAAAGAATGAAGAGGTACTGGGAGCAAGCAAAAAAGAGAATGGAGGGGCTGCAAGCAAAAATAGTCCAAGTTCCGAGAGAAGAAAACGAACATGCTGACCGACTTTCCAAAGCCGCGTCTGCGGACCCTATGGCCACCATTGACGAGGTACTCTCTTTTACTCAGTCTTCACCATTAATTGACGCTGTCTGCATACAGGAGATTGGTTCCGAAAACGATTGGACCACGCCCTTGATCTCCTACCTAAAAGATGGCACGTTGCCTGACGAAAAGGAGGCTGCCAGAAAGCTGAAGGTCCGGTTTGCACGTTTCGTCTTGATAAAGGACGTCCTCTACAAAAGGGGCTTTTCTCGGCCATACCTAAGGTGCGTGGGCCCTGAAGAAGCGAGCTATGTCATGAGAGAAGTACATGAGGGGATATGCGGCAACCACTCCGGATCACGGTCATTGGTACAGAAGTTGGTTCGGGCCGGGTACTATTGGCCGACGATGCAAAATGACGCCCAGGTTTATGTGAGAGCTTGCGACAAGTGTCAAAGATTCAGCAACATCATTCGACAACCGGCGGAGGGATTGACCCCCATAACTGCCCCGTGGCCATTCGCCCAATGGGGGTTGGATATCATGGGACCATTCCCGATGGCAGCACGACAGCTGAAGTTCCTCGTCGTTGGCATCGATTACTTCACCAAATGGGTTGAAGCTGAAGCTCTAGCCACAATTACTGAGAAGAATATAAGGGGTTTTGTATGGAGAAACATTGTTTGCAGGTATGGGATTCCAAGAGTCTTAATTTCAGACAACGGCAAACAATTTGACAACGACTCCTTCCGAGCCTTCTGTTCAGAGTTAGGAATCAAGAACCACTATTCCTCCCCAGCCCATCCTCAGGCAAATGGGCAAGTGGAAGTAACCAACCGATCCTTGCTCCGAATCATCAAGACTCGGCTCGAGGGGGCAAAGGGCGTATGGCCCGAGATGCTACCGAGTGTGTTATGGGCATACAGAACGACGGTACGAACCCCTACTGGAGAAACCCCGTTCCAGCTGACATACGGAAGTGAAGCGGTCATTCCAGCCGAGATAGGGCTCACAAGTTATAGGGTGGCCAATCACGACGAGGGAAGAAATGATCAAGAGCTTCGTTTACAACTGGACCTAATTGACGAAGTAAGAGCGGTGGCCGAGCAGAGACTCGCGCGATACCAAGACCTCGTAAGCAAGCACTACAATTCCCGGGTCAAGCACCGAGACTTCAAAGTCGGAGATCTTGTTTTAAGGAAAGTGATGGGCGCAGCCAGAGATCCCACGCAAGGAAAGCTCGGCCCAAACTGGGAAGGACCCTACAAGGTCGTATCATGGCAAAGAAAGGGCACCTACCACCTGGAGACTCTTGACGGGCAGAAACTACGACACCCCTGGAACGCCGAGCACCTCAGAAAGTACTACCAATAGAAGATGACAAGCAGAACGTTACTCCTCACTGCCAGTTTATAATCCTTAATTTGTCTTAGCATTTCCTGTTTACAGTACATTTTAAAGTCCAAAGGGCTGAAAGTTAATCTTTCCTATTTTGAACAATATTTTATTTATGCATTTCATCACAATAAGAAGAAGTCCATTCAGAAACGACTAGTAAATTTCTTATGTCCTGAAGAAAACAGAGAGTTCTCTACAACTAAGTCCACAAGTTGGACAATCTAATGGCCAAACCCACAAAGTGGACGGACTACTTCTAAGTCCACAAAGTGGACGGCTTACTCATAAGTCCACAAAGTAGACGGACTACTTCTAAGTCCACAAAGTGGACGGCTTACTTATAAGTCCACAAAGTGGACGGCCTACCTCTAAGTCCACAAAGTGGACGGCTTACTTATAAGTCCACAAAGTGGACGGACTACTTCTAAGTCCACAAAGTGGACGGATTACTTATAAGTCCACAAAGTGGACGGCCTACTCCTAAGTCCACAAAGTGGACGGCTTACTTATAAGTCCACAAAGTGGTCGGACTACTCCTAAGTCCACAAAGTGGACGGATTACTTATGAGTCCACAAAGTGGACGGATTACTTATAAGTCCACAAAGTGGACGGCCTACTTATAAGTTCGCGAAATGGACGGTCTACTTTTAAAATCCACAAGGTGGACGACCCACTTCCATGTCCACAAAGTGGACGACCTGCTTCTAAGCGACGACCTACTTTTATGTCCACGAGGTGGACGACCTTACGCCTAAAAACCACAGGGTAGACGACCTCATCACTAATACATAAGATGTACAAGGGCAATAAAATGCTGATGTGTACCGCCTTAGGCTCGTCACCTTGCCTTGATATAGCAAAGTGACGGTGTTATTTTCAAAGTGACGGAGTTATGCTCGAAGTGATGGCATAACACAATTAGCTAACGGCATAGTCCGTAGAAATGATGGGCGTATTGCCAGATGGACACATCGAGCAAGGTTAGCTGAGATAGAAGCTGACGCCATTAGCATGCTACAGCCATACAACGAAGTTGCCCAACGACGTCGCACATGAAACTAGCGGGGTGACAAAAACGACCTTAAGTTCTCATGAAAAAGAAGCTGACGCCGTCATCAGCCCAAAACTTGAATTAAAAAAAAAAAAAATCGTCACCCTTAAGCTGACGAGCTCATCGCGGACAGTTTTTGCTTATAACAAAAAGCACGACAGACGCATGGCAAACATCAATCAAGCCGTCACTTATGAAGCTGACGGTTTGGAGCTCAAGCCGACGTGCAGGCTGACGCCGTAGTAGCTGATGCCATCAAGAGGTTGATGAGCAAGAAACTTTTCAAAAAATAGTGGACAGGCTGACGTTGTTTTCTTTGTAGCATGAAATAACTTAAACAACGCCGTCATCTATAAGCGACGGAATCATTATGATTTAACACAGAAAGAAAGAAAATATGCTTTGAACATAAGGAAAAATATTAAGATTAACGTAAACATTGTCTTTACAAAAGCCCAAAAAACGGGCGTCAAGCGTTAAATGTCGTCTACACTTTCCATTTAAAAAAAAAAAAAAAAAAAATGATGATGATGCTCAAGTTCATGAGGTCGGGAGATCTTGGGGGCTTCCGTCATCATTAACAACAAAGGGCTGAACGGAAGGGCTGACGGCACAGAGATCGCTGATAGAAGGATCTGCGGGAGTGAAGTTGACGGGTTGGTCTGCGGCCGGCTGACCAAGGACGACACTATCGTCCCTCCGATTAGCATCGTCACCTTCCTCATTGACGGTGTCTCCTGCGGGGGTTGACGGAATGGATTCATCCATAGAAATCTTCGACAAGTCCAAGTCAGGATAAATAGACTTCACTTGCTTCAAGCAATCCTCAAACCTGTCCCCGTAATAGGCAGCACAAGCATCAATGAAAGATGACGAGTCCTTGAACTCCGCCACCGCGTCATTCCTGGCCGTTTCCACTTGGACGAGGATGGACTTCAACTCTCTCTCCGCCGTCAGCTTAGCCTCTTCATCCCGCTCACGACGGCGGCTTTCCTCCGCCAGTTTTTCTTTGAAGTCCTTCAGCTCCTCGCCCAATATGCGGTTCGCGTCCCTGTACTGCATTTGGCCGTCAGTTAGGAACTTGATGCGCTCCTGCAGACGGGTAATCACCCTTTCCTTAGCAGAGCACCTGCGTGACAGGGCCTTCATGCGAACCATGGCCTGGAAGCGAAAGGAAACAAGACAACGTCAGGATACAAAGGTAGATCGGACACCAAAGTAGGAAACGAAGCTTACCCTGGTAAGGTCAAAAAGGCCCGACGCCTTTATCTCGTCAACAGCTTGCTCGGCAAGGGGGTCCATTTCCTCGTCCTTCAAAATAGACTCCGTCACCTCTACCGCGTAGTCCTTGTAGGTCAGCAGACGGCGCACGGATCCTTGAACAATGGGTCCTGACGAGGTCATCGGTCCCTTGCCTGCCCCATGAGCAGACCGGGGAGGTGACGGCCTTCGAGAAGATGTGTCCCCGGGAGTGGGGGCAACCTTCTTCCCCTGACGGTCTTCCCTGCCGTCAGGTTTTCTCTTGGCCCCGGCCTTCCCAACGGGCCTGGGGGCTGACAGAGGAGTTAACTCGCCCCCAGTCCTCTCTTGTTGCTTTTTCTTAGCCGCCGCTGCAGCTCTGACCCTTTGCCTGGCTGACTCCATTTCTGCAAAGAATAAGGATTAGAAAAAAAACCACGTCAGGTTAAAGACAAGAAGCTGAAAGATACTCACGACGACGGGAATAAGCGTTCAGTCTGCAAGCTTCCTCCGTCGGCTCAGGTCCACCATAATACAAGTGAAGAGTATCTAATGTGATTAGATCCCGACACTTCCTCTCGTCCAAGGGAATGGCCGTCACCCGGCGAATGAAAGCTTCTTGTTCCGCGGAGATACGTGGACGGTTGTTAGCTGCAATGAAAAGTGACGGGTTAGGACAGCAAATAAGTAGACGAAGCGAGAAGGGTCGACGAGATTAACCTGAATCTCTAACATATGCCCATGTGTTGTCAAAACCATTGGGCATCGTCTCCCACTCCTCTGGACGACATACCCAGTTCGTCCCTTCTACAAAAAAGTATCTGCCCTTCCACTTCCTATTGGAGTCGGGCATGTCGGACACTAACTTCAACTCCTTGTCCCTCACTGCAAAATGGTACACTCCCTTTGACGAGGAGATGTGCTGAGGACGATAACACCAAAAGAACTCGTCCAAAGTCAGCTGACGGTTTCCACCGCTCAGACGACCCCACAAGATCTCAGCGCCAATGAAGGTTCGCCAAGCATTGGGGGCAATCTGGCTGACGGATATCCCCAGGAAGTTAGCCAGCTGACGGTGTAATGCCGTCAGCGGCAACCTTAGCCCGGCCGCGAACATGGCGTCATACATGCCAACATCCGCGGTTCGTCCGGAGTAGCACTTCTCACCCTCCTCAGGAAGGCGAATGGGAATATCGTCTGGAATTTGATAACGAGACCGCAACCTTTTAAAAACGTTCTCTGACATCGTTGGGAGGAAATTGTTGACGGACCACTCTGAGGGTAAGATGAAAGGACGGTCATCACCAGAGGATCCCGAGGTGCTCTCTAAGGCCTCCTCGTCACCGTCACTCTCCCCCCCGTCACTGATACTTGCATTTTCGCAAAACCCCTGGTCTTCATCACCGCTCACCTCACTTCCTCTTGAACTCTCCATCCCACCGTCAGAAGGAGTTGACGATTCTCTTTCTGACGACCAGGATAGGCCCTCTGCGGGCTCACGACTAGACGGGAAAACTTCGTCGTAACCCGCTCCGTCGCGGATCGACGACTGGTCACTCGGCGTCTCCCTAGACATCTGACTACCTACAAACGACGGGTTTCTTTCTAAGATCCTAGGCCGACGACTTCACTAAAGGGCGACGCTATAAAAATAAAAAAGTAAAGTAGCGAAAACTTACGTGTAGGAGGACGGTCTCAAGAAGCTGACGGTTGCGCGATTGACGATGTGTCAAGGCTGGCAGTGACGGATTCGTTCTCTCAAGATGGACAAGGCGAAAAAAGTGGGAAAAAGGTAAATAGTGAAGTATATATATAGGAGAGGAAGCGCGGAAGACGAAGCGACATACCCATCCAGACGCGGAGCCAATCAGCCTATGACATGTGTCCCACCATTTAATGAAGATGGCACAGACTACCACGCACGAGCCGTTTTCCCCTGTAACAAGAACTCCATGACCCGTCACTCTTATATGACGGGACAATGGAGTGGGGGGCAGCTGATAGTAACGCTTTTAAGAGTGCTGACGGGAACACGCAATCCGTTAGTCAGTCTCACCTGGGCGCCGCCTTTTTGGTGTTCATAGCCACACCCCGTGCGTAACAGCATTAAGCTGACGAATGACGTTGATGATCCAGGGCTGACGACCTTGGCTGAAGGGGTCCTTGGTGACGACCTTTGTGAAGACGTACGTAAGCTGACGACAGGGTAAGCTGACGACATTGTGGGCTGACGACCTTGGGGAGTGAGACCTGAAGGAGCAGTCCAGCTTTCATTTTTAAGCCTACTTTGACTTCTGTGTGAGCATGGGGAAAGTTCCTACGCTACCCGGTCAACTTTGGTTTAAAAGATCCCTATAAGGAAAAGAGTTCTATACGATATGCAAAATTCCGCGAATTACTCTCCTAAAAGGAAAGTAATCCCCCACCAAGGCGTTTATTTCGGCTCTACACCACTATATAAACCCCGGAAACCCTCATGGCAAAAGGTACGCACAACTATCCCAACTCTGGCACTCTAGGGTTGTTTGAGACTCTAACTTGACCTTCGGAGGGTTTTTGGCCGGCACCACACCGGTGCTCTCCTTTAGGTCACTTTTGTTTTTCCTTTGCAGGTGTTGATTCGAGTTGGAGAGTGCCCGCGACCTACTGGTGTTTTCTTCGGCATCATCAACTTGATATTACTTGAGAATCAGCTTCCACTTTTTATTCTTAATGAGTTGTATAGTCAAAGTGGGAATAATGAATGCTTTATGAAACTTGCCTGTAACTACTTTTTCCCCACACACAAGGAAGTATCCACTGAGATGGACGGAGTAAAACATTTCGCTGATCTTCACAGAACTTTCTACCGTCCACCACCACTTGATCATCCACTCGATCTGAAAACTGACAGTCCTATTGAGCATCTATATAGTGCAACAAAGCTAGTGGACACTGCAGGGCTGATATTCCAGAAGCACAAGAAAAATCAATCTGAAGAAAATCAATTTAGAGAAAAAAGACTTTTACTACACATAAAACTCAAGAAACCCAGCGAAATTTGTCCAACTTCATGTCTCATGCATTGCTTCAAAAACTTTTCGTGCTTCAAACGTTTGCGAACTCGCATGGTGGTCCCACAATTTGTGGTAGATGATGGAACCGAAGAACTTTTCCGAAATCTTATGGCCCTCGAGCAGTGTCATTATCCATCTGAAGCTTACATATGCAATTATATTGTCCTATTGGATTATCTTATCAACAGTAAAGAAGATGTGGAGTTGCTTGTTGAGAAAAGGGTTATTGTCAACTCGTTGGGTAGCAATCAAGCGGTTGCTGAAATGGTTAACAAACTTTGCCTTGAAATTGTGGAAATGTATTCCTGTTACCGTCATATCGCTGATGATCTTAATAAGCACTACGACAGCCGTTGGAACAAAAATATGGCATCCTTGAATACTTAACTTTCTTTAATTTCCTTAGGCCTTTTGTCTTCAAGAATACTTAACTTTCTCCATTGTGATATTTTCATATTAGTTGTAAGTTTGGTATTGTAGTAGTTGTCCTTGAAATCGTTAATATGCGCAAGTTGTAATATCCTTTCCTTTCTTTTCTAAATAAAATGTGAAGAAAAGTTGTATGTTTTGTTCCCTAATAAAAGAGTTACATCCCTTCTATTTCAATTTAAGGGCAGATTGTATTACATAATTGCATTCTTTCTTGTGCTGGTAATGGGTGTAGAAAATTTCCTTACAATAATATTAAATTTAATATTGTTAGAAACTGAAAAGGAGCGCCCCAAAGTGGGCATGCATGCCCCTCGGTGTAACTCCCAAGCGTTACTTAATGGAGTAATGCCTTGGGTTGTTACCCCTCCCCACTTAAACTTAGAAATTAATGGGTTTATGATTATCTAAATCCCTCTAGTGATACCCCTCATGTATAGAACGAATTCAAAATTTTATGTGTGCTTACAGAGTATTGGTGAGGCTCTTACGCTGTAAGTATAATTTGCATTACTCTAATAGTGTGCAACACCATCCATAAACTAATTTGATTGTGTACTATTCAAGTTAATTGGAACGAAAAAAAGGAGTTTGAGTTGCAAGTCTATGTGGAGGCTAACTTTGGACAACATAGAATGACTTAGAAGCTCTTGTGAGACTACCGGTTTAGTCAAAGAGAGAGGCACACCAAAAAACCTAATATTAAAATTTACACCACGAGATCTTTGTTTCACCCTCCCATAATTCAATGTCACAATTTTTTGACACACATAATCACAATCCATTAAAACTGTGTTCAACTTCAACCCCTGTATTCCGAAGGAAAATACCTTAAATGCATTGCATTAAATTTCTCAAATAAATTTAAACATTTGGATGCATCAACTAATGAAATACAAACCACCGCATACCTTTAGTGCAATGGCCACTCCACAAGTATAAATGCTTGTGGGGTGCAGGGGGTAAGAGTTAGGGTTCAAGTCTCCAGATGAGAGTTTCACACACATATACACTTAGATTAAACTAGAGTATAAATTTTATCTTGTATAAAAAAATAAAAAAAAAAAATAAAAACTAATGAAATACAAAAACAGTGTTATCATTTATAAGAACTATTAAATTCAGGGCTAAAATTCAATTACACTCCCTAAACTTTTATGAATTGCACTTGTTGTGAAATTGCCTCAAATTCCTATTGTGACTTGGAAAGCTAATTGAGTTTTCTAGTTGAAGAAGGATTAATTTGGTTGTTATTTTTCTTTTTCTTTTTTTGATTTCCTTGGTGTGGAAAAAAAAAGCTATTCCTTAGAGTGGAATGTAAGTTTATTCCTTGTCAAAGAAGTAGTGTATTTCTTGTCTACCGTAGAATTGGAATTGAGGTCTTTTTAACGGATTTGATGACTTTGCTCAAGGGTCCTCCACTGTGTGGAGAGAGGAGGGAATCTTAAAATTGAGCGTGACATCAAAAGAGAAAAAAAAAATGTAATTTCAATTGGAATGTAGCACAAGAAGAGAGACAGCAAGGTTTGAGTTTTTTCTACAAATTTTTGTGTAACGCATAAATCAAGGGGAATTTGGGAGGCTTGGACTAATGTTGTGAGCCAAGAAAAAGAAAGAGGCTTGGGTCTAAGCGAGAGAAAATTAAGAAAAGTAAAGAGTTTGTTTTTAGCCGTAAGACATACATAACATAAATAAATTTTAAGGATCCAACAAAAACAATAGTGAAAAGAAAGTACAACTATCTAGTAAATCATCCAAAAAAATAAAAGTAAAAACACTTGAAGCATTTGTCTACTCTAGCAACATTAGGGGAAAAAACTTTCTATTCTCATACATAACTTGAAAGCTTCGATTTGTGCTAAAACACATGAGCTTGTTTAGACTAGGTTATTGATACCGTACCGTACTGGCCAGTGTACCGGTACCGGTACAGGTACACTCCTATTTCGTACAAAAAAAAATACTGGCCGTACCGGTCTCATACCGGCGAATTCCAGCCGTATCGGACCGAAACACAAAATGCTGTTTTTTTTTTTTTTTTTTTTTGGTAATTGTGGCAGTTTTTGCCTCTAAAATAATCAATAATGAAAGTATTTTGTAGATAATTTCATTATTTCACCTAACCTTTGATCTCTCCAATTCTTTTACTTAATTTGGATTTGGTGATTGAATTAAGAGTTCCATTTTCTTCTTTTTTAACCGTTTTACCTGCATTAATTCTAATCTCCAGTTGATCTTTAGGTTGCTGTATTAATCAATATACAATAGTTGAAATGGAAGGTCTTTATAAGACTAAAAGATGTGTGTGTAAATAGAGATTTTGTGTGTGTGTGGTGTGTGTGTATTTATATATATTAATTATATAAAATAACGGTAAACCCGAAACGGTACACCGGTATTAACTGGTATTCGAAATATATCGTACTGATGGCCAAATCGGTACAGCCTCCAATACGGTATTGACTTCCTTGGTTTAGACCCCAAAATTTAAATTACTATTAGGTTGCTTTTACTCTTAATCAAAGTACGGAACAAGAGTAAATGTGGGCAATGAACTGATAACTGCTCTAGTGCATTAAAATGAACAACAAACAATAGAAGTAAAGCACAAGAGTAAGGGAAGAGACATGCAAACACAAGATAACACCAAAACGTGTTATCGAAGAGGAAATAGAAGAACTCGGCGAAAAACCTCTCCGTGACCCTCCAAGTTGAAATCGATCCACTTGTGAATAAGTTGGAGTACACGAATAACAAAAGACCCTCTATACCTAGTCTACCCAATGTATTTGAGCCCTCCAAGCACCTGCTACCAACGGACTTCTCCGAGTCTTGTCTTCACTAGCTTTTCGAATCCCGTAATACGCCTGATTGCATCCACCAAGGCTCACCGGTTTCTTTTGGAAAATCCCCAAATCTTCCCAAGTTCCAAAACACTCTCTACACTCTGAATAGGTGTGGATTGTGTTTGGATAGAAATCTCCTCTCAAGATATGACAATGGGAGAGGAAAGAAGAGGATGCTGCAATGATTTCTCACTAGGATTTTTCTCTCTAAATAGTCTCTTTTGCTTTTATGGGTAATGAGGGTATATATAGTATAGGTGAAGGGTAAAAAAGTTACACTTAAAATCCTTCAGGCAGAGAGTTTCGCTGGCACCTTGTGGGTTGACCCTTCTCACGAGACACTCGCGAAACTGACAGCCTAGTATGACTCTTCAGTTTCCAGTATGTGCTTCTCACATGCCCTTTTAGCAAGAACCTTTACTCACGAGCTTCTTACGAGTTAGTCGTGAAATTGTACTGATTTTTCATTTTATGCTCGATTCTTCACCAACTTAATACTAAACCCAATACAAAAAAATCTCACAAAATATAAGGAATAAAATTAAAGCAAATACAACACTTTTTGTCATGGAATAAAACTAACATAAAATATAGTTGTAAATCACAACTTTACAATCTCCCTATTGGCTATTCCGTGACAAAACACCCTATAACAGAATCTAGACTTAAACGTGAGTTTGAAAACAATGATAAAACTCACTCACACCTAAATCTAAAACCTGTGATGAACTTGAAACATGTATACTTATAACTTCAAACACTTGCACAAAACATATTAGACCCTCAAGGTAAAACAAGTAATAAACGGACAAGTATAATGTAACAAGTAAACATGTAATCAAGTAAACATTTGAGCAACTTGATCAAAAACAAAATAGTCATATGTAAATGACTGAAATGATCATCCGAGCATGCAACCAATAAAGCACAATGGCATAAAGATGTATACATGTCCAGCACATAAGCACGATGCAATGAGATCAACAAAGCATAGATACAAAATATAACTCAAAGCACCATAAAACAACGAGAAAACAAGCATAAAACAAAATAAGGTTTTCTCATAAAAGAGATGTCTTCTCCCTCTTGGTATATGCATCTCCCCCATGGCTTTCCCCCCTACAAATGTGCACGAGATAGAATTTCCCCCCCTAAGAATGTGCACAAATGTCATATAAAAATGACGATATACTCCGGTATACTCTCTAATACACTCTCTCCCTTTTTGTCACGAATAGACAAATGAATCAAGAGAAAGGAGTGAAAGAAAAGAAGATATGAACAAGGGTATAGATGCATGGAGGGTGCAAGATGAATGAGAAAATGAAGCTCAAACAAAAGATAAAACACCTCAAAGACATAATCCTACAAAGCATAAAGTAAACATGATGTGCTAAGGATAAGGGAACAAGATCTAGACCAAGGTATGACAAGGACACAAGAACATGTTATATGTGCTAAAAGGCCTAAAAGGACTTAACTAGCATGAGTGAATGTAAAAATATGTTAAGTGTTAGAATGTGTGCATCAAAAGTGCATCTAATGTGCATCTAGTCTGCATGTGAGATGCATGAGCAAGGCACCCATGGGGCAAAGTGTGCAAACTACACAACCAATGATTAAAACATGGTAAACATGAATAATTATGGTGATCCCCAAAAATTGGTACTCATTGGAGTCCAAAAGAGTGAAAAAATATCATAGAGGCATTTTATCAAACACTTAGAGTGCACACACTACACATGTATGTTAAACAATACATGAACATATGAAAAACTTGCCTAAATACATGTTATTTTTGCCACAAGGAGCCAGCATCCAAAACAAATCATAATTTAAAACAAAACTCAAACAAAAAGATTGACAAAAATTAAGTTTTCTAACCCCCATTTGAGAAAATTCCAACTATGAACATAAAACTCCCAAAAAACATAATATTAGGATAAAAAATAATGAAAAGAATTAAAGATTACTTTAGAGATGTTAAAGGAATGAAAAACAGTTGAATTTAGTTGGGTACTGATGTAGAACCATTAAAATAGAGGTTTGGAAGAAGATGAGGATCTAAACATTCACAAGTGTTTTATACACTAAGTGAGTTTTCAATTAATATCAGAGCGGGTACACCTTGTCAGATTTCTATATCCTTAGCGTGATCCTTGAACCCTAGGATGGATAGGTCTCAATCCCTCAATGCACCTCCCTTCTTTGATGGGAGTAATTATGCATTTTGGAAAGTGCGTATGCATGCATTTTTGTGCTCTATTAATGAGAGTGTGTGGGATGCTATAGAAATTGGTTGGACAAGGTTGGAAACTGCCAAATCCCCTTGGGATAAGGCAGCTTTAGCAGCGGCTAATGCTAATAGCAAAGGAGGCATGGCAAGGAGGTATGGCAAATTTTAGAGACTACCTACGAAGGCACTAAGAAGGTGAAGGATACCAAGCTTCAAATGCTTACCACTTTGTTCGAAGAATTGAAAATGAGCGAAGATAAATCATTCGACTCATTCTATGGAAAGTTGAATGAAGTGGTAATTGGAAAATTGAACTTGGGTGAGAAGAAGGAAGACTCCAAAGTAGTAAGAAAGATCCTTAGATCATTGCCAGAGAGCTTCCGAGCCAGGTGACCGTCATTAAGGAGAGCAAGGATCTTGATGAGATAAAGGTCCAAAAACTTATTGGCTCTCTTCAAACATATGAGCTCAGTCTACCATCTCAAAAGAAGAGCAAATCCCTTGCTCTTAAGAAGATCAATGAGAGAATTGAAACTCAAGATTCCTTGGAAGAGGACAATGTTGAAAAAGAGGTGACATTCCTTACAAAGAACTTTCGCAAGTTCTTGAAGTTTAGAAAGGATGGAAAGCCCTTTAAGAGAGGAAAATTCTCCAATTTCAAGAAAGACAAGAAAGACTTCAAAGGGAAGGATTTCAAGGACTCTTCTCATTCTCAAGGAATCACTTGTTATGAGTGCAAAGGGCATGGTCATTTGAGGAAAGAATGCCCTACCTATTTGAAGGAAAATGGTAGAGCTCTTGCTACAACACTTAGTGATTCGGATAGCTCAAGCTCCGATTCTGAAGAAAGCTGTGATGGGGAAGGAAACTACTTTGCTTTCATGGCCATCGCACCTATAGATTTTTCGAAAGATTTAAGTACTCTAAAGGAAGAGCTTGGTGAGCTTACGGAAGTGGAATCTATTGGTGTTGGAGATGTATTCGATGATGATGATGAAGAGTGTGTTTATGAAGGAACAAATAGATTGCAAGAATCATACAATGCACTTCTTGAAAAGAGTGGAGAATATGCAAGAGTGGCTAAGGCAGCCATTAGAAAGATGAAGAAAACCGAAGAGGACTTTAAAAGCATCCTCGCACTGTACAAAGTGACCAAGTGTGAAGTTGAAGGGTTAAATGAAGAACTAAACAATGTCTATTCCAGTATAAAGTTTCTTGAGCTTGAGGTTGTTCAAGAAAATGCCAAAGTGGAGTATGTTGCTTCTAAGAAACTTGATGAAGTACTTGCCTATCAAAAACCCTCTTCAGATAGAAGTGGCTTAGGGTATACCGGAAAAGATAGCTCAAACTCTAAAGTGTCAAAGGAAATGAAGTTTGTCAAGGCTAAAGAAGCATCAACTCCTCTTATTGACAATGTAAAATCTTAAAAGAAGCCAAATGTGGTGAATCAAATGGTTTTGATGAAGTCTCCCAAGCCAATTGTGGCTAAGCCTAAGGTAAGAGGAAAGTCTCTTCCTAAGAGACAAAGAGGTCCACAAATGCAACACTATTGCCATCATTGTGGAATCCTAGGGCACATAAGACCATATTGCTACAAGCTCCAAGCATTGAAGAATGTAGATCTTCCAAGAAAACAAGGAAAAGACAATGAGAAACCCAAGCAACCAAAAGGGCAAGAAGGAGAACCCATTATGAGTGATGTGACGAAGATGATTGACACCATCACCTTAAGGTTTGAGAATCATGACTCAAGTACCCAATTTTCAAAGAATATCACCCGAAACGCACGTACCGTGTGGGTGAAGAAGGGTACTCAAGAAGGGCATTTCATGGGACATATGTATATAGGGCTGGGGCCTAAGAAAAATAGGTTAATGTACTTAGGCTAAGAACAATTGGTTAATGTACTTATGAGCCCAAGTACATTAACCAATTTTTCTTAGGATAGGCTCTTGGAAATACGTATATAGTGTTGGGGCCTAGAGCCTGAAGCAGGTGTCATTATGGAAGCCACTGCAGATAATGCCTCTTGGACTAAGTTCTAGAATGATTGTATTCTAGCGCTAATTATTCCTATTTCTGTCATCAGGAAAACGGAAGCTTACAATTGAAAAACATGGCCACGCCTAATGGTGTTACTGATTCTTCGCATGAAACAGAACTTGTTGAACGCGAAGAAATTTTCATTGACATTCCACAAGACATGGAGCATGTCGAGTGGCACAACAAGTGTTGCATTAACAAGGTCCCCAATAGACTTCGCTTGGTAAAGGAAGAAGCCTACACTCCTAAGCTAATTTCAATAGGCCCTGTTCATCGCAGCAATCCGGAGCTGAAGGACATGGAAAGGCATGAAAGAAAGATATTGCAAGAAATTCTTTTGTTTAATTAACAAACGTGAAAATGATTTTGAAACAATCATCAAAGAAAACAAAGATAACATCCGCAATTATGCACCAGATACACTCTACCCTGTGGTAACAAATTCGTTAAAATGATACTACTCGATTCTATATTTATCTTTAATCTCTTCTTGAGGACTGCTAAAGAATATGAAAATAATTATATATTAAGTAAACCATGGCTAAAGGAGGGCATAATCATCCACTCAGGCGAAAGTAGTGAATCATTTCACTGATTGGCACAAATATTTCTACTATTAACCCAACCAGAAGGTTGGAGCTCCTATTAGTCATCTATTTAGTGCAACAAAGCTGTACACCGAAGGACTGATAAATTACAAGCACTTAAATATTTACTAAAAGTAGAAATCCCTTTTTCATATGCAATTATATCGTGCTATTGGATTTTCTTATCAACAGTAAAGAAGAGGTGGAGTTACTTGTTGAAAAAGGGGTTATTGTTCACTCATTAAACAGCAATGAAGCGGTTGCCGATATGGTTAGCAAACTTAGCGTTGGAATTATCTTAAATACGAAATCTTCCCTCAGATTGGAATACTGAAGCAAAGAATTTCTATCTCTATTAGAAATAAAATCAGAGCTGAAGGGTTGAATTAATACCAGTCCAACTGAACTCTCTAGGCAAATTCGGAGATCCTATGAAGAACATAAACAAGCAAGCCCCACCCAGTGGGTGGATTAAATTTAAATTAAGCTTTGATGCAGCTATTACATATGAAAATACATCATTAGCAGTTGTTGGCAGAGATGAAAAGGGAACATTGCTAATGGTCATGGCAGAGCAGACAGTTCTGGTGAGTCCTTTGTTGGGTGAAGCTAAGGCAGCATTATGTGCTATCAGAAGAGCAGTAGATGAAGGTTTTAAGAAAATCATTGTAGAGTTTAGCAACAAAAAAAAAAGATAAATCATTGTGGAAGGGGATGCTTGGAATGTTATTGAGGCCCTTGGAAAGTCAAGTTGAAACCACACTGGAGTACAGCAACTATTGTAGTTGATATTATGGAGCTCATCAAATCTTTTGAATTTTTTTCTTTTTCTTTTGTGTATAGAATGGGCAACGTTCCTTCCCATCTTTTAGTTCATTGGCAATGGACAACAATGGTAAATTGGTAAGGGCCCATCTCCAAATCTCCCTTTTCTTGGTAGCCTAAGTTGTAGACAGAGATGGAACCAAGTCCTCTTTCTTTTGTAATCTTTTTTGTGATTCAATATAGTATTTATTCACGAAAAAAAAAAAAAAAAACCTATACACAAGTGGATTTGTTTTCTTTTGTCCCTTTTAGCTTCTTTAATTTTTTTTTTTTCTTCTTGGTAAATATTTATTGAAGCCCATGATTTTTGTTTTTAGTTCTTCCTGGGTCCAATTTTCTCTTAAATATCCAAAACCCATTTACATATATTCATTCCCTTCCTTCATGCAAACCCTGCCCCTAGTTTCATTTTCTTTTGGGCTTGGTCGCCTACATAGCTCTCATCTCACACTCTCACGATAGGCCGAGACAAGGATCCATGGACTCAAAATTTCCTTAAGTAATTACTTCATTGGGCTTTCGAAGCTGGCCTACCCATCTTGGGAGAGTTAGGGTTTCAAAAGTTCCCTTCGTATGGATATGTTTATCTTCACAAGGCGTATGTCAGACTCCTGCTCTAGGCCTATTCTTGAAAAGACATTTTGGATGGGCTCTCCTAGCAAAATATCACCACGTTTGGAAAAAAAAAAAAAAAAGGGTATAATATATATCTTTTTGTTTAAACAAACTGGAACATTTTTTTTCTTTTGTTCTACTTTTGTTTCTTGACTATCAACTCTTGTGAGTTTCCATAGGCTGATAGGCATCCATTTGTCATAGAGGAGAACATTGTTTCTACAACTACTGATTGAAGCTCAAATATCTAATATAATAATAATAAGACATCAGACTAGGAAAAAAAAATCCATGCACATGTACTCGCAATATGGGCTTCCCTATAGGCCATTGAGGTAAGCGTTGGTTCAGGAAACAGTTCCTTGGCCTACCCATCTTGGGAGGAGCATGACCAGTCACATATATGCTGAAGTATATGAACTTAGTATATCTATACCTTTTTGAATTCAAAGAAATTTGTTGTTTATTACTTTTTTTTGAAACGAAATTTTATAGCCCGTCAGATTTTACGTTACTTGTGAGAATAATAACTTATATATATATATATTCCCCTTTTTGTGCTTGATCTAATAAGTTAAGAATTTAGTTACTTATTGAGTTTCTAAGCTCACCTATTTCTTCTTTGCCAGATGAAGATGAGTAGTTAGCTTTGGAGCTTTGCCTAGATTGTCCGATTAGGCCTTTTGGAATAAGCATAAGTTATGGATTAGTTTGGTATTATTGTAAAAAGTAGAGTTTTAATTATAAAGTTTTACCTTTAGAGCTTTAATTGTACGGTGTTTGTGATAATTAAAGAACTTTAAATGAAAATAGTTCTAGCGTTTAGAAGGTTTGACAAATTACAATAATAAATCACTTTGAAAGAAAAATTTATGAGAAACTTATAACTTTATTAAGAAGAAGATAAATTCAATATATTATGAGTAACAATTGACTCAATAAACGATGGATTTTCCTTTATCCATGTTACATAATTATCAGTACTAGCTTTTAACCTGCGCAATATACGGGAATATTTTATTATATTTATTTGTTATGTTCTATTTTTAATTGTATTCCTTACAAAGCAACTTATATTCTTTAAATGTTTTTCTAAGAAAGAAAATTAACTGGAGAGAAGGAAGAAATAATAAGAAAAAAAAAAAGAGAATAATTATAAATTTGATTAATCAAATGTATTATAAAATGTATAGAAAGAAAAAAGAGAAAAAAAAAATATGAATCATTTCACATCTCTTGTAAATTTCAACTACTGATTAATTATTACAATACGTCAATGAGTATTTCATCACTAAATACAACAATAATACTTGATTGATGCAACCTTAATTCAATAGTAGCTCTTGAACAATGCAGCAATCCAATATGATAGACCTGTACACCAGTAGTAGGAACATACTAATAGAATAACCTACTAATAACATCAGCAAAATTAGAACTCTAGTAGAATAACCTACTTATAATTTAATGAAATTGCTTCCTTGAAGACATTTTGGTTTTACTATAGAAGAGACCAAAATATTAATTATAAAGTAATAAAATTTGATCAATGTTTGCTAAGGACTTAAAGGAGGCAGCAAGTTAGAATACTGGTCTGTTTTAGTTGTCACAGTATATAGTCTAAGAGAAAATTCAGCCAATACCAGTTGGAGAATTCATTTGGGCATTTATACTATTGTAACTTGCACCATGAGCTTAAGAAAAAAAACAATTTATTTTTATTGTAAGCATTAAATGTAGCTTGTACTCGCTTTCTTGCCCACTAAAAGGAGGTAATTGAAAGACTTTCAAAAAATACACAGAACTGGAATTCTAATGAAAAAATTAAAATAAAAACCTTCATTCTCCAATCTAACAAATAGTAAATTATCACATTTTAAATTCCCCAAATTTTATAAGATCTAAAAAAGAAAAGATTAAAAACTAAAATTTATGCTTCATTGCTATTTACAAGCTGCAACGGTTTATAAGATGTAAATGCCCCATAGTTACAAAAAAGAAATAAACAAATTTTTTGTTACAAAAAATGTTGAATTCATGCAGTTAGCCTATATTGATGTAGCTGATTTCCAAAACTTTTTTTCAAATGAATAGGATGCACAAACGCATATAATTTCTTAGTGGACTGAAACACTAGCCAAAGCCCCAAAATGGTCATATCATCCGCAACAAACAAATGTCTCAACACCCAAACACAAATCCACAACTACCCAAAGTTTACCAACCACAAACCAACATAAATTCATTGGAAAAATGTTTTAAATAATAATAATAAATAGAGAAAAACTCACGTTATATAAGACTATAACTAGCATAAGTAGCATTTGGGATTGTTGGGGAGAGAAAGAGCCAAGAGATGGAGAGAGTGTGGCAGGAGGCGGTCTTAAGATTTCTCTCTCTCTCTCTCTCTCTCTCTCTCTCTCTCTCTCTCTCTCTCCCTTATGGGGTTTCTCATTGCAATTTTGGCGGTATGAAGGTGGTAGGAAACTGGTTATTGGCTAAGGCTGGCTCTACAATGGTGGTGGAACTACATCCATAACTATCTGAAATAATATCATGGTCCCTCTAGCAGCCAAGACTTTCACAACTTCAAAGCTGTTATGAAATACAATTTCCAGGCTCATTGGGATTTAGCTAGATATGCGGATGAGCTTCAGGAAAAAATAAACAATAATTATTAGAATAATATTGTACCTGTTCTGTAGAAAAGAAGTACATGAATAGAGCATCTTTGCATTTTTTTTAATGTAAACTATCAAAAAAGTTTGATTAAGACCTTTGAATGTATTATATAGTGTGAAACTCAAATAATAAGAGGTGTCCTCCAACCAAACATGGTCTACTAAATGAATTACATGCAAAACTTGTCAACTTAATAGCAACCACACTCATTGTTCTATTAATGAAAATTCACACACCAGCAACCATAAAGTTACAACAACAAAATACATTGTCTACAATTGTCTACCATTAAAACAAACCTAGTAATTATGTAGATAGGGTGAGAGGCAATAAAAATTAGATAGAAAAAAAAAACAATATCCTTTTTGTAACTCTTCAGCCATTGTTCTTATATGGCAGTTACAGACTTCTCAGCACATGTTCACAAAAACACTTACCTTATGTCTTAAAACTTCCATTTGAAGTTCATAACTCTAAAATTTGTTTCCAATATATTAACTTATAAGTTATAACACTATTTTCTCAGACCCAAAAAATAAACAAAAACTGCTATATAATAACTTGAAGATCACCTATAAGCAAACTTAACTACATACATTGACTTGCTAAACAAAATTACAAACAACAATTCAATTGTATTTTAATTTTGATCTTCATATAATAACTTTGGAATATTAGTTGTCATACGTTAGAACAAAAAAGGCATCAGACTCTCTCTCGGTCTTTCAATTTAACAGTTTCTATTTTTTATTTTTGCTTTAAATTGTGTGCACACAGTAAATGGATAAGTTTGAAAGCCCTCAAATAGTGCAACATGCGGTATTTTGGAACTTTTAAACTTGACACGTGCTAGAATTTTAAGGGGTGTTTTTTCCTATGTGTTGCAACAACCTTGCTTAATGACTTCATGCTTCATCTCTAAATCTTGTAGATCCAAAGTTGTCAACAACCATGCTTTTGAACATTGCGTTTAATCTCATAATTTCTTCACCTACAATAGAATGTTAATAATTCAATAGCCGAAATAACAAAAGGCTTAAAAAGAGTACTTGGCTATTGAGATCACACTACACACTCACTTTAAACCACTAAAAGCAGAATCCTAGGTTTGTTGTTCCAATTTTTCCTCTTTTTAACACACTGGAATTTGCACTTCACTTTTGATCATCAAGGGGGGGGGGGGGGGGGAAGCAATGTTGTAGTGCTTATAATTTCCATGTGACATTGATAGACTTTGTGAAAAATTAGGAGGCTAAGAAAGCATTGGTTTCATAAGTAATCTAGCTTCAGTTAACCAACTCCAAAATGCAACCACCACAAAATAGGTTCCAAAATAAATAACAAATAGCTATATAACATCATAAATACAATTGATTTACTTACAAAAGAGGATTCTTTTGCATACAGAAATAACCATTGATTAAAATGCACCAAAGAAGTCAACAAACAAAATCTAAAATTACTAAAGGATCAAACCTAATCCAATCAACCAAAACTAAATCAAGAACAAAAAAAGAGTTAGGTAGGTATCTAACTGGAAAATAGTGTTCATAAAAATTACTGATTTTACACCAAATACAAATTTTATTCTTTGTAATAGGTGCAGACTTTTAAACTTGTCAAAAATTGATTTTACATAAAATATTAATAAGTTGTAGAATCTTACATGTTTTCTCAAGGTTGTTCAGCACCATCTTGTCTTGTCATCTTGCTCTAGTATGCTCCTGAGTCCGATTGAATACCTCCAACTCAAGCCTCATCACATCCATCAATGATATTCTACACATTCCCATAGGTAGCTCTCATACCTACATAATACTCAACAAAGATTAAAAAACTTAATTAAAAATTCCAAAAGAAGAAGAAGCTACTTTTTTTTTTATTCCTCCCCAAATCTTATAATTTTGTGGTTCTATTAGGCAAAGTTAAAAAACCTAAGAATGAAAATGTATTACACAAAATGAGGAGATTAGCAGAGATAAAAAATAAAAAATAAAATTATAGCAACTAAATTAATTTATGAAAATTACAAATGACAAATTTCTCTACTGAGTCAAAATAGAAATTCTCCATCAAATGAATAATACCCTTCATCCTTCCTCACACCTACACTGAAATTAGAGTTCAGAAGCAAATAATGACCGGGCATGAATTTATTTTGTCTTCAAAAGCCTTAAAATTTTTGTCTTTGATAAGTGAGTCACATTAAGAATATTGATGAAGATATATACATTAATCAAATTAATGAAAGAAATTCCTGTTTTTATTTTCCTCAAGAAACAAAGTAGAAATAGATAATGACTCATAAGTCATAATATAGATGATTCTGATATAATTGAAGCTTGAGAGGCAGGATTTTTTGCTAAAAACAAGAAGGGCAAAGTCTACTCAAGTTTTGTAATGCTGTCAATAACTGGTGGTAATTGTTTTCATTACTAAATTCTCAATCAAATGTAAAGTAATAGCATCTTCAGCTGCAAAACGTTATTTTAGGACTTCTACATTTGAATATTAAACATATAACCACAACACAATGCTACAAATGCCAAAAGGACTTCACTTTCCACCAAATAGAAAGAATGCCTTTGTTACCAAAGAGTTGTAGGGCTGTTATATCCTAAATATTAATTACAAAGGCATGTATCAATTATATAGAGGATTCAAGGGATAGCACTAACAACCTAAACAATTATTTTTTTTAATTCACATACTATTCTATGAATTTCTCGTATGGAGCTATACCATCTACCTAAAGTTTAATGTAAACAATGTGTGTGTTTTCTTTAAGCAGCATTCATATTCCTTTAGTTATCTAATCAAAAGTGTGAACTTTTATAAAGCATTGAGTTTAATGCTAGAATTAAATGAATTCAAAATTTAGAGGCAAATGAAAAAAAAAAAAATCTAACAAAAAAATGCAAAAAAAATGCAAAAAAAAAAACCAATCTTCTTCTTCTAAGTAAAAACTTAAGAATTTGCTTCCATTGGTCTACATGTCAAAAGTCTTCATTAAGCAGTGCATATATAATATGTGTAGATTGTGGTAATCGTTTTAAAAATTTGCTTTGAAATTATCCTCAACCCTCAATGGTTAAAGACAAATTATTCACCTTTAAAATATGATCACTTTCTTATCCATAAGCAAGTTAATTTGTTTCCACTTATGTCAATTAGAAGCTAATACATCATAAAAACAACATTGGCATGAACAACAACAAAGAAAACCCAACAAAAGTATCAAATTTGAGTTAAGCTTCTCCCTAACAGATCTTTCTACATACCCAACAAAAGCAGATTATTTAATCAACTCAGCCTTAATCTTAAGATCCAAATAGTATTAAATTTGATAATTTTTCTTAATCACATCAGCATATAACATATTCAAACCACTCACCTAAAGACCAAGTTATAAATTGTAGAAATGGTGTCAGCTAGTAAATATCTCAACCAATAAAGATATCAAAAAAAAAAAAAAACCACTTCAATTAGCAAACAACAGCAAAAAAATCTTGAAGGGTTTATAAAGAGTCATATCTAATAAAAACATTTATAAAGAGTTTGAAGGGTTTTTATCCAAACTAGTTTAGAAAAAAAAACCTTGTCCTACGCCTTTTTGGAAAATTTGTTGTGGTGGGATAGAAGGGAGGGGATGGGCTGTAAGGATGTTTAAATGAACCCTATATATATATATATATATATATATATATATATATATATATATATATTCCTTATATAAATGGGGAAGAGATTTGGGGGGAAAATTGGCTTTTTCCTTATTTTTTTCAATATCTTGGACAATGTCCCTGTTTGAAACTAATAAGTATTGTGTTCCTGTTTTGAAACTCAATTTTTAGAAAATCAAGTTTCTCATAGATCTCGATTTTATGATTATCGAGTTCTAGGTAAGTTTTTGCAACACTAGAGGAGCACCCGTGGCTTTTCCCAATTTAAAAAATCTAGTTGGAACTCGATTTTATTGAAATCAAGTTCCAGGGAAAAACTTACCTAAAACTCAGTAATCATAAAATTGAGTTACATTGAAACTCGATTTTTAGAAAATTGAGTTACAATGAAACTCAAATTTTAGAAAATCGAGGGGTTGCTTGGTATGGTATTTTAAGCAACAGTTTTTAGTTTTTAAACAATATTTCACATATTTTCAAAAAATACAAACAAAATTACTAGAATAACGTTACCAACGGGCCCGAGTTTCAAAACAAGAATGTGGTGCTTAATAGTTTCAAAGAGGGACAATTTAATAGATATTTTAAATAATAAGAGCAAAAGCCAATTTTCCTCCACCTTTTAGCATTCCAATGTAACAGTGTAACATATGACATTCCATTGAGAATGATGGTTCAAGCTCAACATACATGAACGATATCTTTGGTGCGGTGGTCACTTTAGAAGTATAAATGCTTGTAGAGTGTGAGAGATGAGGGGTGGGGTTCAAGCCTCCGAGAGGGAACTTCACACACATATACACTTAGATTAAATTATAGTAGAATTTCTATCTTGTATTAAAAAAAAAAATCTCATATTTTTCTTTTATGTACAGTTACTTTAACTTTAAGTTTTAGCTTTTAACTTTTATGTTTTTAAACAATGAGTTTAACTTTAAGTTTTAGCTTTTAACTTATGTACAGTTTTTTAAAATCTCATATTTTTCTACATTTTTTTACTTTTTAAATTTTTTTACAAAGTACGAACAAGTATTTTAAACTATTCGCAGATTTATTTATATCTTGATGAGTCTTGATAGTTCACAACTTCACTTGTACAAAAATCATATATATTTTTTAAATGAAAGGGTAGTTGATTTGATTTAATGGTGACTTTGGTTGTCTGTTTCCACTAAAATTGATTTTTGAAAAATATTTCTTGCATTTGAGACTAAAATTATTAGTTAACCAAAAATTATTTTTTAATTGACGGTAAAATAAAGGCATTTTTGGTATAAAAAAAAAAAATACTTTATACATCTGTAAGGCCATAATTCGCACCCGACCTAACAGTGTGAAGAGAGTGGACCCAAAAAGCCCAATACAATGAAATTTGTAGAGTGTGCACTTGAAACCTAGGTTTTATGGATATAGAATAACACAAATAATGGGCTATACCCACGATTCACATGCAACAAATTGTTTAAGTCAAAGAAACTCTCTTCGGACGTAAGCTGAGGACCACTTGTATTGTTTTTCCTTATTCTAAAGACAAAGTATAATTGTAGGTGATGTGTACAGTATATTTTTTCTTTTCTTTTCTGATCCTCCTCCCTTAGAATGCCTTTCTTTTCCTTTTTATCATTCTCCTTCGTTCCTCCATCTTCCACGTATAGATCAGATCAATGACCCAGATACTTATCTCATCTACCACCCTTTGGAAGTCTTCAAACAATAGCTATAAGGCTGATTACCACTGTTCAGACGTCATTTCCCCATTAATAAGGCCAGAGAGGTAAGTACAGAGTCTTTAATACGGTGGTAACAGCTTTTTCTGAGATATTTCTCATTCATTCTACCTTTCTGTGCCCTGGTGGAACACATCTTCATCCACCAGACCTCCTAGAATTTCCTTCCATACATCATGGCATATCATATGACCTTCACTTGACTTAGCCAAGGATACGCCCCTTCTCGGACCATTCCCATCAACTTCATTAGCAATAGCAGGCCTGTGGGCTTTTAAGTTCGACATAGTCATTCCCACTATACCCTCATCGGACAGATTAATACCTTCGAATCTAGCCCAAGGCCCAAAAACATATTCTGACCCTTCTGCCCCCACAATAGCCCCTCAAAAATTCATTCTTTCTCCCATCCGAAGAGAAAAATGAAGTTTTTGACTCAACACCCCAACCTTTGCATGCTCATAACACCGTTACACGTGAGAATGTCATCTCACTTCTTTTGAAACTGCTCTTGACGCCTCAAAATTCATAACGCTCCCATTAATTGCTCCAAGTATTGCCCTGTCCTCCACATCGAACGGTGAGATGCATATCCAACGGGTCGGATCTTTCCTCAAAATTTGGGCGGGATAACTCCCATTCAATGCCGCCTCCCAGACATCAAAACGCCTAGGAAATCACGACTCAACTCATTACACCAGAAATCAATCAAATCTCTACACTTCCTCTTTCTCTCCCTCACCAAGAAGCTCACGAAGAATTGTCTACTCATTTTCCCATAAGTTTTTACTCTTTTAAGTTCCTTTTCTCCTCGGCTATAGTCCTCGGCCATTAACTGTATTCTTTCCTTTTCTAAATCTCCATTTTCCTTCCAACCAAATGGGTAGATTCAAGTGTCTAGTAGATACCGATGTCGGTATGAAGGGTTTTCGGGCCAAATACCACATCCCTCAAGAAGTGGGTTTAATATATTGTCCCCCAGAAGCCATAGCTGACAATAGGAAAGAAGGGGATGTCGTCATTCCCATAATCTCCTTTCTAGAGAATGGGATGGCATTTCCTATGAAAAATGTAACTAGTGAATATTTACGTAACCATAGATTATGCCTAGACTAGTGTGCACCTAACATGTTTAGAATTTTAGGTGATGTCGATGCCCTTAATGAGTAAATGTGTTTAAGCCTCACATGGCACGATGTTGCCCACATGTACGAGTGTCACAAACTTAAAGGTATAGGGTACTATTTTAAGTGTAGGTTTAACATTGTTAGAATTATATTGTGCCTTCCCAAATCTAACAAAGGCATGAAGGACAACTATTTAATCGCCTCTGGGCAGTGGTACAATGGTCCCCATTGTCCAGTTGAAGAGGGAATTCCAGGTGTGATTCCATAGGATTTAGGTCCCCTAGTCTGGGTTTCATTCTTTTTAACTTTATCATTTAGATCAAATTTGTATTTTATTTTCCCATTTATTTGACGTTTACTATTGACCTGACCACATTTGGTTCCTCGAACATTCTTGCAGACAAAAAACACGTATCTCCCCGTTTAAGCTTATCCAACGTCGCGGACCTTAATAAAGTTCTAAGATCTGAGGTGTTCGTGAGTGAAGACCTACAAGTGAGGGCAACCCATCTCATCTTGGGATTCAAACCATTATCGATGACTTTCTAAGATATCTGCAATGTGATCATCATGGGAGACCGAAGACGTAGAAGGATAGACGTCTCGAAACTAGATTTCCTTGCTCCACACGATTTACTGGATGACCCTTCCGTCATCCTATGCGTTCGCCCACTAAAAGCAGTTCCTCCTCGGGTGCAACGTGAGACAATAGCCATTTGAGAAGAGCCCACATCTCCTCGCTTGTCCCTTGAAAAGGAAATCAATTAGTTCAGACTCGAAGAAGCGGAGAAACCTTCAAAGGACCTAGTTGTCAACCTCTCGGATGAAGAAAACAAATCCGCCGAGGGCTCAAGTATTCAGGGTTTCATAGTTTCACGGTTTGATAGCAGTGATGAGGAGGAAGAAAAAGCAATGTCTCAAAAAACAAGAACAAGTTTGAAGGATCTTCTCGGTGGGAGGAATAAGCAAGCCGTTATGAAGGGCGCCTCATCACCTCCCACCCCTTCCCCTTCCTCCAGGCCCTCTTCTTCCTGCACCCAACCTCAAGAAGAAAAGAGAGAATGAGGTCGAAGAAGAGGAAATGGCTCAGAAGGAGAAACAAAACAACAAAGAGCAGGAAAGGGCCAAGTTCAAGCTTCTTCTGTGGAGAGTAGGGATAACCATGAATTGCCTGAGGTGCGCCAAGCTCAATCCCACTGGTGACCTTCATTGGAATTGGATGGGGTTCCAATTTCCCGCAACTCGTCCATAAGAGAATTCCAAAAAGGGCATGCTCACTACCTGGCTAAAGTCCTAGAACAGCCCCGCCTTCTACCAAAGGACATGGAAGCCCTAGAGAACATGAGGCAACCACAACTTTTCATTTCCCTAAAATGGGATTTGGCTCTGGTATATGTTACTCAATTATCTCCATTTTGTTATTTTCATTGTTCACTTTACATAAACTTTTTCATACGTACTTTTCTATTATTCCCACCATAATGTATTTGTTTACCACCTCCTTACAAGCTATTCAGGAGGTGTTTGTGGCTAAGAAATGGGTAAAAGATGCTCAGAATAAGACTGATTCCGAGATCAAGGTCAGGATTGAGACTGAGTGAGCTCTAGGCCGAGTCAAGCAGGAGAAGAAAGAAGCCACTGACAAACTAACAATAGAGGGACAATTAAGGAGAAGTGTTAAGGCTGGGCTTAAAACAACTGAGGCACAGGCAGAGGAGTAGCACAAACAGCTTCTTGACAAAGGACAAGAGCTGGCCATTGCCCAAAAAGACCTTCTGCTCTTGAAGGGCGAGCTAGCTTAGGCTCAAGAAGCAGCCCGCACTATAAAGGAGACTGTGGATGCTGTCTTACTAGCTTCCTACAATAAGGTGGTTGAAAAGAATAAGACTCGGCTAGCTGAAGAACTCGTTGAGGTGTGCAAGAAATATTGTCAACAAGTATGGGTAGAAGCTCTTAATGTTGCTGGGGTCCCTGCTACCTCAGAATGGAGAAAAGCTAAAAACATGTGGATTCCCTCAAACATCCATGTGATTGAAGCTCTGCCTCCTCCTCTAACTGCCTTTGAGTCAGCGCCTCCTACCCAACCCTCAGTTGTCCAGGGCTCACTTCCACACACCAAAGCATCTATATGGTCTAATCAGGCCGCAGCCTAGGGTGAGGAGACTAACAACGGTTTGAACAAGAAGGTTGACCAGGTTAATCCTCCACTTAGGGCGAAAGACAAAGGAAAACAAATTATGACCTTGTCCGAGATGAAGCCCTCCAATGTTCCTCTTGTTATCAAGGAAGTGGCTCCTAAATCCACAAAGACTGGGTAAAAGGGGGCGGAGGATAAAACCAAAGAAACCGAGACAAAGTCCACAAAGGACCCTCCACTAAAAGTCAAGACATGATAGCTATTCTCCATTCGAAACTTACTTTTCGTTATTTTGTCTTATGTTTTTTTTTTGTTACCTCCCATGTAATCACGTTCATTTATAATGACGAATTGAAGACTTTGATTACTAATTCATTGCAAATTTTACTCACTGTGAAGTGTTAATTTCCCCAAAGTAGAGGGTCCGAGGACCAGACATAACTAAGGTTATATTTATCACTTAATAAAATATCAATTTCAACAAGGTATGTGGTCTGAGGAGCCATACATAACCAAGTTTCTGTTTGATACTTAGAAAAATGAACTGAAGTATTAATTTCCCCAAATTAGATGGTCTGAGGACCAGACGTAACTAAGGTTCTATTTAAAACTTAATAAAATATCAATTTCCATAAGGTACGTGGTCTGAGGAGCCATACATAACCAAGTTTCTATTAGAAAAATGAACTAAAGTGTTAATTTCCCAAAGTAGATGGTCTGAGGACCAGACATAACTAAGGTTCTGTTTAACACTTAATAAAATATCAATTTCCACAAGGTACGTGATCTGAGGAGCCATACATAACCAAGTTTTTGTTTGATACTTAGAAAAATTAATTGAAATGTTAATTTCCCCAAAGTAGATGGTCTGAGGACCAGACGTAACTAAGGTTCTATTTAACACTTAATGAAATATCAATTTTCACAAGGTATGTGGTTTGAGGAGCCAAGTATAACCAAGTTTCTGTTTGATATTTAGAAAAATGAATTGAAGTGTTAATTTTTCCAAAGTAGATGGTCCGAGGACCAGACGTAACTAAGATTCTGTTTAACACTTGATAAAATATCAATTTTCACAAGGTACGTGGTCCAAGGAGTCAGGCATAACCATGTTTTTGTTTGATATTTAGAAAAATGAACTGAAGTGTTAATTTACCCAAAGTAGATGGTCTGAGGACCAGACGTAACTAAGGTTCTGTTAACACTTAATAAAATATCAATTTTTACAAGGTACATGGTTTGAGGAGCCAAGCATAACCAAATTTCTATTTAATATTTATAAAACTATTAATCAACACAACATAATGATAACATAACTAAGATGGCGGAAGTGTCTTTCATTAATAATAGTACCTTCTTAGATTATTTACATTCTAGGGACGTTGTACAACCTTTTCATTTAAATCTGCAAGATAATACGCCCCTATGCCAGCTACTGAAGTGATGCGATATGGTTCTTCCCAGTTAGGTCCCAATTTTTCCCATGCTGGGTTCTTGGCAGTTCCTAGGACCTTTCTTAGCACCACGTCACCAGGGGCTAGCGGCCTTAACTTCATATGGGAATCATATTCCTGTTTAAGTTTTTGCTGATAATAAGCTAACTGAACAATAACATTCTCTCGCTGTTCCTCAACTAGGTCTAAGCTTCTCTCCAATAAACTATCATTATTACTTGGGATGAAAGAACTCGTTCTCAGTGTCGGGAACCCAATTTCTAGAGGGATTACAGCCTCGGCTCCATAAGTCATAGAGAAAGGCATCTCTCTAGTGGATATGCGAGGTGTTGTTCGATACGTCCACAAAACATGTGGAAATTCTTCCACCCATCTACCCTTGGCATCATCCAAACTTTTCTTGAGCCCACTGACTATAACCTTGTTTACTACCTCAATCTGCCCATTCCCTTGCGGATAAACTGGAGTTAAGTACCTATTTGTGATGCCCAGATCACTACAATAGCTTCTGAAGGCCTTACTATCAAATTAAAGGCCATTATTTGAAATAAGAGTGTGAGGGATTCCAAACTTGGTGACAATGTTTTCCCAAACAAACTTCTTCGCATCCACATCCCTAATGTTCGACAATGGCTCTGCTTCAACCCATTTAGTGAAATAATTTGTTCCAACAAGCAGCCACCTCCTATTCCCTGCTGCCTTTGGGAAATGCCTCACAATGTAAACACCCCACTAAGCAAAAGGCCATGGACTAGACAAAGGGTTAAGGACACCTCCTAGTTGATGAATGTTAGGAGCATACCTCTAACACTGATCACACTTTCTTGCATAATCTTGTGCTTTTCTCTGCATGTTGGGCCACCAATATCCCTAGGTAAGAGCTCTGTGAGCTAAAGACCTTCCCCTTGTGTAACCTCCACAAATTCCTTCATGCAATTCCTCCAAAAGTAATTTCGTTGTTTCAGGATGTATACATAGCAGATATGGTCCTAAGAAGGAGCATTTGTACAACTTCTAGTCCCTGAATAGCCAAAATCGAGGTGCTTTCTTGCGTACTTTATCTGCTTCAGACTTCTCCTTGGGCAAGACATCTTTTTTAAGGAAGGACACTATAGGATCCATCCAACTAGATCCTACCCTTACTTAATGAACCCGAATGGTATCGCGATTCATTCTGGAAGGTTACATAAGTCTTCAACAAGGATGACCTGAGGTAGGCTTTGTGCCGAGGACGTTACAAGGGTGGCTAGGGAATCAGCGTGGGTATTCACACTCCTAGAAACATGCAATAAGGTAAAGGATTCAAATTTTGACTGTAAATACCTGACTTGGGCTAGATATTCTTGCATTCTTGGATCTCTAGCCTTTAACTTTCCTTCCACATGGCCGGCTACCAATTGTGAATCGGAGAACATTTGCACTGTTTTTCCACCCATTTTGTGAACCATATCCATCCCTGTCAGAAGGGCTTCATACTCAGTCTCATTGTTGGTGGCCAAGAACCTTAGTCTTTAAGGATTTCTCAAAATCAAATCCTTTAGGCGACACCAGAACTAGCCCCACACCGGATCCCTTTTGGTTTGCTGCTCCATCGACATACACTCACCAAATCAAAGGTTCTTTGCACTAGATCATGCTAATTGATTTTTCATCCATGGCCAAGCCTTTAACATTCTCCTCTAATGAGGGCTCAGCAAATTCCGCCACTAAATCAGCAAAGACCTGGCCCTTCACAGAAGTACGAGGCATGTACTTGATATCAAAAGCCCCCAATATAGTACCCCACTTGGCAATTCTTCCCGTGTAGTCAACACTTCGAAGTACGTACTTATGAGGAAGTTGAGTCAAAACAACAACTTGTATGAGATTGAAAGTAATGGGGAAGCTTACGTGTAGCATGTACTACCGCTAGGATTGCTTTTTCCAACGGCAAATAATGTATCTCAGCCTCATGTAAAGATTTGCTTACTTAATAAATTGGTCGCTGTATATTATTATCAACCCGTATCAAAACCAAGCTAACGACATAATTAGCCACAACAATATATGCAAATAAAATTTCATCAACCTCTAGCCGAGACATAATGGGTGGTCACGAAAGGTAATCTTTGAGCTGTTGAAAAGCTAAGGCATACTCCTCTGTCCACTCAAATCCCTTCCACTTATTCAACAATAGGAAGAAAGGTCTGCACCTATCTGCTGACTAAGAGATGAATCGGTTGAGGGCAGTAGTCATACCTATCAACTTTTGAACCTCTTTTGGATTCTGAGGTGGCCGTAGGCTATAAATGGCCTTGACCTGCGCAAGGTTAACCTCAATTCCCTGATGAGTTTCCATATAGCCTAAAAATTTACCTGATCCCACACCAAAAGAACACTTTGAAGCGTTAAGAAGCAAATTGTACTTCCTCAGCGTCTGAAAAGTATCATTAAGATCTTCCACATGCATGGAAACCATTTTACTTATCACCATCATGTCATCCACATATAATTCAATTTTTTTCCCAACTGTGATTCAAACGTCTTGATCATCATCTTCTGATAGGTAGCCCATGCGTTTTTCAAACCAAAAGGTATTACCTTATAATGATTATTTCCTGTAGGAGTAATGAAGGTTGTCTTCTCCTGATCATCCAAAGCCAAAGGTATTTGGTGATAACCCTGGAATGCATCTAAAAAGTCATCCGAGGATGCCCGACTATAGCATCCACCAATTGATCTATACAAGGCATTGGAAATGAATCTTTAGGACAAGCCTTGTTCAAATCTGTGAAGTCCACACATACTCTCCACTTACCATTCTTCTTCTTCACTACCACTGTATGAGCCAACCACTCTAGGTAAAACACCTCTTTGATCACACCGGCCTTCTTGAGCTTGAGCACTTCTTCCTTGACAACCTTAGAATGCTCTTTGGAGGAACGCTGATGTGGTTGTCTCCTTAGAATAACAGCTAAATTGACGTTCAGGTGATGACAAATGAAATTTAGATCAACCCCAGGGGCTTCGTAAGCATCCCATGCAAATACCTCCACATTCTTTCTTAAAAACATAACCAACTCTATCTTCTCCTAAAGTGGTAGCTGAACTCCCACCTGAAAGAACTTTTCAGGATCATCATCTATTAGGACCTTCTCTAACTCTTCACACGTAGCTTCCTCTACTATTGCCACATTGGGTGTAGCCAAAGACATTAATTGCTACGAGTTCCCCGTAGCCGAGGTCGAGGACCCTGGCCCAGACTGATGCAGAATTGCAGCTGATATACACTGTCTTGCTACAGATTGACTCCCAATAATTTCCTCGATCAGTTTACCAGATGAGAAATTCACCTTGACATGTAGAGTTGACAAATTGGCTCCCAATAAGCGTCTACCACAATGAAATCTACATCTACAACCTCTGGACCTGATTGCACAAGTAACCGAATTTGTCGTTTTAGTATGACAACCTTTCCCTCAAAGCTTATTAGTGGCGAATCATAAGCCGTAAGATCTTCGAGCTTTAAGTTGAGCCCCTCGAACAAGTCAAGATACATAATATCTACACCACGACCCTGGTCAACCATTACCCTTCTCACATCGTAACCCCCTATCCTCAGCGTAACTACCAATGCATCTTCATGTGGTTGGATAGTCTCAATCTTGTCTTCTTTCGAGAAACCTAAAATAGGTGGAGTATTTTCCCGAAGCCTCTTCAGCCTAGAGTTAGACTTCATGGCAAAAGTTCGTGACACAGACATCACCCTAGTAGGACCAGAACCAGTTCTGCCAAGAGTAGCAAAAATAACATTAATTGTCCCAGAGGATGCCTTGATGAATTATTCCTTGGCTCACCGAACCTTTGTGGCTTCCTTGCCCATTGGGATGATACAAAAACTGCTTCAACCTACCCTCCTTGACCAACTGCTTCAAATGATTCCATAGAATCCTGCAATTTTCAATGGTATGACCTACATCCTGATGATAGTGGCAATGGAGATTCTGATTTCTCTTTGTATGATCCCCAGCCTTCTTGTTGGGACATTTGAAGTATGGTTCATTTCGGATTTTCTCTAACAGTTGATGCACCGGTTCTCAGAATACAGCATTAACCACAGGTGGAACAATAGGACCAGATTGCCCAGCGAAATCTCTTCAGGGCCTGTTATTGTTGTATCTGTCTGACCTGAAATCCCTCCTCTCTTGAGGGATAACCTTCGTCTTTCCCTTACCCTGTTGTTAATCTTCCTCAACCTGTTTGTACTCGTCAATTTGATCCATGAGCCGACGTACACTCCTTATAGGCTTTTTGGTCAGGGATTTCCTTAGGTTATGCTCGGTTGGCAGACCAACCTTAAAAGTATTGATCGCCACCTCATCAAAGTCACCATCGATCTCATTAAACATCTCCTAATATCTATCAGAGTATGTCTTTAGGGTTTCCCCTTCCCTCATGGCCATGGACAATAATGAATCTAGAGGCCGAGGAACTCTACTGCAGGTGATGAAACGGGACCTAAATGTCCTAGTGAGTTCCATGAAGGAGTCAATAGAACCGTCGTGGAGTGAATGTGGGTTATGTGAACTGTCGTGGAAGCTTCCCCTTCTCTACCCTACGTGTGAAAGGTGACTTGGAAATTTGGTGCAATGCCATGCTCGTAGCATCGTTTCCCAAGCCCTTGGAGGAAGACTTCTTGTCCTTACTACCATGAAGATCATCCTCCTCAAATGAGAAAGATTCACTAGGAAGAGTTCTTAACCTGGGCCTATAACTACTACCTCGAGAGTTTTCGGAAGAAGGATCAGAAAACGAAGGTGTTTTCCTTCACCTTGCACGGCATAACTTCTTCTTCAAATGGTCAATCTCCTTCTGCATGACCTTAGCATCGTCCTCTTGAGGAAGTCTGCTTCCACCCCATGAGTGACTCTAGCGGTGTGCCCTATATGCACACTACCCTCCCGATCTCTTTCCCGCTCAAGATGTTGGAAGTGGTCTTCATGTTGGGACCCCAAAGACTCTGTATGGTGTGCACTCGAGCTTGCCATCATGTTACCCTTCCTCTAATACAAGATTTCTCACAGACGGCGCCAATTGTATGGCCATAATTCACACCCGACCCAACAGCATGAAGGGAGCAGGCCCGAAAAGCCTAATACAAAGAAATTTGTAGAGTATGGGCTTGAAACCTAGGTTTTATGGATATGGGATAACACAAATGATGGGCTATATCCATGATTCACATGCAACAAATTGTTTAAGTCAAAGAAACTCTCCACAGACGTAAGCCGATGATCACTTGTATTGTTTTTCCTTGTTCTAAAGACAAAGTACAATTATAAGTGATGTGTACAATATATTTTTTCTTTTCTTTTCTGATCCTTCTCCCTTAGAATGCCTTTATTTTCCTTTTATATCATTCTCCTTCTTCCCTCTATCTTTCACGTATGGATCAGATCAATGACCTAGATACTTGTCCCATCCACCGCCCTTTGGAAGTCTTCAAACAATAGCTATAAGGCTGATCACCACTGTTTAGATGTCATTTCCCCATTAATGTGGCCAGAGAGGTAGGTGCAAAGTCTTTCATGTGGTAGTAACAGTTTTTTCTAAGATATTTCTCATTCAATCTCCATTTTTGTGCCCTAGTGGAACACATCTTCATCCACCAGACCTTCCAGAATTTCCTTCTATACATCATGGCATATCATATGACCTTCACTTGACTTAGCCAAGGATACGCCGCTCCTCAAACCATTCCCATCAACTTCATAAGCAATAGCAGGCCTGTGGGCTTTTAAGTTTGACATAGTCATTCCCACTAAACCCTCCTCGGACAGATTAATACCTTCAAATCTAACTTAAGGCCCAAAAACATATTTTGACCCTTCTGCCCCACACTTTTATTTGCAATCCTTTCATTTTTCGTCTCATCCAAAACTTATCAAGCAAACCTCTATAGCCCCAACTTCATTGTCAACCACCCGCAACTACCAGCTACCACTAGCGATCATGGAAGATGAGACACTACGGAAAAGTAATATATATGTTTGTTAAAAGAATTTTCATAGAACGTGAGTTACGTTTTGTGAAAGGATCGTTTCCCTTTCAATCAAACGACAATGACAAAGGTCCCTGTAATCATGACCAAATTTATTAATTAATTGGAAGTCTTCGTTTCACATTGATGCAATTGTAGCCAGTAGCACCAAGTCCTTGTTTATTCACATGTTAGCATTTAATGAAACAAACTGAGACAGCGAGGTGGGACTTGGCATCAAATTTCATTTGTGAGGGAGACCGCGTGGTACATTTAAAAAAGAAAAGAAAAAGTTTTACAAATGTATTTGAAAATGTGATCTACCATTTTACCATTTTAGTTCAGCCTTGAATGAAATATGTGAAATCGGTTGGGACTCGGGAGGAAAATTACTCCAACCACTATGAGGGGTTTATATATATATATATTTCTTTTTTTCAATTTATAATAGCTATTTTTAATGATTGTTTTTTACAATTAAATCAAAAAGATGAAGTTCAAACTCCAAATATTTTATTTGACAACAAAAGACTTTACTAATTGAACTAAATAGAACTCACATCTCTACGTGGTGGTTGAAAAGACAATTTCATGTACTTTTAGTCATATAATACTTTTCAATGTTAATGCATGACTTTTAAAATAATATATGTAGATGATTCGAATCGTCATTTAAATAGGTTTGAGGAATTTAGCAGAGAGAGAGAGAGAGAGAGAGAGAGAGAGAGAGAGAGAGAGAGAGAGAGAGAGAGAGAGAGAGGTTTGAGGAGATTAGTTAACCAAAATTTATTTTTCAGTTGACTATAAGATAAAAGGCACTTTTGGCAACAAATGCGTTACACTTTCATCTGTAGTCTTTTTATTTCCCATCTCATTTAAAACTTACCGAGCAAACCTCCAACCCCAACCCCAACCCCATTGTCAACCACCCACAACTACCATCCACTAATAACGATCTTGGAAGATGAGACACTACGGAAAAGTAATATATATGTTTGTTAAAAGCATTTTCATAGAACGTGAGTTTCGTTTTGTGAAAGGATCGTTTCCCTTTCAATCAAACGACAATGACAAAGGTCCGTATAATCATGACCAAATTTATTAATTAACTGGAAGTCTTCGTTTCACATTGATGCAGCTGCAGCCAGTAGGACCAAGTCTTTGTTTATTCACAAGTTACCATTTAATGACACAAACTGAGACAGAGAGGTGGGAGTTGGGAGCAAATTTTACTTGCGAGGGAGCCTACATGGTTCATATAAACAAGTTTTACAAATACATTTGAAAATGTGATCTACCATTTTACTATTTTAGTTCAGCCCAGAATGAAATGTGTGAAATCGGTTGGGACTTGGGAGGAAAATTAATTACTCCAACCTCCATGAGGGTTTTTTTTTAATTTTTTTAATTTTTTAAATATATATATATATATATACACACTACAACAAATTTGACTTTTTTCAAGGGTCAAAACCCTTGGAAAAAGTATTTAAAAACCTTGAGAAATATTATTTTAAGAGTTCTATTGACCCTTGGTAACCTTCGAAACTTATACCTTCAAAAGGAAATTTTGAAGGCTTTCATGGCTATCAAAATAAGTCCTCTAATCTTATTTTGAGGGTCAAGAGACCCTTAAATAACCTTTTACCAAGGTTTAAAAAATTTACATTTACAACCCTTGATAAATAAGGTTATTTAAGAGGGTCTCTTGACCCTCAAAATAAGATTTTATTTTATTTTTAAAAAAAATCACAATCATGCACAAAATATATACACACAAAAATTTACAATTGTTGAGATGATATGCTATGATATTGATATATAGCAAAAGTGATATCAATGGTCTTAAATGTGATATGTCAATTATTGTTTAAGAGAAAAGATATCAACAACCACACTATACAAAGACCAAATCTGTCCAAGAGTTAAAAGTTTTGATACATTTTATTCTTCATCATCATCTCCAAAGCAAGAAGTTATCAGCTAGTGCAATTGAACAATTCAGCCATTATGGGTGCCCTTAAGTTTCTGAAAAAGAGAGAATGATAAAGATTATGAAATTGAAACATGTATGGAACACCAAATTAAAGAAACACATGAAGAATAACCTAAAAGCAGGAACAGACTTCATTGGAACCAAAACTAGCGAGATACCAAATCATCCAATAAATAAGCTTACACCTATATAAACTAATAAAGGGCCACAACATAGATCTTAAAACAAGCATAGTAATCATGACATCCTATACTAGAGACACCCATTCCTACTCCAAACCACAGTTGTAGTAACACTACAGTTTTGGCATTCGGTTTGCAGAAAAAATATTATTGAGATAGATCATGCAACAATAGTACTTGTGTAAAATTGACCAAATTTTAACATATTTAATAACTTGCCAAGTTCTATGATTTTAACAGCCTTTATAGGGACCATTAATGACATGTGGTCTTCAATTTATCTAGGCAACTACAAAGTGTTCCAACCTTTCAGATGATGATTTAGCTTTATGTTGTAAAATAAAAGAATTTCATGTTAAAAAAAATTATTGCAATAAGTATTAATCACATGTGAAATTATCATAAATTCCTTAAATTATGGGTTAAATGCCAACCTTTGAAGCATCTGCATGATGCCAACTGATGCTGCTATCTACAATTTTTGGTAGGCGGTCAGCTGTCTTCTTAAAAGATAACTTTGATTCCTTATTAAGCTCAATGCATTTGACAGACCTGAAAAACAATAATAACAATGAGTTACAAATTTTGAAAATAAAGAGTAAGACTCTAGGCCCCAGTGCATTTATAATTATCTTGGTTCTTGCCTGCATTTTCTAGTAGCTGCTAATGATAATCCAATTACACCAGCTCCTACATACAAATCAGCAACAGATGCACCAAAAGGAACATACTTTGTTACTTCCGGAGCAAGATATCAAAAGCCTGAAAATAATTAGCATTGGACTGAATATTATTATTACTTGTGTCAACATAAGATAAAATTATGCATGTCTTGCTATCAAGTTCTAGTTATCTAAAATAAAAAACTGAAAATAAACCTAAATGATGCAACAAAACATAAAAGTACAAAAACTTGGGCATCCCAAACAAAAAAGACAGGATCTAAATCCCAATACTCATGTTCTTTATGCCTTCAGCCCATAAATCCTATCTTTTCAAGTAATTGATGATCCACGTCCATTGCTGTCCAATATTTGATCTAAAAGAAAGAATATACATGCACAATTAAATAAGAAGAGGGGTTTGCGTGATTAGAAAGTCCATCTACCCGTGTGTTTGCTTGGCCAAAACTGGATGGAGCCAAGGCAATTTCTCTTCCAACATGTTCCCAAAAGTCTCTCTCTCCTTAAAGATGTCTCCATCTATTCCCAAAAATTATCTTCATCATCAGTTAATTAAACATTCTTAGTTCCACAAATTTCAATCCTTTGAATAAATACAACAATTTGTAAACTATCCTAACATATTGCATAGCAGATAAATACATGAGAGAATACAGTAAGTCTTGCAGTTAAGAAAGTAGATCTTAAATTGAGATGACCTGCATTAGACGTCATAATTGTAAAGGAAATATTAACCATTGTAAGAGTATACCGAGGAAGTGAACTATTCATTTCCCTATTTATTTCAATCATCTTCTCAACATATTATTAATTTTTGGGCTGGCAGTTGTGTTGTGTTCTGTTCATATTATAGCGTGCGTGCACAAGCCAGTTGGACTTTCAACTCTGTCCAGCCATACCCATAATCTAATCTTTTTAACGGTAAAAGCATCTACTACTTTCACGTGGGTTCTTTCCTTTCCTGACATTTATAGAAATAATGTATAAAAAATGCAACTCATAGCATATGAGACTGCACAATGATGAACTCCAAAAAGCATAGTGCAAAAAGACCAAATTGATGATCTTAAGCTCTAAGGATATGATAAATGCAAGTACATGGCAATCAAAAGAGGAACCAAAAACAGTCTACCAGCCCACTGTTTCTATGACTAGAAACTTTTTTTTTTTTTTTTTTTTTTTTGTGAAAAATTTATTTGGTCATTTAGAAAGTGTTAATGCAGCAAATCAGAAACTCATTGGCAAGTTGAACAGAAACTTTTCAAGAAGTAACTGCTAAGAACTGCCAGAAACTAGACAACAAGAATAGCCCAAAAATAGTATAAGTAAATATCAAATAATGGGGGATCAAGGGGATTCTAAATAGATGTATAGCCACATATTTAATGCTCCCTATTATTAGAAAATCCAAATCCAAATACTAGTGCTACCATGTCTTTGGCACGTTTTTCATCAGAGATAATGGTTGATAAGAAATTCTATTAGCATTCAAGCTCATAATTGAAGGAAAATTGCTTCTTTGATTAAAATTTGAATATTAGTCTATGTTTTGGATAGTTGGGTTGGTTTCTCATGAGGTATGCCAGCTTTGTGCCTTCTTTTTCCAATTCATGAAGATGAAACACCATCTATCAAATCAACCCCATAAAGTCCTTTCTATCATATGATTTTTTTTCTAGTTGACATAACTAGAACTTAGGGAGAAGGGCAGAATAGAAAAAGCCTTTTAGTAAATAAAAAAAAGGGAGACTACAAGTCAGAACAGAAAACGAATCTGTTGAAAGAAATAAAAGACAAAGCATAACAGAGCTGATTTTTTTTACATCAGCCTAGAATGAATCTAGGGGGATTAGAATGTGACAAGACTAAAGTGGAGAATGTAAAGGTACTTGCAAGTACTGAGAAAGCAAGCATAAAGAGTTAATGCCAATGAAGAGTAGGAAGTCAAGTAATTTATAAAATATAAAAAGCATATGGTACAAAAAGCAATACATAACTATAGAATGCAGGTTTTTCCCCGCTTATCTCAAATTTAAAGAACAATGAGAAACAACAATAATGTGTAAGCATAGATAGCTCCACAAACATACAAATATCGATCGGCTTTACAATAACACCTGGGGACAGAATGTGGATCTGGATGAAAGAGATTGCTGCAAGAAAACTTTGCACAGATAACACAATACATAGCTACAAAACTAGCTTAGCTTGGCCTTTTGCAAATTGCTTACCTTGGCATAGTAGTCCTTCCAGACTCTGTGAGCAATTTGATGGCCTCCCAAATCAAATGCTTTGAATTTAATTTTCCCAATACTCAACTCCTCTGATGTAGGGTATTGTGTCAGCTATTGCTGTACTAATCTTTGAAAATCAAATGCTGTACTAATCTTTGCTGTATCAGCCTGAGAGGGAGAGAGAGACAGAGACAGAGACAGAGGGAGAGCAAATGTCATTTGTGAGGGTGACTTCATTTTTACATCTTGATGGTAGACATGTATAGAAATCTTATGTGTATTGAATAAGATGTAAGTAAATCATTCTCTTAAAAAAATAAAAATAAAAATAAAAAGGAGAAAAAGAAAAAGAACAGAATAGTGCAAGTCTTTGTTATACACAGTATTATTCACAAACCTTCCATGAATTTTGCTTTCGCAAATAAATTGTAATTTAAAGCTGGAAAAGGTGAGAATTAAGTTGGTATGTTCTTTTGTAAATTTGTGTGTATGACGTCATCATAGCATGGTGTGTTCTGTGCTTTTCCTGAGAGATAAAGGAAAAAAAAAGAGAGAAGATTTTCTCTGTCTCAAGTCATGCCCATTTAATCTACTTCATGAGTTGGATTAAATTTGACATATTTAAAAGTATACAGAATATCATACCAAGTAAAATTTTAGGGTGAATTTCATTCACACCCCCTCTAAGGTTAGGCTAATATCAACCAAATTCAAGACTTTTTAAAACTAACTAATTTGATCCCTAAAACAATTGAGAAAAAAAAATAACTAACTGTTTAAGAACTTAGTTGACTAGTTTTGAAAAGTTGTAAACCTAGTTGGTATTAGCCCAAATCTCAAAGTATGTTAGTGGAATTTACCCAAAATTTTAGAATGACGTGATATTTTGTACATTTCTATATTAAAAAAATCAATTATTTTATAAACACACCATTTGTCACAATTTGTTAAAGTGGTTATTAGTGGTTAACAATCACTCACGTATTAACCTACTACTTTTTGCTTTGTCATTATACTATTTCTTAAAAAATAAATCTGAACCACTTGAAATGATTGGGGGGCGGGGGGGGGGGGGGGGGGGGGGGAGTTTACACTATAAATAGGAGCACAAAAGATATTAAGGAATCATCAAGTGCACAATATATCTTCTTTATAATTAAGTTTTAGTTATGAGCGGAGAGAAAATGAAGTAAAGCTTGCTTCATCAGGCACCATCTCTAGCCAACTGTGCTGTCCCTCCGAATTAACAAGCATTCACTTCAAAAGAAAATTTTCAGGTTCTTTAGTCCGTCCTTTCACTTTATTTTTGTTCTTCAATATAAAGTTTGCCAAAAATTTAGCATTTCCTAATTCAATTGAGTTCATATTCGGCAATGTGTACTTTGGAATTTTACAAAAAATTTACCTTATAAGTTGGGTTCTAAATGTTTGTATACTATATTAAGTCAGTGTTTTGTGTGGTGTAAAATACTTTTCGGATAGTTTTCAATGCTCTCGGGTATTCATTTGGTGCTTCATAAATCTTGGTAAAAAAAATTGAAAGGATTTTAATTTGCAAAATATATATATATATATATATCATTTGTTTGTTTGTTTGTTTGTTTTTATTTTCGTAAGCCTTGTATTAGGAAAAATTAAGTTGTTTACTCTTTTTGGGATTTAAATTATTGTAAATTTTAATTTTAATTTAAGAAAAAAAATTTAAGACATTAGAAAAGGGAATTGAAGGAGGTGCGTAAATAGACCAAAGAGAGAAATCAAGAAAGCCAAAAGAGCAGATTGATTAGAATTTAGAGGGAAAAAGGTTCCCAGAAAGACAAGATAGAAATCCGAGCTTTGTTTTATACGAATACGCTTCACATATGTAGACTATGTCGTTGATTTAATATCAAATAAAAAGTTTTAATAGATGAATATATATAATTTAGTAGTCCTTTGTTGGTGGGTATCCATAAAAGTTGTCTATAGATCTGAACTTGAGCGTCCTACTTGGGGATTGGTGTAACTTAACTAACCCTCATTTTTTTAATATATATTATCCTCTTACACTAACGTGGCCTTGAAGCTTCCTAATGCCAAAGTTACTTAATAATGGATGATTTTTGGGGTCCTTTACATTTGAGGACTCAAGTTAATGCACTAATCATATCATGTTGTAATTATAGGTAGATTTTTCATGTTGTAATATCACATTTAGTACATGTTGATTTCTTTGGATGACAAAATTCAAAGAATATTAATTATCTTTAATTTTGGTGTTATTAAGGGATTCTGTTAATTAATTTAACTTTAGACCAATATATTTCCTATTTTGAATATATCGTATTTTTAAATAAAAAAAAAAAAAGAAAAGAAAAAAAGAAAAAGAAAAAGAAAAAAGAGAATACGGCTACTAAGAGCTTTTCATTGTGGGCATGTGGGTCATCCGGAATCATGTAAACTACAAACCTTTGCGTCTAATATCTCGCTCTCTCTCTCTCAAAATCTCTTCTTCTTCTTTTTTTTAATACCTTTGATTTTAATAATATGCAGAAATAAGCAACTAACAATTTTACACTTTTTCAGGGAGGATTCCATGGTACATATATATTTTTTGGTATATCCTAGATCTACTTAATCTTAATTATTAATATAAGTTGTTTGCATTATTGTGTGTGTGTGTGTGTGTATCAATATCAATTATCAAATTGATTAAAGGAAACAATAAAAAAAAAAAAAAAAAAAAGAGTGTGTGTGTGTATATAAAATTAAGATTAGGTTTAAGACATCAATTTTTGTTCAATAATTTTTATTTTTATTTTGAATTCAATTGGCTAATTTTTTATATTTCAATCTTGGTCCCTGTGTTCGAATGATGATGCCATAATGTCAAGAGGAAAAACCTAATAAAAATCTTGATGAAGATATGCATATAGGGTTGGGGCCTAGAGCCTGGAGTTGATGTCATTATGGAAGTTAGTGCATATAAACCCTCTTGGACCAGGGCTATGTAACAATTGAAACCGGGTTTTCAATTGATTTTTGGGCTATATGTAAAATAGTTTATATGAGTATTATCCCTTGGTCTATGTTATGGAATGTTTTCTAGTACTAATGATTGTTTTTTGTTTGCCACTAGGAAAACGGAAGTTCACGATTGAAAAACATGATGTCCAGATTTACTGGTGCTACTGATTCTTCACATAAAATAGAAATTGAAAAGGAGCAAGCTACCCAGTGGCCCAGCGACTGTTGCATCTACAAGGTCCCCAAGAGACTTCGCGAGGTAAATGAAAAAGCCTACACTCCAAAGCTAATTTCAATAGGTCCTATTCATCGTGGAAAATCAGAGCTGAATGACATGGAAAGGTATAAAAAAAGATATTTGGACAAATTCTTTCGTCGGACTAAGAAAGCCAAGGAGGAATTTGAAAGTTTCATTGAAGAAAACAAAGATAAGATTCGCAACTATTATGAAGAAGAGATCAGTACTCTACCCTGTATGACAGAAGATTTCGTGAATATGATTCTACTGGATTCTATCTTTATCATTGAGCTCTTCCGGATGACTGATAAGAGGAGCGAAAATGAAAACGACTATATATTAAGTAAACCATGGCTAGAGAAAGGCATAATGTATGACTTGAGATTACTTGAGAATCAGCTTCCACTTTTTATTCTTAATGAGTTGTATGGTCAAAGTGGGGATAATGAATGCTTTATGAAACTTGCCTGTAACTACTTTTTCCCCACACACGAGGAATTATCCACTGAGATGGAAGGAGTAAAACATTTCACTGATCTTCACAGAACTTTCTACCTTCCACCACCACTTGATCAATTACTCGATCAGGAAACTGACAGTCCTATTGAGCATCTCTATAGTGCAACAAAGCTAGTGGACACTGCAGGGCTGATATTCCAGAAGCACAAGGAAAATCAATCCGAAGAAAATCAATTTATAGAAAAAAGACATTTACTACACATACAACTCAAGAAACCCTGCGAAATTTGTCGAACTTCATGTCTCATGCATTGCTTCAAAAACTTTTCGTGCTTCAAATGTTTGCGAACTCGCATGGTGGTCCCACAATTTGTGGTAGATGATGGAACCGAAGAACTTTTCCGAAATCTTATGGCCCTCGAGCAGTGTCATTATCCATCTAAAGCTTACATATGCAATTATATTGTCCTATTGGATTATCTTATCAACAGTAAAGAAGATGTGGAGTTGCTTGTTGACAAAAGGGTTATTGTCAACTTGTTGGGTAGCAATCAAAAGGTTGTTGAAATGGTTAACCAACTTTGCCTTGAAATTGTGGAAATGTATTCCTGTTACCGTCACATCGCTGATGATCTTAATAAGCTCTACGACAGCCATTGGAACCAACATATGGCATCCTTGAGAAATGTATATTTCCGGGATATTTGGAGAGGCACGGCAACCGTTGTTGGGGTCTTGGTCCTGGTTATAACTATCTTTAATTTCCTTAGGCCTTTTGTCTTCAAGAATACTTAACTTTCTCCATTGTGATATTTTCATATTAGTTGGAAGTTTGGTATTGTAGTAGTTGTCCTTGAAATCGTTAATATGCGCAAGTTGTAATATCCTTTCCTTTCTTTTCTAAATAAAATGTGAAGTAAAGTTGTATGTTTTGTTCCCTAATAAAAGAGTTACATCCCTTCTATTTCAATTTAAGGGCAGATTGTATTACATAATTGCATTCTTTCTTGTGCTGGTAATGGGTGTAGAAAATTTCCTTACAATAATATTAAATTCAATATTGTTAGAAACTGAAAAGGAGCGCCCCAAAGTGGGCATGCATGCCCCTCGGTGTAACTCCCAAGCGTTACTTAATGGAGTAATGCCTTGGGTTGTTACCCCTCCCCACTTAAACTTAGAAATTAATGGGTTTATGATTATGTAAATCCCTCTAGTGATACCCCACATGTATAGAACGAATTCAAAATTTTGTGTGTGCTTACAGAGTGTTGGTGAGGCTCTTACGCTGTGAGTATAATTTGCATTACTCTAATAGTGTGCAACACCATCCATAAACTAATTTGATTGTGTACTATTCAAGTTAATTGGAACAAAAAAAGGAGTTTGAGTTGCAAGTCCATGTGGAGGCTAACTTTGGACAACATAGAATGACTTAGAAGTTCCTGTGAGACTACCGGTTTAGTCAAAGAGAGAGGCACACCAAAAAACCTAATATTAAAATTTACACCACGAGATCTCATTACAAAAAACGCGGGCTATAAACGCGTTTTTTTGGCCGCGTTTATAAAAAAACGCGGCTATCCCCCTTTGGCTGCGTTTACAAATGCAGCTTCAGCTGAATAAATTTTTTTAAAAAGAGGGGCTTGGAGCTGTGTTTAGAAAAACAGCCATAGGGGGACCTATAGCCGCGTTTTTAAAAACGCGGCTATAGGTCCCCCTCAGCTGAATAAATTTCTTACAAGAAAGACCTGGAGTTTACAAGAAAGACCAGGACTTTGGAGTTCCTGCTTCTTTTTTCTTTCTTTCTTTTTTTGCTCATATCTTTTGCAAGTCACGACATTTTTTTCTTCTTCTTCACTTCAGCACAACTCTTTTTTGTTTTTTTTTTCTTTGTTTCTTTGCAGCTGCTACTTCTTTTTTCTTCATCTCAAGCACTGATTTTTCTATAGATCTAGTTTTTTTTTTTTTTTTTTTTTTTTTTTGTTATTTTAAGTTTAGGTAGTAAGAAAATGGAGAAAATGCTGAAAATTTTGAATTTGTGCTATTGTGCCGTTGATATTGTGCTTATGTTTAAATGGGTTCGTGTTCTTGAGCTTGTTCTTTTGTGTTTTTGAGCTTGTACTTGTGTTCCTTGAATGGATTTAGTGTTAAATTTGGGTTGGCTTTGTTGAAGGAGAGGAGATTCATGGGTTTGTGTTCTTATATTTTGGAGCAAGTTGTGGTTGTATTGTTGGTATGTTGTGTTTGATTTTGAATTTTTTGGGTTTGTATTTGATTTTGAATCTTCTAGGTTTGTGTTTAATTTTGAATTTTTTTTTGGTTTGAATTTTGAATTTCTTGGGGAAAAAAAACACCAAGAATTTTTTTTTTTTTTGTTTTTAAAAAAACCTATAGCCGCGTTTTTGAAAAACGCGGCTATAGGTCTCAGACTATAGCCACGGTTAAACAACGCGGCTTTAGGTCCAATCTTTAGCCGCGGTTGTAAAAACGCGGCTACAGACCCACAGGGGCTGTTGCTGCGCCGCTTAGACCGGGTTTGTAAACGCAGCTATAGGGTATAGGCTATAGTCGCATTTTCGGGTCTATAGCCGCATTTTTGAAATGCGGCTTTAGACCCTGTTTTTTGTAGTGTCTCTATTTCACCCTCCCATAATTCAATGTCACAATTTTTTGACACACATAATCACAATCCATTAAAACCGTGTTCAACTTCAACCCCTGTATTCCGAAGGAAAATACCTTAAATGCATTGCATTAAATTTCTCAAATAAATTTAAACATTTTGATGCATCAACTAATGAAATGCAAACCACCACGCACCCTTGGTACGGTGGTCACTTCACAAGTATAAATGCTTGTGGAGCATGGGGGGTAAGGGCTAGGGTTCAAGTCTCCAAGAGAGAGTTTCACACACATATACACTTAGATTAAGCTAGGGCAGAAATTTTATATTGTATAAAAAATAAAATAAAAAATAATGAAATACAACAACAGTGTTAGCATTTATAAGAACTATTAAATTTAGGGCTAAAATTCAATTACACTCCCTAAACTTTTATGAATTGCACTTGTTGTGAAATTGCCTCAAATTCCTATTTTGACTTGGAAAGCTAATTGAGTTTTCTAGTTGAAGAAGGATTAATTTGGTTGTTATTTTTCTTTTTCTTTTTTTGATTTCCTTGGTGTAAAAAAAAAAAAAAAAAGCTATTCCTTAGAGTGGAATGTAAGTTTATTCCTTGTCAAAGAAGTAGTGTATTTCTTGTCTACCGTAGAATTGGAATTGAGGTCTTTTTAAAGTATTTGATGACTTTGCTCAAGGGTCCTCCACTATGTGAAGAGAGGAGGGAATCTTAAAATTGAGCATGACATCAAGAGAGAAAAAATGTAATTTTAATTGGGATGTAGCACAAGAAGAGAGACAACAAGGTTTGAGTCTTTTCTACAAATTTTTGTGTAACACATAAATCAAGGGGAATTTGGGAGGCTTGGATTAATGTTGCGAGCCAAGAAAAAGAAAGAGGCTTGGGTCTAAGTGAGAGAAAATTAAGAAAAGTAAAGAGTTTGTTTTTAGCCGTAAGACATACACAACAGAAATAAATTTTAAGGATCCAGCAAAAACAATAGTGAAAAGAAAGTACAACTATCTAGTAAATCATCCAAAGAAATAAAAGTAAAAACACTTGAAGCATTTGTCCACTCTAGCAACATTAGGGGCAAAAACTTTCTATTCTCATACATAACTTGAAAGCTTGGATTTGTGCTAAAACACATAAGCTTGTTTAGATTAGGGTTATTAATACCGTACTGTACCGGCCAGTGTACCGGTATAGGTATATTCCTATTTCGTACAGGAAAAAATACTGGTCGTATCGGCCGCGTACCAGCAAATTCTATCCATACCGGACCAAAACACAAAATGCTGTTTTTTTTTTTTTTTTTTTTTTTTTTTTTTTTTTTGTAATTGTGGCAGTTTTTGTCTCTAAAATAATCAATAATGAAAGTATTTTGTAGATAATTTCATTATTTCACCTAACCTTTGATCTCTCCAATTCTTTTACTTAATTTGGATTTGGTGTTTGAATTAATAGTTCCATTTTCTTCTTTTTTAAACTATTTTACCTGCATTAATTCTAATCTTCAGTTGATCTTTAGGTTACTGTATTAATCAGTATACAATAGTTGAAATGGAAGGTCTTTATGAGACTAAAGTTGTGTGTGTAAATAGAGATTTTGTGTGTGTGTGTGTGTGTGTATATTAAATATATAAAATAACGGTAAACCCGAAACGGTACACCGGTATTAACCGGTATTCGAAATATATCGTACCAGTGGCCAAACCGGTACAGCCTCCGATACGGTATTGACTTCCTTGGTTTAGACCCCAAAATTTAAATTACTTCTGGGTTGCTTTTACTTTTAATCAAAGTACGAAACAAGAGTAAATGTGGGCAATGAACCGATAACTTCTCTAATGCATTAAAATGAACAAGAAACAATAGAAGTAAAACACAAGAGTAAGGGAAGAGACATGCAAACACAAGATAACACCAAAACATGTTATCGAAAAGAAAACAGAAGAACTCGGCGAAAAACCTCTCTGCGACCCTCGAAGTTGAAATCGATCCACTTGTGAATAAGTTGGAGTACACGAATAACAAAAGACCCTCTAAGCCTAGTCTACCCAATGTACTTGAGCCTTCCAAGCACTTGCTACCAACGGACTTCTCCGAGTCTTGTCCTCACTAGCTTTTCAAATCCCGTAATACGCCTGATTGCGTCCACCAAGCCTCACCAATTTCTTTTGGCAAATCTCCAAAGTTTCCCAAGTTCCAAAACACTCTCTACACTCTGAATAGGTGTGGATTGTGTTTGGATACAAATATCCTCTCAAGATATGACAATGAGAGAGGGAAGAAGAAGATGCTACAATGATTTCTCACTAAGGATGAGTAGCACTCCCTCTAAAAGATGGGTGTGTTTTGTTGTAGAAAACCTATCTAGGATTTTTCTATCTAAATAGCCTCCTTTTCTTTTATGGGTAATGAGGGTATATATAGTATGGATGAAGGGTAAAAAAGTTACACTAAAAATCCTTCAGGCAGAGAGTTTCGTTGGCACCTTGCGGGTTGGCCCTTCTCGCGAGACACTCGCGAAACTGACAGCCTAGTATGACTCTTCAGTTTCCAGTATGTGCTTCTCACATGCCCCTTTTGCAAGAACCTTTACTCACGAGCTTCTTATGAGTTAGTCGTAAAATTGCACTGATTCTTCATTTTATACTCGATTCTTCACAAACTTAATACTAAACTCAATACAACAAAATCTCACAAAATACAAGGAATAAAATTAAAACAAATACAACACTTTTTGTCATGGAATAAAACCAACATAAAACATAGTTATAAATCACAACTTTACAATCCCCCTATTTGGTTATTCCGTGACAAAACACCCTATAACAGAATCTAGACTTAAATGTGAGTTTGAAAACAATGGCAAAACTCACTCACACCTAAATCTAAAACCTGTGATGAACTTGGAACATGTATACTTGTAACTTCAAACACTTGCACAAAACATATTAGACCCTCAAGGTAAAACAAGTAATAAACGGACAAGTATAATGTAACAAGTAAACATGCAATCAAGTAAACATATGAGCAACTTGATCAAAAACAAAGCAGTCATATGGAAATGACCGAAATGATCATATAGCAAAATAAATGATCATCCGAACATGCAACCAATAAAGCACAATGGCATAAAGATGTATACATGTCCAGCACATAAGCACGATGCAATGAGATCAACAAAGCATAGATACAAAACATAACTCAAAGCACCATAAAACAACGAGAAAACAAGCATAAAACAAAAAAAGGTTTTCTCATAAAAGAGATGTCTTCTCCCCCTTGGTATATGCATCTCCCCCATGGCTTTCTCCCCCTACAAATGTACACGAGATAGAATTTCTCCCCCTAAGAATGTGCATAAATGTCATATAAAAATGACGATACACTCCGATATACTCTCTAATACACTCTCCTCCTTTTTGTCACGAATAGACAAATGAATCAAGAGGAAGGAGTGAAAGAAAAGAAGATATGAACAAGGGTATAGATGCATGAAGGGTGCAAGATGAATGAGAAAATGAAGCTCAAACAAAAGATAAAACACCTTAAAGACATAATCCTACAAAGCATAAAGTAAACATGATATGCTAAGGATAAGGAAACAAGATGTAGACCAAGGTATGACAAGGACACAAGAACATGTTTTATGTGCTAAAAGGCCTAAAAGGACTTAACTAGCATGAGTGAATGTAAAAATATGTTAAGTGTTAGAATGTGTACATCAAAAGTGCATCTAATGTGCATCTAGTGTGCATGTGAGATGCATGAGCAAGGCACCCATGGGGCAAAGTGTGCAAACTACACAACCAATGATCAAAACATGGTAAACATGAATAATTATGGTGATCCCCAAAAATTGGTACTCATTGGAGTCCAAAAGAGTGAAAAAAAATACCATAGATGTATTTTATCAAACACTTAGAGTGCACACACTACACATGTATGTTAAACAATACATGAACATATGAAAAATTTGCCTAAATACATGTTATTTTTGCCACAAGGAGTCAACATCCAAAGCAAATCATAATTTAAAACAAAACTCAAACAAAAAGATTGACAAAAATTAAGTTTTCTAACCCCTACTTGAGAAAATTTCAGCTATGAACATAAAACCCCTAAAAAACATAATCTTTGGATAAAAAACAATGAAAAGAGTTAAAGATTACTTTAGAGATGTTAAAGGAATGAAAAACAGTTGAATTTAGTTGGGTTCTGATGTAGAACCATTAAAATAGAGGTTTGGAAGAAGATGAGGGTCTAAACATTCACAAGTGTTTTATACACTAAGTGAGTTTTCAATTAATATCAGAGCGGGTACACCTTGTCGGATTTCTATATCCGTAGTGTGATCCTTGAACCCTAGGATGGATAGGTCTCAATCCCTCAATGCACCTCCCTTCTTTGATGGAATTAATTATGCATTTTGGAAAGTGCGTATGCATGCATTTTTGTGCTCCTTTGATGAGAGTGTGTGGGATGCTGTAGAAATTGGTTGGACAAGGTTGGAAGCTGCCAAATTCCCTTGGGATAAGGCAGCTCTAGCAGCGGCTAATGCTAATAGCAAAGGAGGCATGGCAAGGAGGTATGGAAAATTTTGGAGACTACCTACGAAGGCATTAAGAAGGTGAAGGATACCAAGCTTCAAATGCTTACCACTTTGTTTGAAGAATTGAAGATGAGCGAAGATAAATCATTCGACTCATTCTATGGAAAGTTGAATGAAGTGGTAATTGGGAAATTAAACTTGGGTGAGAAGAAGGAAGACTTCAAAGTAGTAAGAAAGATCCTTAGATCATTGCCGGAGAGCTTCTGAGCCAAGGTGACCGCCATTAAGGAGAGCAAGGATCTTGATGAGATAAAGGTCCAAAAACTTATTGGCTCTCTTCAAACATATGAGCTCACTCTACCATCTCAAAAGAATAGCAAATCCCTTGCTCTTAAGAAGATCAATGAGAGGATTGAAACTCAAGATTCCTTGGAAGAGGACAATGTTGAAAAAGATGTGACATTCCTTACAAAGAACTTTCGTAAGTTCTTGAAGTTCAAAAAGGATGGGAAGCCCTTTGAGAGAGGAAAATTCTCCAATTTCAAGAAAGACAAGAAAGACTTCAAAGGGAAGGATTTCAAAGACTCTTCTCATTCTCAAGGAATCACTTGTTATGAGTGCAACGGGCATGGTCATTTGAAGAAAGAATGCCCTACCTATTTGAAGAAAAATGGTAGAGCTCTTGCTACAGCACTTAGTGATTTGGATAGCTCAAACTCCAATTCTGAAGAAAGTTGTGATGGGGAAGGAAACTACTTCGCTTTCATGGTCATTGCACCTCTAGATTTTTCGGAAGATTTAAGTACTCTAAAGGAAGAGCTTGGTGAGCTTATGGAAGTGGAATCTATTGGTGTTGGAGATAAATCCGATGATGATGAAGAAGAGTGTGTTTATGAAGGAACAAATAGATTGCAAGAATCATACAATGCACTTCTTGAAAAGAGTGGAGAATATGCAAGAGTGGCTAAGGTAGCCATTAGAAAGATGAAGAAAGTCGAAGGGGACTATAAAAGCATCCTCGCACTGTACAAAGAGACCAAGATACATGTATATTCATAATTACTAAAATACATGTATTACACCGTATGGTGGCGGAGCTAAGATTAGACTTCATAAAGTGCAAAATTTTTATAAACATATATGCTCATGTGCACACATGCACATAATACTTGATACAAAAACTAAAAGCAATCCAAGTGAATATTAAGTGATATTTTAATGTAATAAAACCAACAATATAATCTTAGATTCATTATAGTTTGTTTACCTATAAAGGATTTTTTGCATGAATAAGTTGTATTTTGAAATTTTTTTTAAGTTAAAATTTCACCTATGAACGAGAATGTTATTAATAGCTATATAGACACCAAGCTTACTAATGTAAATTTATGTTAGTATGTAACTATCCCTTTTTTTTATTGCTTCTTGTATAAATTTTATGAAGGAGAATAAATTATTATATAAAATATTTAAGGTTCTATTAGGTTTTCTTATATTAGTTTTTAAAGATAATAGTAATAATAATTTTCTTTTTTTCCATTTTGTTTAAACCTTTCTTCATAGAAAAATTAATATTTCAATAAAAATGACAAAGTTTAGGCTGCGTTTGGTTGGACGGTAAATCAATTTCAGAAAATATTTTACGCATTTGCTTGTGTTTGGTTCAACGGAAAATTTGATCAAACTGAAAATCACTTATCCATTGACCGTAAAATACCCCTCCCCAGCTGTAAATCAATTTCCGTTTATATTTTACCTTCAAATATAATTTTCTAGACTGAAAATAGAAAAGGAGAGAGAAAGAGCAACGGTAGTCACACTAGAAAAGAGAGAGAGAGAGTTAGAGGGAGATTGCCGAATCCGGTCAGATCACACCGGTGAAGCTTAGATCGTCATCCTCAACCCAAAGCCTCGCTGTCGAGCTCGCGCGAATGAGATCGAGGAGCGAGATCGCGCGGTCGAGTGCAAGCCGGTGAGATCGAGGCGCCATCGAACTTGCATAGTGAAATCGCACCGACCGCCGTGAGATCGCGTTGTAAGATCGAACCAGATTTGCATTGTGAGATCGCGATGTGAGATCTCTTCCTCCTCCCTCTCTCAGTTTGATCGAATGATTTATGTGGGAATGGTGTTGTTTTGATTTTTGTTTGTTTGACAGTTGATGTATTGCAATTTTATATTATAAAATTTGTTTGGAAGCTGGGAAAATGACTAAGAAAATGTGAGAAACTAGTAGAAAATTTGCATTTTCAGAATGTTACTAAACACTTGAAATTATTTTCTATTATGATTTTTACAATGCAACCAAACACTAGAAAATATTTTCCTTTCCTGAAAATATTTTCACCTGAAATTATTTTACACTTAGAAATTAATTTACACTGAAACAAACACAACCTTAGTTACAAAATTGGTTGTAACCTAAGTCTACAACCTTACTCAATATCTGTTTATAGGAGGTGAATTTTGGCAAATCCATCATTAGATTATATTATCTTCTTATTTCCTTTATACTTGCAAAATTTCTAAAAAATTAAAAATCAATAGCTATGTCATCAATAAATTGTTTAAATTACAAGTTTTTGTAGTTTAAAATTATGCATAAAATATAAACTTATAAATCATATAGTAATTAATATCTGATTGATACACAATTTGATATGTGTATTAAGAGTGTAAAGAACATGCAATTCAACGGTTAAATTTTCAAAATATGTAGTAATTATTATTTTATTGAGTTAGGTTGTAGTTTTAGACTATAACCAATTTAGTAACAAAATTTTGTCCTAAAAAAAATACATTAAAGTAATTCACAAGAAAAAAAAGATGAAAATAAAAAAGATTATATATAATTAGTTTATTATTGGAGAGAAGAGGCAAAGTTATTATAATTATTATTACTGTTTTGGATAAAAAATACAAACTTTTATCTCAATATATATGTGTAATCTTCTTCTTCTTCTTCTTCCTCTTTTTTTTTTTTAATTTTAATTTTTTTTTAGGAGAAGACCTATATGTGTGCATGAGTAATTCTACAGAGACAAACATTTTTTTGAACTTTTTATAATTTAGGAGACACACCATCTTCCTTTGGTACGTGTGTGTGTGTGGTATTTTTAGTATAAAAGTAGATGTGAGTGTAAATTAGTTTTGTTTAATTGATCTACAAAACTATATAGAAACTCCATATATCACCTCGGCTTATTTAAGGTTACAGTTTTCGTCACAATAAAGCTTCATACAATTTATTTTTATAATTTGTGATTAGAAAGAAGATTTATTGATGCTATTTCTATTCACCTTTTCATACATAAAAGGATTATGTGTACAATATTTTTGTAACACTTTCATACAAATTATAAGTGGTAAGTTGTTATTGATTCAAATTTGAACCATCTACTAAAATTACATTTTTGTCACCTAATAACAACTCATAACAACCTGCCTCTTAGAATTTATTGTGAACGTAATGTGGACATAGCATTTCTATTTCACAAAAGTCATTTTAATAATAGAAGTCATTTTCAATTCATAACGGGCATCTAGAATAAAAACATTAATAAATTTAGGGACATTTAATTTTATAACATGTTGAAATAGTTGATTGTGAGTGGTAAATTCTTTTTGTCCACTACTTTTTACATTGATTTACTATTATTTCTTCACCACTCACAATTGACTATTCCAAAAAAAAAAAAATTTAAAAATATCCTCTAAGATATTAGAAGACTTTCTTTGCAAAGAAAGTTTTCTAATATTAAGACAAAATGAAAAAAACAATTGTTTTTTTCATTTTGTCTTAATATTGATTTATTCATTTCTTCACTTATTTGATACTATGCTATTGATTTGTTATTACATAAAAAGCTCCAATTGGTGAACAATTCTCCTGCTCTAATATGAACTTGTACCTTCGAAATGTAAATTTGATATTTGAAGATTTCTTGTATCTTTTACATTTCTTGGCTGAATATAATGTTCATATCATCATAATATAACCATATTTGTCAATAAGTTTCTCATGTATTACTTAATAGATGGTTGTGATGCGTACATGAAAAATTAAAACCATTCTATTACAAAATCTTAACAAACTTCAAAGTTTTTTTTTTATTTTATTTTTATTTTTTTATGGGTTAACTAGTGTCCATAAGGAATTTTTTAACAAAATATTTTAGAAAAGTTTTGATACCGCTTTTATAGGAAGAGCTTGCTTTCCCTTCAGGACTTTTGTAAGTGAATTTTTTTTTTTTTTTGAAAAAAAGAAACTATTACATCACCCATTAACTAAATAAAATATAGAAATTAAAACCCACTACCACATTATTCTAATTAAAGGAGTAACTAATTACATGTTCAGTTGAAAAAGTACTAGAAGTAAGCTAAATTTTCATAGGAAATAGTCAAGTTGTCAAAATATTAGTTACTTTTTCTTTTCTTTTTTTTCTATAAAAACTTTCCTAAAATAGTTCACTAATAAATGCGCTTAAGACATTTGTTAACAATTTTTAAAAAAAAATAGTCAAATGTAAATTTATGAATTGAATAATTGTTTTTTATAAGAATTGGATAACTTTTAATAAGACCAAAGTACATTTTTGAGCCTTAAACTTTGAGATTATTTTCATCTTTCACCTTTTACCTTTAATTTGTGTGTGTATATATATATTTATTGTAGCCCAATCAGGATTTCATCCTCAATGGTGGCAGGTGATTGTGAGTTTCATAATATGATAGTTACAAACTTACAATAACAGGGGAGGGAAATTTGAACCTCTGTTGGAAATATCAAGCTACAAGGCTCTTCACGAGTTCATCATTACTTTCTTTGTGTTTTAATTGAAATAAGCTTTAGAATTAATAGTTCACTAATAAATGTCTTTAAGACATTCGTTAATTTTTTTTTTTTTTTTTAAATAGTCAAATGTAAATTTATGAATTGGATTTTTTATTTTATTTTATAAGAATTGGATAACTTTTAATAAGACCAAAGTACATTTTTGAGCCTTAAACTCTGAGATTATTTTCATCTTTCACCTTTTACCTTTAATGTGTGTGTGTATATATATATTTATTGTAGCCCAATTAGGATTTCATCCTTAATAATGGAGGCAGGCCAGGTGACTGTGAGTTTGATAATATGATAGTTACAAACTTACAATAACAGGGGAGGGAAATTGAACCTCTGTTGGAAATATCAAGCTACAAGGCTCTTCACGACTTCATCATTATTTTTTTTGTTATTTAATTGAAATAAGCTTTGGAATTAATGATTATGATTGTTGTTTATCTGTCACTAGGAAAACAGAACTTGTTGATTATTGGAAAAGATGGCCAAGCTTACTACTGCTGCTGATTCACTTAGAAAAGAAGTTCTTTCGTTTCTAGATACAACTGCAAAAGAAATGAGATGCAAAGACTTGGCCATTGACATTCCACTGGTCATGGAGCCAGCCCGGTGGAATGATTGTTGCATCTACAGAGTCCCTAAGAAACTTACCAGGGTAAACAAAGAAGCCTACACTCCTAAGTTAATTTCAATAGGCCCTCTTCACCACGGTGAAAATGAACTATGTGCCATGGAAATGCTGAAACTAAGATATCTCAGGGAACTTTGCTATCGTACTGGGAAAGACCACAAGGATATTGCAAGTGTTATTGAAGTAAAGGAACTAGAGATCCGTCGTTGTTATGATGAGATTTTTGATATTAGCTGCGAAGATTTCGTGAAAATGGTTCTATTGGATTCTGCATTTATCATTGAGCACTTCTTGAAGTCTACTGTGTGTAGAGAAAATGAAAGCAAAGCCAGTGGAGAAGTTGTAAGCAATGGGAGAGAAGATAGAAACGATTGTGTAGCAAGTACACCATTGCTGAGGAAGCACATAACACAAGACTTGTTATTACTTGAGAATCAACTTCCATTTTTTATTCTTGACGAGTTATATGCAAAATTTTTCAATCCTGAACCAAACAAATATAGTTCCTTTCTTATGCTTGTAAGTAAGTACCTTTTTCCCGATATCGAGGAGAAAGAAACAATCATTGATAGGAAGGAATTAGAAGTAAAACATTTTACTGATTTGATGAGACATTTCTACTATCCAACCAATTTTGAAAAGACTGGACGACCTATTGAAACTCTTCATAATGCAAAAAAGCTAGATGAGGCAGGAGTGGTATTCAAAAGGGATGAAGAGAGAAGACGGTTACTCGACATAAATTTCAAGAAAAGTAAGCTTACGGAAATATTTCCTTGCTTCACTTGCTCATGGCTCTTACATTGCCTACCGTGCTTGAAACACTGTCCATGCTTGGTGAATACGCAAACTTTCTTAGAAGTCCCATGCTTGTAGGTACATGATGAAACTGAAGGCATTTTCCGAAACCTCATGGCACTGTCATTATCCGTTTAAAACTTACATATGCAATTATATAGTGCTATTGGACTTTCTTATCAACACTAGAGATGATGTGGAGTTGCTTGTTGAGAAAGGGATTATTGTTAATAAGTTAGGCAGCAATAAAGCAGTTGCCACTATGGTTAACAAACTTGGCCTAGAAATAGAGCAAAATACATCCTGTTACCATGAACTCGCTCAACAGCTGAATGACTACTATGACAACGATTGTAACCGTAATATGGGATCCTTGAGAACAATATATTTTGGTGATATTTGGAGAGGCACTGCAACTTTTATTGGGGTCATAGTCCTGCTTGTAACTTTCTTGAATTTCTTAAGGCCTTTTGTCCTCAAGAATATTTAAGAATTTTCTTTGTGATTTTATCAAATAGTTGGAAAATTGGCAATTGCTTGTAGTTGTATTCGGTATTGTCAATCTGTTTAGTTTGTGATATCCTTTCCTTTCTAGAAAGTTCTAATTTGTAAGGTATTCAAACTTAGTACATATTGAAAATGTTTTTCTTTGAAGTGCTGAAATAAGTTCATTGCCTTCACACACACACACACACACACAAAAAAAGGTTATTTGTTGTGTTATAGGTTGGCCCCAATTAATTAATTCAGTTACCCAAGTTGATTAATTAGATCAAATTACATGCAATATCATGGAAGCATGAATAATAATCTAGAGTGTAGCGAAAAATAAATTGACACGGTGATTTGTTGACTAATGGAGAAAAACTTTCACAAGAAAGGAAAAAAAAAAAAAAAATGACCTCCACCAAGTGATTTTCATGTCACCACTACCAAGAATCACTAGTCAAAATCAAGAGATTATAAGTATAACGAATCTTACCTCAAATCGGGCCTATCTCAAAGTACATTCCTACAGTAGAATCCTTACGCCAATCCTTAATTGGTCTTGATTTTGTAGACTTATTCCTTTTGCATGGATCTAGTATGTAACTAACTCCCAACAACTTAAAGCTTATTCTTAGATGCTAAGTTCTTCAATACACTTTGATAGAAGGAAGCACTTAGATCACAAAATCCTAAGGCACATAAAAACACAGTAGCTTCACAATAAGTGTATAGATTCTCTATGTGAGTCTCTATATATGTTGGCGGCTATAAAATAAACATTTTATATAATCTAGAAGTTTAGTGAACGAATTGAAACCTTAGAACTCCAACTCATCATGGGCCAAAAATATTTTTTGGAATTCTGGATCTTCAAAGCTCGATAGATCAAGTAGTATCGAGCTTGTATCGAGATTCATTAAATCTTTGATAGAAAATTGTATCGAGCTTCTGTTGAGGTTCACTCTTTTCAACTTTTCACACTTGTTTCTTGGTGCAATCTTCATATCTTCAATAATACCACTTGTTTTGTTTATAGGATATATTTCATGATATTTTAGAATCCACTTAGAATTATCCAAATATAAGTAAAGCACATTTTGTCAAAGGATATGTCAACTAATGAAAAATATGGCTCTAACATTATTATATTTTATTTGTATTCCAAATTTGATCATATTGATAGGAATGATACTAGTATGCGGAATTATTATAGAGAGATATTCAGTTCTGCAATGTTTTTTAAGACTATATAACTAGATTATAAATTTTAATTTATATTTTGTAGTTGGAGTAATTTATGGAAAAAATCATTCACAGATTCATATATATATATATGTAGAGAAAAAGTGTTCAGGATTTTGAGGCTATCACTCATTTTGATATTTCAAATGCTGAAACTTATAATTGTGAAACCCGAGTCAAAGTTGTGAACCTAAATAAATACATTAAAATGTGATCTTAAATTACAACAACTAATATCCACGTTAATGGACTCGGTGAACATTTGAAAGTTGAGCCATATAAAAATTAAAGTTAGGATTAAAATTAAAACAATCTGAGTCTAAAAGTAAATTTATGAAATAAAACATTTTTTTTACTTTTTAATTATGAATCTTTAATTTTTTTTTTTGAACTTAAGAACTTTATTTTATATAGCTGGTCCCTTCTAAAAAAAATTCCTGGCTTCTACAGTAGTTTCACTTGTGACCCTTTTAACTGTTGAGAGTGTCGCCAGCCAGGATGAGAGCGACACTCTGATCATTCTGGCATTCTGTAAAACAGACATTAGAAATGGTCTTTCTTGTCACATTTAAGAGTTGTTTCTATGTGCGGGCTTCTCACTCTTTCTCTCTCTAAGGAAATTCAAAGTAAATATAACCAATTCTCTTATTAACCAAAGAGTAGGAATGAATAATTACAAGTAAAGCTCTGTTTCTATGTATATACAAAACCAGAGCATCAAAATGAAGAAGATGAACTAATTAAGAGCATTTACATCGATCTGTGTATAATAAAATAATATGCAAAATTTACATAATTTTGCATAAAAAATGACCTACATCAATCTATATAATTATGTAAATTTATAAGTTTGTTATAGTAACCGAAAAAATTTACACTGACATTATTTATTTTGTATTTAATTGTTTTTTTTTTATGTATTTCAAGTATGAAAAAAGAGGATGGATGATGATTGTTATATACAAAGAAAGATAAACGATTTAAAAAATCAAGAAAAAAAAAATATTTTAATGAAGTGTAGTGTAAAATAAATAATCTAATGTGAGATGTTTTAAAAAGTATGTAAAATAGAAAGAAAAAAAAAAGTTTTTACATTAAAATAAACATAAATTTTTGCATGTATTGATGTTAATTCTCTAAATAAATATATTCCAACTAACCAGGAAAACTGGAAATACAAACTTTGTGGTAACTAACTTCTGCCATGTGTCCAAAGCTGATTGGTTTCATATTCACAAGTGCTCTAGTCAGTTATGTGAGCATCTTTGTGTTCCTTTGCTAGAATCAAAATGACTGTGGTTTACTTTAGTAGAACAACTTTTTTTTTTTTTTTTGGTGAACTAGTAGAACAACTTTGTTACTTTGGTAGAACGACTGTGCTTTAGTCAGTAATGTGAGCATCTTTGTTATGCCATTAAGCTGACACGGTGTCGTTTGAAGACATAATTTATTTGCTTGCATCTTAACAAAGTCTTCGTTAATTGTATGACTTGACATGACTAATAGTTGTTAAATGTATGAGAGAGAGTGCACTCCAAAAAAAAAAAAAGAATGTATGAGAGAGAGAGAGAGAGTCCATTTTAGGTATTGATGACATGGTTGGAAAATGTGGTCATGTATTGTTTCTGAGTATGACAGTGGGAGTCCATTTTAGGTATTGATGACATGGTTGTAAAATGTGGTCATGTATTGTTTCTGAGTATGACAGTGAGAAATAACCACATTTGCAATTAATACATGGATAAGTATGGATGTGGTACCATCGCACACCCTTAGTATAATAGTCACTCCACAAGTATAAGTGTTTGTGGGGTGTGGGGTGTAGAGGACAAGGGTCAGGATTTAAGTCTTTAGGAGAGAGCTTCACACACATATACACTTAGATTAGGCTAGAGTAGAATTCTATCTTGTATAAAAAAAAAAGTATGGATGTGGTGATCTATCATTATATTCCATACGCGGAGAATGATAACACAAAATGAGAAAAGATGAACGTAAACTATTAAATTTATCAGAGGCTGCTCAAATTTATAGATAGGAACTCTAAAATCGATTATATGCAGGGTTTAAGTCTTTAGGAGGGAGCTTCACACACATATACACTTAGATTAGGCTAGAGTAGAATTCTATCTTGTATATATAAAAAAAAAAAAGTATGGATGTGGTGATCTATCATTATATTCCATACGCAGAGAATGATAACACAAAATGAGAAAAGATGAACGTAAACTATTAAATTTATCAGAGGCTGCTCAAATTTATAGAGAGGAACTCTAAAATCGATTATATGCAGGAAAAAAAAAATTTAGTTTAAATTTTTTTAATAATAAAATTTGGTTTTTTGTAATAATATTTGTTGTAGATATATTTTACCGTATAAATAATTGATTATCGACCCTCTCTGTGGGTCAAGTTTTATAATATAAAAAAAAATAGAAAGAACATTGCTACTACTTTTGAAAATAATATAAAAGCAAAGGAGGAGAAAAAAGGGAAAATAAAGTAGTATTTTAATCTAGAAGGAAAAATACAAAATAAAAGAACGTTGCTACTACTTCTGGAAAAAAAAAAAAATTGTTCTTGTTCTTCTTCATGTGAGAATTTGTACAAAACCAATCAAATCAAATCAAATTTTATAGATATATACACACACACACATACATGTATGTATATTAATTAAGTTCTTTTTGGTTTCTATACATCAGTAATTGTACACTTTCTTATGAGATATGTATATTGTGATATTTGCTACATGATAATCACTATATATTATTAGGTCAAGATATCAATTAATTTTTGTTGTAGTCGGGATTCAAACACAGATCCCTTCTTTGACGATAAAAATCTTTTCCAGTTGAACTAGCTAGAATTCACGAAATGATTGTTAGACAACATCATATTATATTTGCAAATGTTCATGTCTCAAGACTCAAGAGGAACCTTCTCCTTCCCTTTAAATGAATTATGTGTATATATAATTTATTATTAAAACAATTATATTAATAGTCTTACTTCTTAATCCTGATTTTTCTTTGTTTATTTCTAATCCTAATTGTTCTTTTTGTTGGGGGTTATTTTTTAACCAACACACCTGCTGTGCTTGGATATGTTGGCAATTAGACCCAAGGTTGTTTAGGAAGTCTAGACTGGAACTTGTGTCAACAGGTCACCCTTTGGCGCGCTATGGCCACGCTTTCTCCTAAGCAATAAAATAACATTGTAAGTGTTTGAGGGTCTATTTGGGATTCTTTTTTTTGGCTGAAACTGAAAATTTTTTGCTTAAAGTACTGTAAATAAAATTAAAAATTAGTTGAAATAGTACAGTGGGACCCATGAATAATACCAAAGAGTGTAGTAAAAATAAGTTGAATAGTAAAATAAACTGGTTTTTTTTTTTTCCCCTTTATCTCATCTCCCCCTTTCCCTGTATATATATGTGTGTATATGTTTCTCAAAAAAAAAAAAAAAAAAAAAAAGAGTAAAGCAATATTTTATAATATTCACAATAGAAAGGAGATTAAAAATAGAATATTTAAGACTTATCATGTATTTTATTGTGAACTAATTTTGCAATAGAGCTCCTCTGTTGAACTTTGATATGGTACTATATGACATTCTTTAGCGGTTCCTCACGATGTTGTGGTAGTTCCTTTGCAAAATTCTGATATGGTATTGTTTTGACATTCTTTAGCGTTTTCTTTGGAGTGATGTTGCGGTTTTGCTAAGAACGATGTTGTTGTGGTTCCACCATAGAACTCTAGTGGGGCACTATTCTAACATTCTGTAGTAGTTCTTTGAGAGCGATGTTGTAGTGGTTCCTTTGCAAAACTCTAATGTGGTAATATTCTAATATTCTGCAATAGTTCCTTGGGAGCGATGATGCAGTTTCCCAGGAGTGGTGTTGTAGTGTGGTACCACTGGGATATTCTCCTGAAGAACTCTTATTGTAAAACATTTAAGTTAACATGGTCCATGGAAACTTCTACTGAAGCACCAAAAAATGTAAAATATAATAATATGCATAGTAAGAGGAAGATTTTATTTGAATGGGAGAGAGTGAGAATTGATGTGTGCATATTTTTGTAGAAGGTCTTTTAGAGGCAAAGTGATATTTTTGATGATTTGGAAGAGGTAGAATAAAGCCATCTCCTCTTTTGGACTTCCCTGTTTCTTCTTCCCTCTTCTTCTTCCTTTTGTTATTCTTTGGTGTTATTTTTGTAGTAGATATGGTTTGGTTCCTCTAGACAGAGATGCCTTTGTTTTGCTGAGTACACTATTGCTTTTTGCCATGAATCTAAAGTAGTTCAGTAGACTTACATTGGACAGAGGGTTGCCAGCAAACTTAACTTAGTTTGAAAATTATAACTTGGAAAGAGCATTTGGCTTTAGCTACAAAAGAAAGATGCCTTCATTGAAAGTTAAAGGAGTTGGTAGAGTGTTTAATATAATAGATGACAACATGATTGATAGGAAAAATTGAGAGGAAATAGTAGGGAGAAATCATACACGCAGTGGAACCAAGTCAAATCATTGGTTCATGTATTCCAAGCTAATACATTAACTAAGGGAAAAACTACAAGTTCCACCATTCACCAGAAACCACTTCCCCATTGACCAAACCACTTCTCCCTTACTTCAAAATTGAGATTTTCCATGGGCTTGGACCATGGGTTAGAGAGATGATGCCCTTGTTTGGTCTTTTTCAATTCCATAACTCATGATGTTTACTTTTGTGGAACTGTTTTTGTGGAATTTCATTCATGGAATTGAGTCTCAGGACTTTTTTTTTTTTTTTTAATACAAGATAGAAATTCTACTTTAGCCTAATTTAAGTGTATATGTATGTGAAGCTTCCTCTTAGAGACTTGAACTTTGGCTCTTGCCTCCCACACCACACAAACACTTATACTTGTACAGTGACCATCGCACCAAGGGTGTACGATGGTGTCTCAACACTCATTTTTACTCTCTTTTTTTTTTTTTTTTTTTTGTCTTCCTCTTCTTGGGTCCTTTATGAGGATAATTAATTCCATTTGTGGGTTATTTCACACTCATTTATGGGCTTTTACACCCATTTTGTATCTCCTATTTCTTTCCTTTCCACGGGCTTACTTCCTTTTTTGCTGGGGTTTTTGGGATCCCTTTCGAGGACTCTTTCATTTGTACTATTTTCTTGGGTCATGCTCGCCTTATACATGGCTTTTTTCTTTTCTTCTTTCACTGTTGGGCTTTTGCCCACTCTTAGTGATCCTTCAAACTCTTTTGTAAGAGTGTTCTCATGGAACCATGGGTCCTTTGGGTTCTCATAAGGCCTACAATTTGGTAATAAGAATAATGCTACATCCACAATATTTTTACAAAAAATCTTATACAAGTTGTTATTATTGGGTAAAAAAGTGATATCTGTATTAAGCTCAAATTAGAATATCACCTAGGATTTTTTTGTGAAATTATTGAGGATGTAGCATTATTCTTATTTTTGTTGAACTCAAAATCTTGTGATTCTCAAGTCAGGGTGTTCAATATTTTTATTAAGGTGGTCAAACTAGGTTAATTTAATATATAATTTTTTGTAAATAAATATATACATTTTTTTTTTTTTGCAACTTAGGGTGATTTTATGACCACACTGTGTTAAACATGTAGCCGCCCCTGTTTCAAAGAGGAGATCATGCCACATCTATCACCTGTCCTCAACTCGAATCAAGAAAAACCAAGACCATATTTTTATTTTTATTCGATAGAAAGTGGCCGATAATATCAAATATACTATTTTGCATGGCCATATGTACATAAATATTGAACTAGACAATCTCATAGTATATGATTAGAAACAACCACAAATGCCTCACAAAGATAAAACATATTTTTATTCTCTTGTGGAAAGGGGGTGCACTAGTTGTTAATGTATCACTACAGGTTTCAGCATTAGTCATGCAACTATCAGATGCAACATTTACCATTAGGTAGTCATGAGCTTTCCACGCAGTTTTTGCATCTTCTATTTAGCTAATAGAAATATCAAAGATTTTGAGGCAATCATCTAATTGCTTTATCAATTTGGGGTCTGCAGTCTTGTTGATGAGTGAGCGAATAAGGGCAAGTATTAGCAGCAACATATATCAAGTGAATTGAAATATTGGTAAGGCCAACAAGATCGACAAAAGGTGTATGAAGATCAGATTTGAGGGCTTGCAAACAGAAAGGAGGGTCTTCGTGAGAAGAGCAAATTTCTTTAAGCACATTTTCTGATACCTTTACACTTAGCCGAGCATTTGTTGGGCAAATCAACAGGATTGCTAGCAAAAGAGAGAGAAAGAAGGAGGCACAAAAAGAGGGGGCCATTTCTGTCATCCTTCACCAACACCAATTGTTGGGTTTGATTTCTTCAAAGGAACGTATTGTGAAATAAAACAATAGAAGCATTTAAACTCTATCTTTGATAACCTGCACAATTTATTATTAAATAGATACAATAGAATTTCGACTTATGATGTCCATTCTAGGATTATTAACCGTTGCACACTCTTGGTGTGATGATCACTCCACAAGTATAAATGCTTGTGAGGTTGTGAGATGTAGGGGGCAAGGGCCGGAGTTCAAGTCTCTAGGAGAAAGCTTCACACACATATACACTTAGATTAAGTTAGAGTAAAAATTCTATCTTGTATTTAAAAAAAAAAAAAGATTATTACCATTTATTATCAAGCTAATTAAGAAACCAATTAGTTATAAAATAAAACAAAGGGAATGTTCTCTTAGGAAATATTTTTAGAAACTTTTATGATAAAAGAAAAAAAACAATTGATTTTTTTTTAACAAATTTGTATATTTTCCATAAAAATAATATTAAAACTTTCTCAGAATGGTCCATTAACAAATACTCTAAGAGCACCAATTAACTGAACCCTGAAAGAAAATACATTACTTGTAATTAATGTGAATACAATATCATATATCTATAATTTATAACCTGTATAAAATTTCCATAAAAAAAATCTACATAAAATTGAATACGTTTGTCTTTTGGTTGACTTAATAATTTTTTGCCACATAATTTTTTGGATTTCACAATTTTACACGTCAATATTATGATACGTATACTTTTTATTTGAATTTAAATTATATTCTTTATTTAAATCCTCAATTAAATATTTCTGCTTTATATTTCTTTAAAAATGGAATAAACAATTTTCCATACAGAATTGTAATAAATTTCTATTAATAACTTATATAATTACTATCTAATTGAATATTTAATATTTCATATATAGATAAAATCATAAAAAATGTCTATTAATAACTATTATAATTATAAAATTTCATATTTCATATTTACACAAAAAATAAAGGACAAAATTTGGCAACAAACTTTGTTATAATTTAATTAAGGTTACAACTTCACTGAATATTTTTTTATTGAATGTAAATTTTGACAAATATAAATTTGGAATATATTTTCTTTTTATATCCTCTATACTTGCAAAATTTCAAGAAAATCAAATATCAATAGTTATGTCATCAATGATATGTTTAAATCTTAAGTTTCTGCAATCTAAAATTTTACATAAAAATATGTTTATGGATCAAATAATAAATTACATCTGATTGGCATGAAATTTTATAAACTTATTAAGAATATAAAAAACATGCAATTTAACAATTTCATTTTCAAAATATGTAGTTATGATATTTTTTTTAAGATAGAGTTGTAATCTTAGGCTACAATCAAATTTGTAGTCCAATTTTATCTAAAAATAAAAGTAAAATATTTTAGATCAAATTGTATTTTATTAAAAAAATTTGTGCATTGTAGAGGTTGCTGATTATATATATATATATATAAACACAACTAGTATGTGAACCTATGCATATGTATGGGAAAATTAAAAACAATTACAATCGTACACTATATCTATATATTTGAGTTTAGATGATTGAATTTATGTGTAAATATAACTAATACAAAAATTATAGTATAATTTAAAAGTACTAATTTCCTTTTTAATTTCTTCTAGTGTTCTAAATAGTTGTACTAAAATTAAGAAATTGAATTGCACACTTGGTATTAAATTAGACATCATTTGAAATCTAATTTAGAATCTTAAACTTGGTTTTAAGAGGTTCGAGTGTCATTATAGTGCTCTTCTCGACATTTGTGTCAAGTGTTAATGCATCATTCATTTTGGAAAAACAAATCAAAGAATTTAGATGGGACACATGTCACAAAATTATTTATTCAATTAGAGTCTACTATTGAAGTCTAACTTTGCACCATATATCTAAATTATTTCTTAATTTTGGTGCCAATTGTGGTATGACATCATAATTAAATATCTATTTAGGTGAGTATTGAGTGCAAAACTAAAGAGTCCAAAATTAATAAACCGTAAATCAAAAATAAATATATAAACAACCATGAACAATCTGCATTTTCTACCAAATAATATTCCTATAAGCCTTTTTTAAGAGTTAACAAAATATAAAAATTTCTATTGTGTATATATATAAAATAATGACAATAAATATTCTTTAACTTACGTAGGAATTTTTTCTCAAAAGGCAAAAAAGAAAAATTATTTAGGAATTATACTATACATTTAATTGTATAATTTAACGTGTATGCATGCATATACATGGGTTACAAGTTAGCTAGTATATATTTAAAGCCAAAGTTAATAGAAAATTCAATTAAATTTCAAATTAGGTTTCAATTATGGGGTAATTTTATTACATGTGTTGCATTCAATTTTTTAATTTTTGTGCCAAAAAACGAAAAATGCACAATAATAACACTCATTCTTAGTTTTTGTACCAAAGTGTGAAAACTAAAGGGACACAATAATAAGACTCACTCTTAGTTTCTATTTCTATACATTTTAGACCCCCTTAAACAAAACCAAGTGATTAACTTAAGTAAATTATGCAGATTTAGGTTAACACATGTAAATCATAATATTGAAACAGTGCGGAAAATAAATAACACAGCAATATGAGAATCTAGGAAAACCAAACTGGTAAAAAACTTGGAGAGGATTTAACCTAGCTATCCTCAAGGTAAAACGAATCCACTATGAAAGAAATAAAGTTTACACAATAGCGACTTAGACCACTAACATCCTATTGCTACCTCGTGTAGGAAACTTACCACTACGACCACGTGATAGCTCTGAGTCCACGGACTACTTTTTTCTCAGATTCACAACAAGTACAAGCACTACCACTTGTGGATCTTTAAGCTCTTAATGTAACAACTGAATGATCATCAAGTTCTTGACATAATCTTGATTCTTGATAACCTTAAGTATATATGAAGGCAAACACCTCTAGATCTCACACGAGATTCACATACACAGCATAAATAACAACTGCAACAACCTTGAAAACGTGGCTAGGGTTTTCCCTTTTATACTTAGGGCAAAATATAAAACCCTACACATCAAACGGGCTTGGGTTGAGTTGGAAAAGTTCTGCAGAAAAATAATCTGCACGAGTTTCGATCGATCGAGTCTAATTTTTAATCGATCGAACTAGACAGATTTACACAGTAAATCCTGCAGTACACTCGATTCTAACTTTACACATAAACATACTTTGAGCAAGTCTAAAAACAAGACTAAACGTTTTGATCATGATTTGCCAACATTACAAAATGAAGTTCTAATACATTTGAACCTAAAGTCTTAGAACCCAACAATTTCTAATTGTGTCAGAGAACTGGTATGTTTGATTCTTGAACTTCAAGAACTGCGGGGAAGAAAGATGAATTGTACATTTCCATCTTACCATCAGCAATGATGAAGAGATCAGTATCTTCTCTAAATTGACTCCGAATATGCAATATCTAATCTGTACTTCCCGACATTAGGCCATCTAGGAGACTCAGGGCTTGAAATAGTAGTGGAGGCAAGTGGATCTCTCTGAGACATTAGACCATGACCAATACTGTTTTGGTCTCATCTACTACCTTCGCATTCGGTGGGTTTTTTTTTTTTTTATAAATTTTTAAAAAGCTTTATTTGTTTGTAAATTATGAGGGGCGTTTGTTCAACGATGAACCCTCTGCACTAAATTGTGATGGCGACAATAAAAAAAATAAGCTTTATTTCCTGTAGTGCCAGTTGATCTATAGCTAATTAGCTTGATTATAATTAGAAGTTCTTTCTTTTTCTTTGATCCTTACCTGTATACATGTGGGAAAATGGTGTCAGTTATGTTAGCTCATCAGATTTTTTGGCTTTTCTTCGCGAACTGAATTTTAGATGTTCATATTTTGGATTCTAACTCAGGGATACTCTTTAAGTTCATCGACCTTCATTTATGTGTTTATCTTTTTTACCTTATTTACTGATATTTATGTGATACCTTTGCACATCACACATTTATCCCTTTTGAATGTGCCGTATATTGAGATTATGTTGTCTGTAGGGATGATGTTACATAGTATCTTATTTTCCATTTTAATTCCCATTGGTAAATTTATTTTTGATATGTTCCTTTCTCAATATATATAGTTAAGCCTAACTCAATGAACACAAGTTTTTTGTGCTGAAGCTTGAATGGCCGTAGGCAGTCTCACCCATACCAATTGTTAGGACCAAGTGCTTACCCACTAGACCAAAAGCTATAGCTGATGGTAAGGGCACATGCACAACTTTGTTCCTTTAAAGGGTAGAAGCCTAGCGCCATAGGCCTTCACACCCATCTGTGTGTCTCCTCTTTCCTTTCCGTGGGCTTGCTTCCTTTTTTTGCTGGGGTTTTTGGGATCCCTTTTGGGGAGCTTTTCATTTGTACCATTTTCTTGTGTCATGCTCACCTTATTCAAGGTTTTTTCTTTTCTTCTTTCATAGTTGGGCTTTTGCCCACTCTTTGTGATCCTTCAAACTCTTTTACAAGAGTGTTCTCATGGAGCCACGGGTCATTTCGGTTCTCACAATGCCCATGATCTGGTAATAAGAATAATGCTACATTCACAACATTTTCACAATAAATTTTGTTGTAGCATTATTTTTATTTTTGTTGAATTAAAATTCTTGTAATTCTCAAGTTAGAGTGTTTAATAATTATATTTGGATGGTTAAAATAAGTCAGTTTAATATATAATTTTGTTTTTTGCAAGTCAGGGTGATTTTATGACCACACCGAGTAAAACGTGGAGATTCCCTTGTTTCCAAGAGGAGATCATGCCACATCTGTACCTGTCCTCAACCTGAATCAAGAAAAACCAAGATAAAATTTTTATTTTTATTCAATAGAAACTTAGAAAGTGACCGATAATATCAAATATACTATTTTGCATGGCCACGCGTACAAAAATATTTAACTAGACAATCTCATAAAAGATGATTAGAAACAACCACAAATGTCTCACAAAGATAACACATATTTTTATTCTCTTGTTGGAGAGGCGGTGCACTAGTTGTTGTTGTATCAGTATAGGTTTCAGCATTAGACATGCGACTATCAGATGCAACATTTACCGTTTCGTAGTCATGAGCTTTCAACGCAGTTTTTGCATCTTCTGTTTCGCTAATAGTAATATCATACATTTCGAGGCAACCATCTAAATGCATTTTCAATTCGACTCTGCAGTCTTGATGAGTGAGCGAATAAGGGCAAGGGCTTTATTAGCAGCAACATCTGCCAAATGAATTGAAATATTGGTAAGGCCAACAAGATCGACAAGGGGTGTATGAGGATCAGATTTGAGGGCTTGCAAACAGAAAGGAGGGTCTTCGTGAGAAGAGCAAATCACTTTAATCTCATGTTCTGATACCATCACACTTAGCCGAGCATATGTTGGGCAAATCCACCGGATCGCTAGCAAAAGAGAGAAAAAGGAGTAAAAAAGAAGGGGCCATTTCTGTCATCCTTCACTAACACCAATTGTTTAATTTGATTTATTGAAAGGAACGTTTTGTTAAATAAAACAATAGAAGCATTTAAACTAATCTTTTTTGATAACGTACACAATTTATCATTAATTTGTGAAAATTACATCCTTACCTCTATGATTTTTTATTACTATTATTATATAGATACAATACAATTCCCACCAATGATGTCTACTACAAGATTATTACTATTTATCATCAGTCTAAGAAACATATTAGTTATAAAACAAAACAAATGAAAAGTTAAGAGATGCCCTAAGGTATTAGTTGAGGAAATGTTTTTAGAAACTTTTATGGCAAAGGAAAAAAGGCATTGATTTTTCTGATAAATTTTTATATTTCTCATGAAAGTGATATCAAAACTTTTTCAAAATGGTCCATTAACAAATGCCCTAAGAGCATTAGTTAACTGAACTCCAAAACAAAATACATTACTTGTAATTAATGTGAATACAATAACATATATCTATAATCTATAATCTATATAAAATTGAGTAAGTTTGGCTTTTGGTTGACTAAATAATATTTTGCCACGTAATTTTTCATGATTTCACAATTTTACACGTCAATATTATGATATTTGTACTCTTTATTTGAATTTAAACTCTATTCTTTATTTAAATCCCCAATTAAATATTTTCCTAGTATATTTTCTTTGAAAAATGGAATAGACAGTTTCCATACAAAAACACTATCATAATAAATATTTATTAATAACTCTCATAATTATCAAATTGCATATTTATTATTCCATATAAAGATATAATTATAAAAAATTTCTATTAATAACTATCATAATTATTATCAAGTTGCATATCTAATATTCCATATAAAGACAAAATTATAATAAATATCTATTAATACTATCATAATTAATATTTAATTGCATATTTAATATTTTGTATTCAGAAAAAATTATAATAAATGTCTATTAATAACTATCATAATTATAAAATTTCATATCTCATATTTACACCAAAAAAAAAAAAAAAAGAGTTGTTGTAATTTAAGACCACAAGTCCACTACCATTGCGTGCTCTTGGTGCGGTGGTCACTCTACAAGTATAAGTGCTTGTGGGGTGTGGAGGGCACAAGTAGGAGTTCAAATCTCCAAGAAAAAGCTTCACACACATATACACTTAAATTAGGCTAGAGTAGAATTTCTATCTTGTAAAAAAAAAAAAAAACTACAACTCCACTCAATATGCATTTTGTTGGAGGTAAATTTTGACAAATCTACCATTCGATTACATTTTCTTTTTATATCCTTCATACTTGCAAAATTTCTAGAAAAACAAACATCAATAGTTAAGTCATCAACAAAATGTTTAAATTTTAAGTTTTTGTAATCTAAAATTATCCATAAAAAATAAGCTTATGGATCAAATAGTTAATAATATTTTATTGACACAAAATTTGATAAACATTTTAAAAACACAAAAAACATGCAATTCAACAATTTAATTATTAGAATAGGTAGTTATGCTATTTTTTTTAAAGACAGAGTTGAAGTCATAGGCTATAACCAAGTTTGTAGCCAAAGTTTATCGAAAAATAAAAGTAAAAGATTTTAGATCAAATCGTATTTTATTAAACATTTTTGTGCATTGTGGAGGTTACTTATTATCTATATATATATATATGAGTTTAGATGATTGAATTTCTGTGTAAATATAACTAATAGAAAATTATAGTATAATTGAAAAGTACTAAAAACCTTTTTAATTTCACCTTTTGGCTCTTGTAGTGTTCTGAATGGCTATACTAAAATTAAGAAATTAAATTGTACACTTGGCATAAAATTAGATTTCAATTGAAGTCCAATATGGAATCTTAATTTAGGTTTTAAGAGGTTAGAGTGTTATTATAGTGCTCTTTTTGACTTTTGTGTCAGGTGTTAAGGCGATAATTCATTTAGGCAGAAACATTAAAGAATTTAGATGAGACACATAGCACAAAATTATATATCCATTTTAAAATCTAATTAGATTTTCTCTTAGTTTTGGTTTTAAATATACATATACATACATACATATATATATATATATATATATATATATATATATATATATATATAAAAACAAAGCTGAGAGAAAATCCAATTAAATTATACAGTTGAAGTCCAATTTTGCACCATATGTCTAAATTATTTCTTAATTTTGGTGCCAAATATGGGATCATATCATAAATATATATTTAGGTGAGTATAGAGGGTGAAAACCAAAGAGTCCATAATTAATAAACCGTAAAACCAAAATAAATAAATAAAAAAACATGAACAATCTGCATTTTCTTCCAAATAATATTCTTACAAGGCTTTTTTAAGAATTTTCAAAATATAAAAAATATCTACCTAGTTTGTATATAAAATAATGACCATAAATATTATTTAACTTATGTAGGAATTTTTTCTTAAAAAAATTATTTCGAAATACTATGCATTTAATTGTATATTTTTAAGTGTATCTATACATATGCATGAGTTACAAGTTAGTCTATATATATTAATAATAAAAAATTAGAGAAAATCCAATTATATTTTAATTGGATTCTCAATTTTGCGCCACATATCCTATTTAATTTTTGATTTTATGCTAGGTGAATTATTGAGTGTAAAAATTGAAGAGTCCGAATACAATTAGATTCTAACTTTGATTTCAATTAGTGTGAAATTTTCTGTCATGTATCCATCCAAGTTTTAGATTTTGTTGCAAGTGAATTATTGGGTGCAAAAACAAAAGAGTCTAAATCCAATTAAATTCTAAATCACACATATATATAATGAGAAGCCATTATATATTTTAGAAATGTATGGTTTTAAAAAAAGTGTAAGTTAATACCATGTATAGATTTTAATTGGATTCTCAATTTTGCACCACGTGTCCTATTTAACTTTTTATTTTATGCCAAGTGAATTAGTGAGTGTAAAAATCGAAGAGTTTAATTCCAATTAAATTCTAACTTTGATTTCAATTGTAGTCCAATTTTCAACCATGTGTTTATCTAAGCTTTTAATTTTTGTGGCAAGTGAGTTATTCGGTGAGAAAACTGAATACTCTAAAACCAATTAAATTCTAAATCATACATACATACATATACATATACATATACATATACATACATACATATATATATATACACACACACACACACACACACACACACAGAGAAACCATTACACACTAGTATATATTTAAAGCCAAATTTAGTAGTGTTTGTTTGTTTAGACCCCTTAAAACAGATTTTTAACCTAATATATTAGTCAAGTGATTACTTAGGTTAATTATGAGATCTAGGTTAAAGCAATGAAAGATTATATCATGTACAGCAGTGGAAAATAAAGAACATAACGATATAATGACCTAAAAAAACAAATGAAATCAACAATTTCAAGGTAAAAACCTAGGGATGATATGACATAGCTATCCTCAATGTAAAAAAAATCCACTATAGAGAATCTTTGTTTTTACAATCAAATTTAACCCTAAATCTATTGCTACCTCTAATAGTAGCTATCCACAGGTTTCTTCTCTCATGGATTTGCACCATATAAGCACCCACACTTGTGACATTGAGACTCCCCTCAAAGGTTTCAGATCATAGTTTGTTGATGCACCACATAAGCACCTACACTTGTGACTTTGAGACTTCACTCAAAGGTTTCAGATCATAGTTCGTTGATCTTTGTAGCAACTAGATTCCACCAGTACTTGATTATAGATCTTGTTCCAGTAGATGCTTGTAGAGTTAGAAGGTACAGAACCTCTCAAATCTCATAGGAGTAACTCACAAGTCTTTCAAGAGTCTTCAAAACGTGTCTCGGGTTTTCCTTTTAAACATAGGAGTGTTGGACTAAAACCTTAAACGTTTTTGCAAGCTTAAGCCTGTTTAAAATTCTACAGAAATTTTCTGCTCTGCGATTTTCAATTGATCAAGCTTCACAAAAAAATAATTCTTGTAAGGGACATATTTTTATGTAATTGGAATATCCTTTGACAAACGCACTTTATTTGTATTTAGGTAAATCTAAGTAGATTCAAGATAATCATTACAAGTGGTTACATTGAAGACATGAAGATTACTCAAGAACTACACAAGAAAAGTGCAATCTGCAGGTCTCGATACCTCCTCGATAGAAGTTTGATCTGTCGAGATTCATTAAAGCTCGACACATATCTCTATCTATCGAGCTTATGGGATTCAAACTATAGCCAGCAACATTTTTTTTTTCTAAAAGATTATTTGTTTATGGGTTTGTATAATCCTTATAGGACTAGGAAAACCCAAAGTTTGTGGGTTTGTATAATTTTTATTGGACAAGTAAAGCCCAAGGTTTATGTAAACCTATTTGGAATAGAAGAGTCTATTGAGCTCCTATTTAAACAAGGAGGTGGAAAAAGAAATACCTAACCCTAGAGAATTTCATAAGGTTTTCTTTTTGAAACCCTAGCCTCCTCCTATAGAAGAAAGAGTTCTTGCTGCATTTCTTGTAAGCCTTTGAGTTATGTAACTAAGCAAAGTCTCTCACGCCATCATTGAAGATCTTATTGGTGTTTCTATGTGAAGCTGTCATAAATCAACTACATAAGCCAAAGGGTTGCTGTGGAGTTAGTCACGTACTGGGATTTGTGCAAAGGAGTTAGTCACATACTTAGATTCGTGCATCATTGGTTAGTCATGTATTGGAATTTTTGCATTGAACGGAAAAATTGCTGCTACAATATAAGTCCAATTAGGTATTGGAGTAAGAGTTCAACTGTAGGTTGGTATTTCAGGATAGGCCAAAGGGTTTGATAAGATTCTTTATACTTGTAACCGCTTGTGTTTGATAATAGTGGATTCTTAGGAATGATGACCTTAAAATCACCTAGTGGGGTTTTGCCTCGATGGTTTTTCTTATTCATAAACAAATCACCTGTGTCAAATTTATTTTCCGCTGCATTTAGATAATTTGGTGATTTGTTTGTGCTACTATGCTATTGCATTAAATTTAATCTAATTAATTAACTTGGGTAATTAATTAATTAATTGCAAGGGGTCAATACATTTTAACCCAACAATTCTTTTTCCAATTGCTTGTACATTCTTGAGTCTGACCTATACAACTTTGAGCAATGTCTAACTCCTATTCTAGACAAGTTTTTTTCTTGGTTTGCCAATACATTCAAGTTCAAATTCTAAACATTTAATCCTAAATCTTTAGAACCTAGCAAATAGAAAATTCAATTAGATTTCAAATTAGGTTTCAATTATGGGCTCATTTTATGATATGTGTCACATTTAACTTTTAATTTTTGTGCCAAAAAACCAAAAATGCACAATAATAACATTCATTCTTAGTTTTTGTACCAAAGTGTGAAAACCAAAGGGACACAATAATAAGACTCACTCATAGTTTCTATTTCTAATTGTGTCAGAGAACTGGTATGTTTGATTCTAAAACTTCAAGAACTGCGGGGAAGAAGATGAACTATACATTTCCATCTTACCATCAACAATGATGAAGAGATCAATAACCTCTCTGAACTAACCCCGAATATGCAGTATCTAATCTGTACTTCCCGACATTAGGCCATCTAAGAGACTTAGGTCATTTGAGACATTAGACCATGACCAACACTGTTTTCAATTTCTTACTTTGGCATTCATATGCTACTTCCTTTGACCATGACCAATACCGTTTTGGTCTCATCTGCTAACTTTGCATTCGAGGGATTTTTTATTTTTTATTTTTAAGTATTAAAAAGCTTTATTTATTTGTTCAACAATGAACCCTCTACACTAAATTGTGATGGTGACAAAAAAAAAAACTTTATTTCCGGTAGTGCCAATTGACCTATAGCTAATTAGCTTGATTATTAGTAGTTCTTTCTCTTTCTTTGATCCTTACCTATATACATGTGGGAACATGGTGTTAGTTATGTCAGCTCATCAGATTTTTTGGCTTTTCTTTACAAACTAAATTTTAGATGTTCATATTTTTGGATTCTAACTCAGGGATACTCTAATTTCATCAACCTTCATTTATGTGTCTTTTTTACCTTATTCACTGATAATTATGTGATACCTTTGCACATCACACATTTATCCATTTTGAATGTGCGGTATATTGGGATGATGTTATCTGTAGGGATGTTGTTAAATAGTAGGGATAATTACACTTTGCCCACCTATGGTTTGCCTCTATTTCGATTTGCCTACCCGTGGTTTAATTTTTGGCACTTTACCTACCTATGATTATCTCCGTTTCTATTCCATAACCCACCTCTACCTATGCCGTTACTTTAACATATATTATGTCAAACAGAACATCCCAAATAGATCAAACACACTCCTCCTCACTCCACTTTCTCACCAAATGAAATCCCTAGATTCTACCAAATGGATGCAATGCGCTTGAGTTCATTGAAGCCCGAGGCGCTTGAGTCCATCTGGGCTTTAATCGTGGTTGTAACCCAAGGAAGAAGGAGCTAGTTTTTGGATTCATCTAGCTTCGGTGAGCTTCAATTTGGATCGTGGTTGGGTGAAATTGGGTTCGGTGAGCTTCTCTTCAATCTGGGTTCATCTTCAAGCTTGGGTGAGCTTCAATTTGCACATTTTGGGTGAGCTTCAAGCTTGGGTGAGTTCATTGCTTTGTTCATCAATAAACCTAGGGTTTTAAAAAAAATTCGAAATTGGGTTTTTGCAAGGATGAGGTTGGGTTTTTGGGTGAGCTTCAAGCTTGGGTTTTTGGGTGAGCTTCTGTTCAAGCTTGGGTTTTTGGGTTCTATTCAAGCTTGGGTTTTTGGGCGAGCTTGAAGCTTGGGTTTTTGGGTCAAATTGTAGTAGGATAGCACATTTTGTATTACTGATTCAGTCCCGGTGGCTGTGGTTATATATAGGAGTTTTTGTATTACTAATTCAATCCATATCTAATTAATGCTGTGTGTGTGGGATTTTGGTACTAAGATCAACTCAAATAATTAAGTGTGTGTGGGATTTTGGTATTGCAAATTGTGAGAGGCTCATTTATTGAAAATGTTATTTAGGTCTTTCTGGGATTGCAAATTGCAAATTGCGAGAGGCTCATTTATTGAAATTTTTTTTTTCGACTAACATTTATTGAAAATGTTATTTACATGTACTACAATTGTTTATCTGGTTTTTTTGGAGATATACTGATATGGAATTTATTGTAGCATGGAATTTTAATGAGAATCACATACCTCTCTCTCCAACTAATCTCAATTGAGTCAGGTAGTTGCAGTTTGTACATTTTAGTTTGAATTTTTGCAAGAGGCTCATTTATTGCGAGAGGCTCATTTATTGAAAATTTTATTTAGGTCTTTCTGGGATTGCAACAAAAATGTTTTTACGTTATGGGTATTTGTTGTATATTCACATTTTAGCATGGAATTTATTGTAGCATGCAATTTATTATAGCATGCAATTTTAATGAGAATCACATGCCTCTCTCTCCAACTAACCTCAATTGAGTTAGGTAGTTGCAGTTTGCACATTTTAGTTTGAATTTTTGCAAGAGTGTGATTATCCATGTTTGCTTATAGTTATGAAAAAGAAAAAAAAAACAGAACCAAAACAGAACCAAATGCAGGAATATGCTTTTGTGCTTTCCCTTTCCATGGGTTTGTCTCCCAAATACAGAACAAAAACTTTTAATAATATTGTCTGTTTCTGTGTTGTGCTTTGTGTGGACCAAGGGACCACATGATACTTTTCCACATGCAAGCCTATCTCATACTTTTTTCTATTGTGTTTTATATGCAGATGGATGGCTGACTTGACATTCAATTTTGAGATTCATCATGGTGGCTAGTTTGTGTGGAACCCAGATTTGGTATATTTAGGAGGTAGTACTTCTTTTATTGAAAATGTTGACCCAGATATACTTAGTTATTTTGAAATACAAGATATTTTTTCTGATGTGGGGCAGTTAGTACATGTAGATTTCATTATCTTATTCTTGGAGGTAGTTTGGAGCAAGGGTTAAGGCTTATAGATGGAGATGATGATGTAGTTTATATGTGTGAGATTCATGTTGCATGGCCTACATATAAGATAACACTATATTTTGAAGGTGGTGAGGAGCCACTTGCAATTGAACAACCATTTGGTAATGAGGAAGTAGCAAGTGATGATGATGTGCATAAGGCACCTCAAAATGGTGATGATGTGCATGAGGTGGGTGAGAATGATGATGATGTGCATGAGATGCATAAGGGAGGTAATGTGGATGCTAAAGGAGGTAGTGGACAAGATTTTGATTGGTTGGAGGAAGGGTTTGAGGGGCCAGATTTTGATGATGATGTATTTGGAAATGTAGATGATGGGCCATCTACACATGGTGGAGTTAATGCAGCAGCCCCACATAGGCCCTCTGAGGCAGATGATGGGCCATCTACACATGAGGATCCACCTGTGTATGTAGCCCCACATAGGCCTACAGTAGCTAACAATGACCCACCTCTTGAAGAGGGTGAATGGATTGGCCCACCTCTTGAAGATGACATGGAAAGTCTAGTAGGGTCTGATGATGATCAACCACCAATTGCTCCAAAAGAACCTGAGTTTAATGTTCAAACTGACATGAGAAAAACAGAGTTAAGGAAATGAATGAAGTTTCCAAACTCTAAGGTATTTAGGGAGGTTTTGAGGGAATATGCTATACACAAGCCAGTAGATATCAAGTTCAAGCTAAATGAGAAGAAGAAGATATCAGTTTATTGCATAAATGAATGTGGATGGAGGTGTTATGCATCTCAACTATCTGGGGAGTTGACATTCCAAATAAAAACATTCAATCCAGAGTGCACTTGCCCTAGATCCTTCAAACACATCCAAGTGACTTCAAGATATGTTGCAAAGAAATTTATGCAGGAGTTTGACAAAAATCCCAATTGGAAAGTGGTTGGTGTTCAACATCATGTGAAGCAAGCACTTGAAGTTGACATAAGTTTTAGTTAAGTGTATAGGGCAAAGAGGAAAGCTACTGACCTAATTACTGGGGATGAACAGCTGCAATATGGGAAGCTTAGGGATTATGCAGAGATGATAAGATTGAATGATAAAGGAAGTAGGGTTATTTTGCAAACTGAAATGGAAGATGAAAATGCACAGCCCAAATTTAAGAGAATATATATTAGGTATAATGCACAAAAAGTTGGTTTTTTGGGAGGTTGTAGGCCAATCATTGGTTTAGATGGGTGCCACCTGAAAGGGAGATTTGGGGGGCAAATACTTTCTGCCACAGCTAGGGATGCAAATGATAACATTTTCCCAGTTGCATTTGCTGTTGTTGAGCAAGAGAACAAAGATTCATAGGTATGGTTTCTGCAGCAGTTTTTAGATGACATTAGGAATCCAGAGCAACTTAATTTGGTCTTCATCACTGATAGACAAAAGGTATGACCTACTATTGTATACATGCCTCAGTTCAATAATACATGACTCACTTCATTTCAACATGTTTAACTAGCATATTTACTTGATCTATTTTGTGTATGAATTAGGGCCTTATCCCTACAATTGAGATGTTGTTCCCAACTTGTGAGCATAGGTATTGTGTGAAGCATATCTATAATAATTTTAAAGTGGATCATAAGGGCTTGGAGTTGAAGGATGCAGTGTGGAGATGTACTGGAGCCACAACAATTAGGGAGTTTGAGAGAAGAATGCAAGAACTGAAGGATTTGGATGTCAAGGCATGGGAGTATCTTGTTGACATCAATCTTACACAATGGTCTAAGTCTCACTTTAGTAGTAGAGCTTTGTGTGATTGTTTAGCTAATAACTCGAGTGAGTCTTTTAATGCCATGATCTTAGAAGCTAGGGATAAGCCAATTTTAGCAATGTTTGAGTGGATCAGAGTTAGGCTCATGACCAAACAATACAAAAAAATGAAAGGTATAGCAATATACACTGGAATGGTGTGTCCTAATATTCAAGACAAATTAGAAAAGTTAAAACATGAATCTACACCTTTTAGTGCTACTCCAGTTGGCAGCTTCATGTATGAGGTTGATAATGGTCGTGAGAGACATGTGGTTGACTTGGTTGAGAAAGCATGCAATTATAGGATTTGGGATTTGACAGGACTTCCATGCAAACATGGGATCTTTGCTATTGTTAAGAACCTGGAGACAGTGGAGGACTATGTGCATCCTTGTTACTTAAAAAAGACATTTGTTGAAACTTACAAGGAGATAATACAACCAATGCCTGGCCAGTTTGAGTGGGTTGAGACTAACCAACCTGCTCCTGTTGCTCCTCATGTGTATAAACCACCTGGTAGACCACCAAAGCAAAGAAAAAGAGATCCTGAAGAGCCAAGGAGCCCTTATAGAGTTTCTAGGATGAACAAGACAATCAAGTGTGGGAAGTGCTAGAAAGAAGGACATAATGCAAGAGGGTGCAAGGCAGGCATCACTGGTGAAACTCCATGGCAGAGAAGAGATAGACTTGCTAAATCAAAAGCTGTAAGTATCTCCATGCTTTGAACTATATTCATTTCCTCACATATTTCATGTGTACGTAACTTGTACAACCCTCTTTGTAGGCACAAGGCAGTAAATCTACAAAAACAAAGTAGACTGCAACACCTCAAACCGCATCTCAGCCACCAAGTACTAGATTTCAGCCTACATACAAAGCTTTTGGTCAAACTGCATCTCAATCTGCACCAAACAATAGATCTAAGGCAACAACTCAACCTCCAAGTACATCTAGGGCCAACCGGTTCTTTTCATCCTCACAACCGAGCTTCCGTACCCCTAGAGAGACATGGGATTCTTTACCATCTCAGGCACCTCTGCTTTCTTCTATTTTGTTTATTTTTAGCCTCTTACTTACTGTTGTTAGATCATCTTGCGAATTACTGGATTTTAGTTATGCAACAAAATGCATCTGTGAGCACTAGTGCTGTACCAAGTCAAGGAAGTGGTGGTGGTGCTGCTAGGGGGTTTAAAGGCAGAAAGTTTGGTGTATCAAGGCCAACAAAGTTTCAATCAGTTGGTGGAAAGGGCAAGAAGACAGCTAGCAAGGGCACGAAGGCAGCTGGCAGTAAATGAAGATGGAAGATGTTAAAGTTTCAACCACTTTTTTTTGTTATAGTTCCCACTTTTTTGTTATAGTTCCCATGCTCAATGTAACTAGTATTTTCTTAACCATGGTCAAGTGTCAAAAACAATATTGGCAATTTTGGTTGGAAGATGTGTATGTCTGATGTGTGGTGGATTAGTAGTTGGGTTTTGGTTGTAAATATGTTTGCATGTGACATAAAGTCACAATGACACAACAAATCTTTTATTAAAGTTAATGTGGATTGACACAAGATAAAGTATTTTGTTGTGTTGTGCTTGTCTTTGCTTTTGGTGGATTTACACAGGACTATGTGTTTTGTTTGCTTGTCTTTTGCTTTCGGTGGATTTACACAGGTGTATGTATTCACACAGCAAATCATGTGTATGTGTAAAACATGCAGCCCCACATTTATGGACAGGTGCAAAACAAGTTCCATTTGAGAAAAAGTTCTTAAGTCCATATATATTCCATTTATGGGTAGGGTAGGTGTGCATTGACACAACAAACAACATGTTCCATGTTCCATATATTAATCTTGCATTGACACAGGTGTATGTATTGAACCAAAATGAATATATAATAACATGTTCCATTCATGTTATTTAACATTTCCACATAAACAACACTTTCAATTTGCACAAAACCAACACTCTCCATTCTCACAAAAACAACACTTTCAATTGAATATATATAATATGTTCAATTTGCACAAAAAAAACACTTTCCATTTCAAGAGATAGATACAATAATTCAATTACCCAATCACATTTCAACATCCCCCCCACCCAAGTATCATGGCAGACTAAGGTTCCTCACCCTTACATCGTTGTTCACTGAGGCAAAACACAACAACAACATTACAAAAATGAAAAATAACCATGACAAAACTAGTGTCACCTTGTACAATCTCTCACTCTCTCTAACCCTCTAAGTTTCTCCCTAGCTTCTACATAAAGCTCATGAGCTTCTTTTTCCCTCCGGTTAGATCTTTCTTCCATTTCCCTAGTTGTAATTTCTCTCTGATTTGCAAGTTGTAGTTCATTTTCAAGCATACTTATCCTTTCATGGACAAGTGGGGTAGTTTCACTCATACAAGTTTCGTTGTCCACCCACTGAAAGAAGCCACATTTGGGACCAACCTGATCATTACAATTATAACAATTAATTTCACAGTTCACAATTAATTACAACTAATAATTCAATTCAATTCAAAACAACAATGTAATTGTTTCTTACATTAAATTTACTACAACCGAGGAATCTTCTTCCATAGTTACCAGCTTTTTGACTTGTTCGTAGTGCACAATTCTCACGGGTACATAAATGACCATCTCTGGCACAATAGAAGCCACTAGTTGTAGAGCCATTGCCAATTGATGAAGACATAGCAAAAATTTGTTACAAGCTTATAGACCAACAAATCTGTTACAAGTGGCATAGTTCAAATTTTCAGCATTTGTTTGAAGGAAGGATAATCCTATGAAGAAAAGTATCATCTAAAACAAGTTGCCTCATAGTACAAGTACAAGATAAAGAGACCTAGGGTCATGCAGCCCCACATTGATGAAGGAAGGTCTAGCAGCCCCACATTGATGAATACAAAAATAAAAAAACATAGATTTGCATTTAAATTCGTCATTACAATTGTAGTACATGTAATGTGAATATACAACAAATACCCATAACGTAAAACAAAATTTGTTGCATAACGAAAATAACGTTTTCAATGAATGAGCCTCTTGCAATTTGCAATACCAAAATCCCACACACACTTAATTAATTGAGTTGATCTTAGTACCAAAATCCCACACATGCAACATTAATTAGATATGGATTGAATCAGTAGCGTAAAAACATTAACGCAATTTGCAATACCATAATGTAAAAAAAATTTTGTTGCAATCCCAAAAAGACCTAAATAACATTTTCAATAAATGAGCCTCTCCCAAAAACCCAACCTCGTCCTTGCAAAAACCCAATTTCGAAATTTTTTTTAAAACCCTAGGTTTATTGATGAACAGAGAAATGAACTCACCCAAGCTTGAAGATGAACCCAGATTAAAGAGAAGCTCACCGAAGCTCACCAAACCCAGTTTCACCCAACCACGATCCAAATTGAAGCTCACTAAAGCTAGATGAACCTAGAAACTAGCTCCTTCTTCCTTGGGTTACAACCATGATCAAAGCCCAGATGGACTCAAGCGCCTCGGGCTACAATGAATTTAAGCGCATTGCATCTATTTGGTAGAATCTAGGGATTTTGTTTGGTGAGCAAGTGGAGTGAGGAGGAGTGTTTTGATCTATTTGTGATGTTGTGTTTGACATAATATGTGTTAGAGTAATGGCATAGGTAGAGGTGGGTTACAGAATAGAAACGGAGATAATTACAGGTGGGTAAAGTGCCAAAAATTAAACCATGGGTAGACAAATCGAAATAGAGGCAAACCACAAGTGGGCAAAGTGTAATTATTCCTAAATAGTATCTTATTTGCCATTTTGATTCCCATTGGTAAATTAATTATTAATATGTTCCTTTTTCAATATGATCCTTCAAACTCTTTTACAAGAGTGTTCCTTTGGTTTCTCATAAGGCACATGATCTGGTAATAAGAATAATAACACATCAAAAACACTTTGACAAAAAATTTTATTGTAGCATTATTTTTATTTTTGTTGAACTAAGATTCTTGTGATTCTCAAGTCTAGGGTGTTCAATAATTTTACTTGGATTATTAAAATTTGTTAGTTTAAAAAAAATGTGTATATATATATATATATATATATATATATATATATATATATATATATATTTACACAAGTCAGGGTGATCTTATGACCACACCGAGTTAAAGATGGAGATGCCCTTGTTTCCAAGAGGAGATCATGCCACATTTGTACCTGTCCTCAACTTGAATCTAGAAAAACCAAGATAAAATGTTTATTTTTATTCAATAGAAAGTGACCGATAATATCAAATATACTATTTTGCATGACCATGCGTGCAAAAATATTTTACTAGACAATCTCATAAAAGATGATTAGAAACAACCACAAATGTCTCACAAAGATAACGCATATTTTTATTCTCTTGTTGGAGAGGCGATGCACCAGTTGCTGTATCAGTACAGGTTTCAGCATTAATCATGCAACTACCAGATGCAACATTTACCGTTTCGTAGTCATGAGCTTTCAACGCAGTTTTGGCATCTTCTGTTTCGCTAATAGTAGCATCATACATTTCGAGGCAAGCATCTAAATGCATTTTCAATTCGGGGTCTGCAATCTTGATGAGTGAGCGAATAAGGGCAAGGGTTTTATTAGCAGCAACATCTACCAAGTGAATTGAAATATTGGTAAGGCCAACAAGATCGACAAAGGGTGTATGAGGATCAGATTTGAGGGCCTGCAAACAGAAAGGAGGGTCTTCGTGAGAAGAGCAAATCTCTTTAAGCACATTTTCCGATGCCTTCACGCTTAGCCGACCATATGTTGGGCAAATCCATAGGATCGCTAGCAAAAGAGAGAAAAAGAAGGAGACACAAAAAGAAGGGGCCATTTCTGTCATCCTTCACTAACACCAATTGTTTAATTTGATTTATTGAAAGGAACGTATTGTGAAGTAAAACAATAGAAGCATTTAAACTAATCTTTTTTTATAACGGACACAATTTGAGATCCACAATTAAATATTTCCCTAGTCTATTTTCTTTCAAAAATAGAATAAACAGTTTCCATACAGAAACACTATCATAATAAATATTTATTAATAACTCCTACAATTATCAAATTGCATATTTATTATTCCATATAAAGATATAATTATAATAAATTTCTATTAATAACTATCATAATTATTATCAAGTTGCATATCTAATATTCCATATAAAGACAAAATATAATAAATATCTATTAATAACTATCAAAATTAATATTTAATTGAATATTTAATATTTTGTATACAGACAAAATTATAATAAATGTCTATTAATAATTATCATAATTATAAAATTTCATATCTCATATTTACACAAAAAAAAAAAAAAAAGTGGTTGTAATTTAAGACTACAAGTCCACTACCACTGCGCACCTTTGGTGCAGTGGTCACTCTACAAGTATAAGTACTTGTGGGGTGTGGGAGGTAAGGATAGGAGTTCAAGTTTCCAAGAGAAACTTCACACACATATACACTTAGATTAGGTTAGAGTAGAATTTCTATTTTGTATAAAAAAAATAAAAAATAAAAAAATAAAAAAAGACTACAACTCCACTCAATATGCATTTTGTTGGAGGTGAATTTTGATAAATCTACCATTGGATTACATTTTCTTTTTATATCCTTCATACTTGCAAAATTTCCAGAAAAGTAAATATTAATAGTTAAGTCATCATCAAAATGTTTAAATTTTAAGTTTTTGTAATCTAAAATTATCAATAAAAAATAAGTTTATGGATCAAATAGTTAATAATATTTTATTGACACGAAATTTGGTAAACATTTTAAAAACATAAAAAACATGCAATTTAACAATTTCATTATCAAAATAGGTAGTTATGCTATTTTTTTTAAAGACAGAGTTGAAGTCTTAGGCTACAACCAAGTTTGTAGCCAAATTTTATCGAAAAATAACAGTAAAAGATTTTAGATCAAATTGTATTTTATTAAGTATTTTTGTCCATTGTGGAGGTTACTGATTATATATATATATATATATGAGTTTAGATGATTGAATTTCTATGTAAATATAACTAATACAAAATTATAGTAAAATTGAAAAGTACTTAAAACCTTTTTAATTTCACCTTTCGGCTCTTGTAGTGTTCTAAATGGCTGTACTATAATTATGAAATTAAATTGTACTCTTGGCATAAAATTAGATTTCAATTGAAGTCCAATATAGAATCTTAACTTAGGTTTTAAGAGGTTAGAGTGTTATTATAGTGCTCATTTTGACTTCTCTGTCAGGTGTTAGGGCATTTTAACCCAACAATTCTTTTTCCTACAACTTGCACATTCTTGAGTTTGACCTGTACAACTTTGAGCAATGTCTAACTCATATTCTAGACAAGTTTTTGTTCTTGGTTTGCCAACACATACAAGTTTAAATTCTAAACATTTAATCCTAAATCTTTAGAACCTAACAAACAGAAAATCCAATCAGATTTCAAATTAGGTTTCAATTATGGGTTAATTTTATGACATGTGTCGCATTTAAGTTTTTATTTTGTGCCAAAAAACCAAAAATGCACAATAATAACACTCATTCTTAGTTTTTGTACCAAAGTGTGAAAACCAAAGGGACACAATAATAAGACTCACTCATAGTTTCTATTTCTAATTGTGTCAGAGAACTGGTATGTTTAATTCTAGAACTTCAAGAACTGCGGGGAAGAAAGATGAACTGTACATTTCTATCTTACCATCAGCAATGATGAAGAGATCAGTATCCTCTCTAAACTGACCCCGAATATGCAATATCTAATCTGTACTTCCAACATTAGGCCATCTAAGAGACTCAGGCCATTTGAGACATTAGACCATGACCAATACTATTTTCAATTTCTTACTTTGGCATTCATATGCTACTTCCTTGCATCAGACCATGACCAATACCGTTTTGGTATCATCTGCTACCTTTGCATTCGGGGGAGTTTTTTATTTTTTATTTTTAAGTATTAAAAAGCTTTATTTATTTGTTCAACAATGAACCCTCTACACTAAATTGTGACGGTGACAAAACCCAAAAAAAAAAAAAAAAAAAACTTTATTTCCAGTAGTGCCAGTTGACCTATAGCTAATTAGCTTGATTATTAGTAGTTCTCTCTCTTTCTTTGATCCTTACCTATGTACATGTGGGAACATGGTGTCAGTTATGTTAGCTCATCAGATTTTTTGGCTTTTCTTCGCAAACTGAATTTCAGATGTTCATATTTTTGGATTCTAACTCAAGGATACTCTAAGTTCATCAACTGTCATTTATGTGTCTTTTTTACCTTATTCACTGATAATTATGTGATACCTTTGCACATCACACATTTATCCCTTTTGAATGTGCCGTATATTGGGATGATGTTATCTGTAGGGATGATGTTAAATAGTATCTTATTTTCCATTTTAATTCCCATTGGTAAATTAATTATTGATATGTTCCACTTTCAATATGATCCTTCAAACTCTTTTACAAGAGTGTTCCTTTGGGTTCTCACAAGGCACATGATTTGGTAATAAGACTAATACTACATCCAAAATATTTTGACAGCAAATTTTATTGTAGCATTATTTTTATTTTGTTGAACTAAAATTCTTGTGATTCTCAAGTCAGGGTGTTCAATAATTATACTTGGGTGGTTAAAATAAGTTAGTTTAATATATATATATATATATATATGTGTGTGTGTGTGTGTGTGTGTGTGTGTATGGAGATGCCCTTGTTTACAAGGGGAGATCATGCCACATTTGTACCTGTCCTCAACTTGAATCTACAAAAACCAAGATAAAATGTTTATTTTTATTCAATAGAAAGTGACCGATAATATCAAATATACTATTTTGCATGACCACGCATGCAAAAATATTTAACTAAACAATCTCATAGAAGATGATTAGAAACAACCACAAATGTCTCAGAAAGATAATGCATATTTTTATTCTCTTGTTGGAGAGGCGGTGCACCAGTTGTTGTATCAGTACAGGTTTCAGCATTAGTCATGCAACTATCTGATGCAACATTTACCGTTTCGTAGTCATGAGCTTTCAACGCAGTTTTTGCATCTTCTGTTTCGCTAATAGTAGCATCATACATTTTGACGCAATCATCTAAATGCTTTTTCAATTCGGGGTCTGCAGTCTTGATGAGTGAGCGAATAAGGGCAAGGGTTTTATTAGCAGCAACATCTACCAAGTGAATTGAAATATTGGTAAGGCCAACAAGATCGACAAAGGGTGTATGAGGATCAGATTTGAGGGCCTGCAAACAGAAAGGAGGGTCTTCGTGAGAAGAGCAAATCTCTTTAAGCACATTTTTCGATGCCTTCACGCTTAGCCGACCATATGTTGGGCAAATCCATAGGATCGCTAGCAAAAGAGAGAAAAAGAAGGAGACACAAAAAGAAGGGGCCATTTCTGTCATCCTTCACTAACACCAATTGTTTAATTTGATTTATTGAAAGGAACGTATTGTGAAATAAAACAATAGAAGCATTTAAACTAATCTTTTTTTATAACGGACACAATTTATCATTAATTTGTGAAAATTACATCCTTACCTCTATGATTTTTTTTATTATATAGATACAATAGAATTCCCACCAACGATGTCCACTCCAAGATTATTATTATTTATTAACAGTCTAAGAAACATATTAGTTATAAAATAAAACAAATGAAAAGTTAACAGGTGCCCTAAGGTATTAATTTAGGAAATAGTTTTAGAAACTTTTATGTCAAAATGAAAAATGCATTGATTTTTCTGATAGATTTTTATATTTCTCATGAAAGTGATATCTAAGACTTTTTCAAAATGGTCCATTAACAAATGCCCTAAGAGCATTAGTTAACTGAACTCAAAAACAAAATACATTACTTGTAATTGATGTGAGTACAATAATATATATCTATAATCTATATAAAATTAAGTAAGTTTGGCTTTTGGTTGACTAAATGATATTTTGCCATGTAATTTTTCATGGTTTCACAATTTTACATGTCAATATTATAATATTTGTACTGTTTTTTTGAATTTGAACTCTATTCTTTATTTAAATCTCCAATAAATATTTCCCCAGTATATTTTCTTTGAGAAATGGAATAAACAGTTTTTCATACAGAGACACTATCATAATAAATATTTATTAATAACTCTCATAATTATCAAATTGCATATTTATTATTCCATATAAAGATATAATTATAATAAATTTCTATTAATAACTATCATAATTATTATCAAGTTGCATATTTAATATTCCATATAAAGACAAAATTATAATAAATATCTATTAATAACTAACATAATTAATGTTTAATTGCATATTTAATATTTTGTATACATTCAAAATCATAATACATGTCTATTAATAACTATCATAATTATAAAATTTCATATCTCATATTTACACAAAAAATAAAGGAGTGATTGTAATTTTAGACTACAACTTCACTCAATATGTTTTTTATTGGATGTGAATATTGACAAATCTACCATTGGATTCATTTTCTTTTTTTATCCTTCATACTTGCTAAATTTCCAGAAAAACAAATATTAATAGCTAAGTCATCAACAAAATGTTTAGTTTTTAAGTTTTTGTAGTCTAAAATTATCCTTAAAAAATAAGTTTATGGATCAATAGTTAATTGTAGGGACACAATTTTTAAACCAAGCCCAAAATGTAAGGGATCTTGGCCTAGTGAACCCAATACAATAAATTTGTAGAGAGTGGGTCAAAGAGCTAGGTTTAGTGCATGGATAACAGTAAATATGGTTTTGGATGATGAGCCAACAAGAATTGTACTCGGTTTGTGTGAGAAAGTTTGTCCTCGGCACAACTTGAGGAGCTCTGTTCTAGTATATATTGAATGACAATGGTTACAGGAGTTGTTGAGATTGCTACAGTGCTTTCTCTTCTCCTTTTCTCCTCCCCTTTTCATGAAGGGCCTCTTCCATTATATAGTTCTTTTTGGATGATCTTAATCCTACACTTGTTGATCCTTTGTGCCACCACTTGAGTGTTTGTCCTATCAAACACTCTTTCTGACCTTCTATGAGTTGTGGTTGCCGAGGTAACACTGTTCAGAGGTCTTTTCCACATAAATGCGGCTAGAAAGTTAGCTGCAGGGCATTCAATGCAGTGTAGCAACTTTCCCTTAGATATTTTTGAGTCCTTATCCCTCTTGTATGTTCATGATACTCGTCCCTATCATTAGAACTTCTTGGAAGGTCACTTTGATTATTAGGATCTATATCTAATCTGCGTTTAGCTTATCCGAGGAGATATTCCTCCTCGGACTCGGACTACTCACGATCTCAACCAAAGCCCCATGCTTTCGGCCAAAGCCCAAGACCTCACAATAGCCCCCTCAAAACTCCAAGGTTTTGAAGTCTTAAGAGTTAATTATGCTTTGATCCTTTGATTTACACCTGGGGGAGTGCCGTTTCACGCGCCACATATTTGTACTGTAAATTACTCCTTTCAGAGCTACCAATCTAAGGATTTGGTTATAATCATGGGTCTGTCTTGACACTTAGTGAGAAACAAATAGATATCATGGAATGTTAATTCCCCAAAGTATGTGGTCCAAGGACCCATGCATAGCTAAGGTTTCGTTTGAACACTTTGAAAGTTGTCATGGAGTGTTAACTTTCCCACATTATCTGGTCCGAGGACCAAGGCATGATCGAGTTATAGTTTAAACCCTTGAAGAGAGATGTCATGGAGTGTTAACTTTTCCACATCATCTGGTTCGAGGACCGAGGCATGATTGAGTTATAGTTTAAACACTTGAAGAGAGATGTCATGGAGTGTTAACTTTCCCACATCATTTGGTCCAAGGACCGAGGCATGATTGAGTTATAGTTTAAACACTTTGAGAGTTGTTATAGAGTGTTAACTTCCCCAAACTAGGAGGCCTGAGGACCGGCATAGCTAAGGTTCTGTTTAACCACTTCTAAAGATGCTAGTGTGTGTTAATTTTCCCAAAGCAGGAGGTTCGAGGACTCGACATAGCTAAGGTTCTGTTTAACCACTTCTAAATATGCCAATGTGTGTTAATTGCCCCAAAGCAAGAGGTCCGAGGACCGGCATAGCTAAGGTTCTGTTTAACCACTTCTAAAGATGCCAGTGTGTGTTAATTTCCCCAAAAAGCAGGAGATCCGAGGACTCGACATAGCTAAGGTTCTGTTTAACCACTTCTAAAGATACTAGTGTGTGTTAATTTTCCCAAAGTAGGAGGTACGAGGACTCAACATAGCTAAGGTTCTGTTTAACCACTTCTAAAGATGCCAGTGCGTGTTAATTTCCCCAAAACAGGAGGTCTAAGGACCTGACATAGCTAAGGTTCTATTTAACCACTTCAATAGATTAGAAGATATCAATATATACCTTCAAGAACTAGCCCCGCCGCAGAGCCCCTTTGAATTGCTCATGTATTGTTGCCACTTCCTCTAATGGAGGTTCAGCGAACTCGGCCACTGGATTCACAAGGACCTAGACCTTAACAGAGGTACAAGGCATGTACTTGATGTCAAAAGCCCCTAAAACTATGCCACATTCAGCAATCCTCCCCGTATAATTCGTACTTTGTAGTATATACCTGAGCAGAAGCTAAGTTAGGACAACAACCGTGTGTGCCTCATGTAGTGACTTGCTCACATAGTAAACTGGCCACCATAATGGCTTTCCCCAGGGACTCTTGCTGATGAAGGCCTTATCCTACCATATTTAACCATTTCACTCACTATCACACAAGCTCTTCCCACAGACGGCGCCAATTGTAGGGACACGATTTTCAGACCAAGCTCAAAATGTAAGGGATCTTAGCACAGTGAACCCAATACAATAAATTTGTAGAGAGTGGGTCAAAGAGCTAGGCTTTAGTGCATGGATAACAATTAATATGGTTTTGAATGATGAGCCAACAAGAATTGAACCCGATTTGTGTGAGAAAGTTTGTCCTTGGCACAGTCCAAGGAGTTCTGTTCTAGTATATATTGGATGACAATGGTTACAGGATTTGTTGAGATTGCTACAGTGCTTTCTCTTCTCCTTTTCTCCTCCCCTTTTCATAAAGGGTCTCTTCCATTATATAGTTCCTTTTGGATGATCTTAATCCTACACTTGTTGATCCTTTGAGCAACCACTTGAGTGCTTGTCCTATCAGACACCCTTTCTGGCCTTCTATGAGTTGTGGTTGCCGAGGTAGCACTGTTCAGGGGTCTTTTCTACATAAATGCGGCCAAAAAGTTAGCTACAGAGCATTTAATGCGGTGTAGTAGCTTTCCCTTAGAACTTCTTGGAAGGTCACTTTGATCATTAGGATCTATATCTGATTTGCATTTAGCTTATTCAAGGAGATATTCCTCCTCGGACTCGGACTACTCATAATCTCGGCCAAAGCCCCATGCTCTCGGCTGAAGCCCAAAATCCCACATTAATAATATCTTATTGACACGAAATTTGATAAACATTTTAAGAATAGAAAAAAGCATGCAATTCAACAATTTCATTTTCAAATTAGGTAGTTATGCTATTTTTTTAAAGAAGAAGTTGAAGCCTTAGGCGACAACTAAGTTTGTTGCCAAATTTTACCCAAAAATAATAGTAAAAGATTTTAGATCAAATCATATTTTATTTAATATTTTTGTGCATTGTGGAGGTTATTGATTATATATATATATATATATATATATATATGAGTTTAGATGATTGAATTTCTGTGTAAATATAACTAATACAAATTATAGTATAATTGAAAAGTACTTAATGCCTTTTTAATTTCACCTTTCGGCTCTTGTAGTGTTCTAAATGGCTGCACTAAATTAGGAAATTGAATTGCACACTTAGCATAAAATTAGACTTCAATTGGAATCCAATATGGAATTTTAACTTTGGTTTTAAGAGGTTAGAGTCTCATTATATTGCTCTTTTCGACTTTTGTGTCAGGTGTTAATACATAATTCACTTAGGTAGAAAAATTAATTTAGATGACACGTATGAAACAAAATTATAAATTCATTTTAAAATCTAATTAGATTTTCTCTCAGTTTTAGTTTTAAATATATATATATATATATATATATATATAATTAAAGCTAATAGAAAACCCAATTAAATTATATAGTTGAAGTCAATTTTGCACCATATGTCTAAATTATTTCTTACGTTTGGTGCCAAATGTGGGATCATATCATAAATATCTATTTAGGTAAGTGTAGAGTGCGAAAACCAAAGAGTTTGATGGGCCAAAAATGTATTGACCCTATTGGTAAATTTATCAATTAATTATTCAAGTAAATTAATTAGATTCAATTACATGCAATAAGCGTGGTAGCATAAATAGATCACCAACTAAGTTAAATGCAGCGGAAAATAAATTTGACACAGGTGATTTGTTTACGAATGGGGGAAACCACCGAGGCAAAACCTTACCTAGTGAATTTAAGGTCACCACTCCTAAGAATCCACTATTATCAAAACAAGTGGTTACAAGTAAAAGGAATCTCAGTACCTAATTACCAACCTACAGTTGAACCCTTTCCTCAATACCCAATTGGACTTGTATTGTAGTGGCAATCTCTCCGTTCAATGCACAATTCCTAGTACATGACTAACCAATGATGCACGGATCGCAATACATGACTATCATACCAACTTGAGGAAGATGTTGGCTGTAAAGTTCTTCAATTCATCAATAATGAAGATTAAGAAGCTCCTTGGTCACAAAACCCTTAGCGCAAAGGCCTTAGCAGCTTCTAGAGAGAACATGATGAACTAGGGTAAATTCTGTCTTTGGTCATAATTTGCGTGCACAATCACTTTGCATCACTTAAGACGGGCCTTAAAATAATCCTTATATATGTCTAGGGTTGTGAGAAAAGAAACCCTACACAAATACTCATGGATATGCGTGAAATCAAATTTGAAAATTCTAATTTCGTAATTCTTGATAGATACAGCTTCTGTCGAGCTTTTACATTAAACCTCGATAGATATGATTCTATTGAGATATCTGTCAAGCTTTAATAAACAGTACTTCTTCACTTGTTTCTTAGTCAAACTTGCATGGTTTCAATACTAAGATTGAACACTTATTTTTTGAAGTACTAAACCCATCCTAGATCTACCCAATTACAAGTAAAGTGCATTTTGTCAAAGGATTAGCCAATTTACGTAGCATATGGTCTCTAATAATCTCAAATATGTCATAACAATCTCCCCATTTGGCAACTCGTGACAAAACCACAACAAACAAATGAATCATTAAAGAAGTCTTAAATCACTAAACTCATAATCACTTGTTAAATTACAAACAAATCTAACACTAACACAAACTCTTGAAAAACTTTGCAAGAAGAGAGTTCATAGCATGATAGATTTTCACAACCTGTCTATCTGAAACACTTTAAACAAAACTCATCAAGGCATCTTAGTGTGAATCGGAAATAAAGATTGCATACATAAAGAAACATGTGTATAAAGGGAGAAAAGAACCAACACATGGAAAGATAGGTGAAGAACAACATAAAAAAATGGTCTCAAGACTAGTGTACAAGAGGATAATGTAACTTTAAAAGAAAGAAAAGAAAAGTACATAAAATTCTCACTACATCCCTCACAATGTATAGACACTCCCCTTAACAAAAATGTCCTATACTAACTCTCTTTCTAAATACAAGACTACTCTCATCCCAAAACTACTCCCACTTTTTGTCACGAATGACAAAGGTGAGTCACTGAAAGGTCATCATCTCATCATCAATGGAAGAGCTAATATCCTCATCCTCATCATCATCACCATTATCACCATCCTCATCTGCCAAAGTCTCTGGAAATGGAGATGGAGAAGCGGCAAAACCAACAAGGTGAGCTTGTTGTCATGCTATACAACCGACACGGGTGTTAACCTAACATAACTCATTAGTGAGAGTGTCAAGGCAAGCATCCATGCATTAAAGTTGTGCCATGATAGCCTCCAAGGTCACATCACCAGTTGAGGAAGAAGGAGTAGAAGTAGAAGGAATAGTAGAAGCTATAGGACTAATAGACTCCACATGTGGCCGCTTCGGTCGAAGCTAGGCCTTCCTCCGTCAAACAGAACCGGCATCGATAACACCCATGGTGGGATAATAAGGAGAATCAGGAATAGGGGTAGAAAAATGGCAAATGATCCATGTGATAGCCGAAGGAAAGATGAGCTTATCACGGATCACCGTATCTTGATAGACATTAATGATAGAAGTGATAAAATGAGAGGGGACGTCAATAGAAAGATCCTCTAAAAGGGACAAAAGAAAATGAGTACAAGGCTCTACGATAGAGTTATAGTGAGATAGTGGAGTAAGAACAAATGTCATCACCATGTTAAGGAATCTCGGACCTTTTGCAAAGCCTGAGCATGGAGTGTTTTGCCTACCACCCCATATGGAAGGTGTCTCACAGAAGTGAGACAGATGCTCATCTTTAGACACAGTCCTAAGACATTGATAACTAGGGTAGTCCGGATGCGCTACCCTCGAAACATGTAGTACCTTAGATATAAGATCTGGGGTAACTACGATACGTGTACCTCGAAATGTCGTGGAAAACCGAGGTACAGAGGTATCAATACCATGTATATTGGAGTAAAACTCCTGTATAAATACGATGGGACACCTCAAGGGTCTCTCACAAAGAGATTCCCAGCATCAAGTCTGAATGACCGTAGGGAGGGAAGTGTTGGAAATGTCTGACAGAACAACATGGCGCTTTGGATGAATGCCATGTTTCTGAAAGTTCTCAAGGAAGTCCTGTTGGGCCTTCCCATCACAGAACCGAACGTGAAGAGAGGGAATGAAAGGATCAGAAGAAGAAGACTCGAAACCAAAAGGGTTTCGAGCCAGAGTGGATTTGTGCTTAGGTGCCATACGCAGTCTATCCGAGAGAGAGAGAGAGAGAGATAAAACACATCACAACTAGAACAAGAGAAAGAATAGAATACGTATGCATGAAATATTCATGAACATGTGACGTGCAAAATTTAAATACATCATGAGTAAAACCCAATCCAAACCTACTAGCACACATCAACAATAACCAAACACACATCTAAATGCATGAAACACTGTTAAAATGCAAGGAATACAATGCGTGATCGTATAGAATCGAATCAAAACAACCCAACTCACAAATTTCACAAAGATCTCAAAAATCTCAAAAAATTTCAAAAACCCCAAAACCTTGGTCTAAAATGCATGAAAATGAAGGGATTAGAAGGCATACCAAGTAATCTAAGCTTGATATAGGCTGAAAATGCAGTGGGTGAGAAGATTTGAGTGAGTGAGAAGTGTTTGGAGGGAGAGAAGAGTGTTTTCTGTCGAGAGAGAAGTGAGAAAATGAAGTCTAATTCACGCTCATTCCTTAAATAGAAGTTGCAGCTCGATGGATCGAAGTAACTGTTGAGAATTGTCAAGCACTAATTCTGAACAGAAGTGAATCTGTCGAGGTTCTGTCGATGCAAAAACACTTTGATAGATCGAGATTCTGTCGAGAATCTATCGGCCAGACAGAAAGTTGCTCAAAGGATCAAGAAGCTGTCCAAAAGCTATCGAGACAAAATCCAAAAAGCTCGATGGATCGAGAATGCGATAAAATCTATCGAGACAAGAAGAAAGAGGGGCTCGATAGAAACAAATCTGTTGAGCTTGAAGAAAAGTTGTTTTCAAAGAAGGGAAAAACACATAGAGATGAATGCAAAAAGCAAGCTACTCAAATATAGATCCAATCAACATATTAAGCTCTCAAAAACATCTCTCAGCAAGAAAATGCGAAGCATTCATGGATCCAAAAACACACACATACACACTAAACATGTCTTACCAATTTTTTTATTTCAAAAATAAGTTATGACAAATTAGTGAGCGTATATTAACACATGTATTCCTTGTGATGACCAAATTACATTGTACTTGCACATGTATCAAAAGTAGCAAAGAATTTGCGTGTTGTGTGTGAAAACATAGCAAGAGTGCATAAGTGTCTTATATTATGATGATTTGAGATATGAGAAAATCAAATACACTCACACGCAATCATAACTGCTTGATGGAGATTATCACCTTCGAGGTACATCTTATAATCCCACTTCTCCTAGAAACACGCTTGCAACCATATTTAAAAGAATTTTGATTCTTTTTGCTTTTGTTTTTCTTTGCATATTTTCCTCTTTTTTTTTCTTTTTTTTTTAGCAAATCATGCATGGGAATATAAGAGCAAGAAAAGAAATACCCAATTATGTAAACTTAAACATCACAATTTTGCTATGCCAAAGCAAACAGATATTATTCATGATTGACGGGCTTTAGTGGTGAGATGGTTTTTTATGCCTTTCTTTTAGGATTTTTTAGTCCTTCCCGTCAAAAAGAGTGATATGAGTGTTAAATAAAAGATTACTTAATCGTGCTCATCACAAACACGAGCCACAAATCTCACTTGTTTAGTTGTGTATTGAGATGCTCATCTAAGTTACAAAAGATACAAAGTTTAAAAAACTTTGTTTCAATGGCCATTCAAGTTACACAAGTACCAATATAAACAAACACACACTGTTTTTGTATTTTTCTGATTTTTCAATTTTTTTTATTTTAATGAAAAACAAAATAAAGCAAAACTGAAAACAAACAAACAAACAAAAACATGTTGAACAAAGCAAAGCATAAAACTAGACTGACTCAAAATAAAAAAGCAAAACAAACAAGTAATGCATAAACAAAAGAGAGAGAGAGAGAGAGAGAGAGAGAGAAAAAGTGACTAAATCATTTTGAGCCTTTTTTCCTTTCACATATTGGAAGAACCTTTCCTTTGAGCGAACCTTTGATCCAGTGATGAGGGGGAAGAATTGAAACCGTCCAAATTCGAAAGGAATATGAGGGCCTTGAGAATATCTCTAAGAGGAGCAAAAGAGGATGGAAACTAATTCCGGTTTTCGGATAAGAGCATACTATTGCTTTGTTGGGTGGCTAACCACTTGTAGCAATTTGGACGAGTATGCCTAGAAGCTCCACAGTGATGACAGAAATGCGGCTTCTTCAGTTGAGACTTTTTGTTGCTAACCTTCTTAGTCCTAGGGCTTCTAGTCTCTTTCTTTTCAACCTTAGGGGGTGCTTCTAAAATAGATTTGCATTTATCTAAGTTCTTACTAGCTATTTCAATTTTAGCTTCATCATTCTTAGAATTAACATGATCAGCAAGTGAGACAAAAGAAGTTGTACTATATGAGGCAATATTAGAATAAGAGAAATCATACCCCAAACCGATTTTATCAAAAGCATCTTTTTGAGAGCTAAACATCTCATCGAGTTTTGCATTGGAAGTCCTCTCCAATTGAGCTCTAACCTAGAATAGTTTTGCTTCAAGCTTCTTTGTCCTTTCAACAAGGTTGTTGTTCTTGAGCCACAAAGCTCCAATGGTTTAATTTGCTTCATCAGCCTTTATAGAGAGCTCATCTCGATTTAGCTTAATATCACTTAGCTTCTTGGTGGCTAACCTATACAATTTTTCATATTTCTTAGAAACCTTGTATAATTTTGTATAGGCTGTATGGATATTGTCTTGATAATCCATTTTCTCAAACTTTGATTCCACCAAGTCCTCTTCTTCATCCACTGGTTTGAAAATCCCCTCAACAGGATCTATTGTAGCAGTGAAGGCACTCAAGATTCCCTCGTCATCACTATCATCTGACTCAATTTCAGGCTTAGTGTCACTCAAGGTAGCAGCAAGAGCCTTGCTTTTCCCAATTGACTTGAGATATGTTAGAAATTCTTGTTTCATGTGTCCAAAATCTCGACATCCGAAACACTTTGGTCCGGAGGGAATGGTGTTCTGACCGCCATCCTTAGCATCCTTCTTTCCTTTGTCTTGGCTCTTGAATTGAGAAAAACTGGATTGCCTACGGTCCTTGTCAAATCATTTAGCATTGGCATTCTTCATGAAATTTTTGAATTGCCTAGTGATGTAGGATTTTTAGAATCTTTATCATCAGAAGACTCATCAGTCTCATTACTTTTGGCCTTCAATGCCATGCTCTTACTTTTGCTTCCTTTCCCGATTCTAGCCAAACCCAATTTATAGGTTTGCAAGTTACCAACTAGCTCTGTCAAAGGAATTTTATCAATGTCCTTGGATTCTTCAATTGTGGTGATCTAGGCATGGAATCTCTTAGGCAAAGATCTGAACACTTTCTCACAATCTTGGGTTCGAGAATAGTTTCCCCAAGATTAAAGGCTAAGTTAACTATGTCTTTTAGCTTGGCATAGAACTAATCAAATGACTCATCCTCTTCCATCTTAATCTCTTCAAAGCTCATAGTTACCCTTTGAAGTTTTGAATCCTTGATAGCCTTAGTCCCTTCATAGGTTGTTTGGAGGATAATCCATGTTCCCTTAGCAGTTTCAGTGGAGGAGATCTTCTTGAACTCCTTATTGGTGACCACACTGAATAGAGCATTCAATGCTTTGCTGTTGAAGTTTATCGCTTTGATCTTGGCATCATCCTAATCAGCCAGCGCTTTCTTTGGCTTAGTCAAGCCAATCTCCACAGCTTGCCACACCTTCTTATCTAAAGACTGCAAGAAAACTCTCATGTGTACTTTCTAGTATGCATAGTTAGTGTCATCAAATAAAAGAGGTATAATAAGACATTATCCTCTATCCATGACAAACTAGGTTTAATGGATCACACAGCAAAGATTAAATCTAATAAGAGTGTGCCTGCTCTGATACCACTTGATGGCCCCAAAATGTATTAACCTTCTTGGAAAATTTATTAATTAATTAGTCAAGTGAATTAATTAGATTCAATTACATGCAATAAGCGTGGTAGCACAAACAAATCACTAATTAAGTTAAATGCAGTGGAAAATAAATTTGACACAGGTGATTTGTCTACGAATGGGGAAAACTGCTGAAGCAAAATCTTGTCGGGTGAATTTAAGGTCATCACTTCCGAGAATCCACTATTATCAAAACAAGCGGTTACAAGTAAAAAGAATCCTAGTATCTATTATCAACTGATAGTTGAACCCTTACCCTAATACCCAATTAGACTTTTATTGTAGTGGCAATCTTTCCGTTCAATGCACAACTCCCAGTGCGTGACTAACCAATAATGTACAGATCCCAGTACATTACTAACAGACCAACTTAAGGAAGATGTTGGCTGCAAAGTTCTTCAGTTCATCAACGATGAATATTAGGAAGCTCCTTGGTCACAAAACCCTTGACGTAAAGACGCAATAGCTTCTAGAGAGAATATGATGAACTATGACAAATTTTGTCTTCAGTCACAATTTGCACGCACAATCACTTTGTATCACTTGAGATGGCCCTTATAATAATCCTTATATATGTCTAGGATTGTGAGAAAAGAAACCTTACACAAATACTCATGGATATGTGTGAAATCAGATCTGAAAATTTTAATTTTGTAATTCTTGACAGATACAACTTTTGTCGAGCTTCTACATCAAACCTTGATAGATATGATTCTATCGAGATATCTGTTGAGGTTTAATAAACAACACTTCTTTACTTGTTTCTTGGTTAGACTTGCATGATTTCAATACTAAACTTAAATACTTGTTTCTTGAAGTACTAAACCCATCCTAGATCTCCCTAATTATAAGTAAAGAATGTTTTGTCAAAAGATTAGCCAATTTACATAACATATGTCTCTAACAATCTCACATATGCCTTAATAGAGTCCATAATTAATAGAACATAAAACAAAAAATAAATAAGTAAACAATCATGAACAATTTGCATTTTCCTCCAAATAATATTCTTATAAGGCTTTTCAAGAGTTAGCAAAATATAAAAATATCTACCTAGTATGTATATAAAATAATGACCATAAATATTATTTAACTTATATAGGATTTTTTTTTTCAAAAAAAAAAAAAACTTATTTAGAAATACTATGCATTTAATTGTATATTTTTAAATGTATCCATGCATATGCATGGGTTACAAGCTAGTCTATATATATATTAATAATCAAAGCTTAAAGAAAATCCAATTAGATTTTAATTGGATCCTCAGTTTTGTGCCGCATGTTCTTCTTAATTTTTGATTTTATGTCAAGTGAATTATTGAGTGTAAAAATTGAAGAGTCCAAATACAATTAAATTCTAAGTTAGATTTCAATTAGTGTCCAATATTCTGTCATGTCTCCAACCAAATTTTTAGATTTTGTTGCTGGTAAATTATTGGGTGCGAAAATCGAAGAGTCTAAAACCAATTAAATTCTAAATTATATATATATATATATATATATATATATATTTATATAAAATGAGAAGCCATTACATATTTTAGAAACGTATAGTTTCAAAAAACGTGTAAGTTAATACCATGTATAGATTGTAATTGGATTCTCAATTTTCAACCACATGTCCTATTGAATTTTTTTATTTTATGCCCAATGAATTTGTGAGTGTAAAAATCAGAGAGCCTAATTCCAATTTGATTCTAAATTTGATTTAAATTGAAGTACAATTTTCCGCCACGTATTTATCTAAGTTTTTAATTTTTGTAGTAAGTGAATTATTGGATGCGAAAACTGAATAGTCTAAAACCAATTAAATTCTAAATCATACACAAACACACACACACACACACACACACAAATAAATAAGAAACCATTACACACTAGTATATATTTAAAGCCAAAGTTAATAGTGTTTGTTTATTTAGACCCTTAAAACAGATTGTTTAACTGAATATATTAGCCAAGTGATTACTTAAGTTAATTATGAGATTTAGGTTAAACAATGAAAGATCATATCATACACAGCAGTGGAAAATAAAGAACACAATGATATGACGATCGAGAAAAACCAATGAAACCAACAGTTTCAAGGTAAAAACTTGAGGAGGATTTGACCTAGCTATCTTCAAGGTAAAACAAATTCACTATAGAGAATCGATGTTTTTACAATCAGATTTAACCATAAATCTATTGCTACCTCCGGTAGTAACTTACTGACACGACCACGTGCAAGCTCCAAATCCACGGACTCATTTTCGCTTGGATTTGCACTACGCAAGCACCCACGCTTGTGACTTTCAGATCCCACTCAAATGTTTTAGATAATAGCTTATTGATCTTTACAGGAATTAGATTCCACCAGCACTTGATTGTAGATTTTGTTTCGATAGATGCTTGTAGAGTTAGAAGGTACAAAACCTCTTAGTGTTAGGTTCTAAGACTTTAAGGACTAATGTATTATAACTATAATGTGTAATATGTTGGCAAACCATGATCAAACATAGAGTCTAGGTTTAGGCTTGTTTAAAGTATGTTTTATTGTAAAGTTGGAATTGAGTGATTGCAGAAATTAGTGGACAAATTCTGCAAGGCTTGATCGATCGAAAATTAGATTCGATTGATCGAGAATTGTGCTGAATTAATTTTCTGCAGAATTTCCAACTCAGCCTAAGCCCGTTTGACATGTAAGGTTTTATGTTTTACTTCACATATAAATAGAAAAACCCTGGCTATGTTCTAGAGACTTTTTGATGTGCTGTGTGTTAAATCTCTTGTGAGATCTAGAGGTGTTTACCTTCATATACACTTGGGTTATCAAGATCAAGATTCATGTCAAGAACTTGGTGATCGCTTTAGTTGCTGCATAAAGAACTTAAAGAAGATCTGAAATCTTTGAGTGGAGTCTCAAAGTCACAAGTAGGAGAACTTGTGATTGCAGTGGATCTAAGGAAAGAAGTAGTCCGTGGACTTGGAGCTATCATGTGGTCGTGGTAGTAATTTTTCTACTCGAGCTAGCAATAGGATGTTAATGGCCTAAGTCTTATTGTACAAACTTCAATTCTTTCTTCATGAATCTATTTTTTTACCTTAAGGATAGCTAGGTAAATTCTTTCTAGGTTTTTTACCGGTTAGGTTTTCCTAGGTCATCAAATCTTTGTGTTCTTTATTTTCCGCTGCTTTACATCATATGACTTTATTGTTTTAACCTAGATCTGAATAATAAACCTAAGTATTCATTTGGTTAATTAATTAGGTTAAATAATCTAGTTTACAGAGATCTAAAACTTTACACTTAGATCTCACAGAACTAACTCACAAGTCTTCCAAGAGTCTTCAAAATGTAAATAGGGTTTTCTTTTTATACATAAGAGTGTTGGACTGAAACCCTAAACATTTTTGTGAGCTTGGGCCAATTTAAAATTCTGCAAAAATTCTTTTTCTACGATTTTTGATCGATCGAGCTTCATCATTCGATCGGTCGAGCTTCACAAAATAATAATTATTTTTCTTGCAGCTTGTACATTCTTGAGTCTGACCTATACAACTTTGAGCAACGTCTAACAACTATTCTAGACAAGTTTTTGTTCTCGGTTTGCCAACACATACAAATTGAAATTCCAAAAATTTAATCCTAAATGTTTAATTAGAACCTAACAAATAGAAAATCCAATTAGATTTCAAATTAGGTTTCAATTATGGGCTAATTTTATGACATGTGTCGCATTTAACTTTTTAATTTTTGTGCCAAAAAACCAAAAATGCACAGTAATAACACTCATTCTTAGTTTTTGTACTTAAGTGTGAAAACCAAAGGTAGTACCAAAGTGTGAAAACCAAAGGGACTCAATAATAAGACTCGCTCTTAGTTTCTATTTCTAATTGTGTCAGAGAACTAGTATGTTTGATTCTAGAACTTCAAGAATTGAGGGGAAGAAAGATGAACAGTACATTTCCATCTTATCATGAGCAATGATGAAGAGATCAGTATCCTCTCTGAACTGACTCCGAATATGCAATTTCTAATCTGTACTTTGGCATTAGACCATGACCAATACTGTTTTCAATTTCTTACTTTGGCATTCATATGCTACTTCCTTGCATTAGACCATGACCAATACTGTTTTGGTCTCATTTGCTACCTTTGCATTCGGTGGATTTTTTTTTTTTTTTTTTAAGTATTAAAAAGCTTTTTATGTTTTGTAAATTATGAGGGGCGTTTGTTCAACAATGAACCCTCTGCACTAAATTCTGACGGTGACCAAAAAAAAAAAACAAAATGTTTTATTTCCGGTAGTGCCAGTTGACCTATAGCTAATTGGCTTGATTATTAGTAGTTCTTTCTTTTTCTTTGATCCTTGCCTATATACATGTGGGAACATGGTGTCAGTAATGTTAGCTCATCATATTTTTTGGCTTTTCTTCACAAACTGAATTTTAGACGTTTATATTTTTGGATTCTAACTCAGGGATACTCTGAACCTTCATATATGTGTTTATCTTTTTTACCTTATTCACATTTATCCATTTTGAATTTGCCATATATTGAGATGATGTTATCTACAGGCCAGGATGATGTTAAAAAGTATCTGATTTGCCATTTTATTTCCCATTGGTAAATTTATTTTTGATATGTTCCTTTCTCAATATTAAGCCTAACTCAGTGAGCACAAATTTCTTGCGCTGAAGCCTGAATGGCTAGAGGCAGTCTCACCCATTCCGTTGATGAAGATCCCAATGTTTCATGATACCGATTGTTAGGATCTAGTGCTTACCCAATAGACTAAATGCTATAGCTGATGGTAAAGGAGCATGCGTAACTTTATTCCTTTAAAGCGTAGCAGCTCAACGCCAACAAGTTGATTGAGATTTGACCCAACCTAGCCTCCACCTCTAGCAGAATGTTAGACTTGGCCCACTAGGCCTTCGCCCAACACTTTCCATCAGACAAGCGGCCGTTCTTCTATAAATTAGGCTAAAAGTTTAGAAGTAATGTAATTTCTATAAAGTAAGCCAAGTGGTTCAAAACTCTTGCCCTTTTTTACTATGTGTTGTCTTCATATCAGATAAATGAGATTAAAAAATAGGACATGAAACAAATAGAAATACAACGAAAGCAACCCAAATTAATATAAGATGAATACTTTCATCATCTCTATCGACCGAATAGCAAAAAATACCATAGAATCCAAATTTGAGAGAAAACTCAATTAAATTCTAAATTAGATTTTAATTATGAGTTAATTTTGTGTCATGTGTACCAATTTTTTTTTTTTTTTTTGGTGCCAAATATGGGAACCATACTATAAATATTCATTCAGGTGTCTTTTTTAAAACAAATTACTTGTGTCTTTGTCTTGGTAGAGGATAAGGATCATGGAATTCTCTTGCATCCAGGTGCCTTTTCAGCATTTTCTTTTCATCAAAACCTACTAAGCTCTTTCGTATTCTTCAATTATAAATCCATTGATTATTATTTGGTTAATATTCTCTCCCTTATCTCTATTTACATCTGAAACTCATTTCTCCTCTATGGCATCTGCACACAGCCTGATCACATAGTATGAGGACCGACAGGGTGCACATGTTTTCCTCTTTTCCTGAAAAAATTTAGCTTCGTATTGATTCAAAATGCAAAAACTAATCATTATTTACCCAAAAAATAAAACCCAGTTCTATTTGTTTTCTTTTCATTGTGACATTTGTTTTCCCATGGTAGAGTTAATAATCGCACTGACTCAGATCTTAAACAGTCTTCCATGACCATGACGTCCATTTCATGCGTCTTTTTTCCCCTTACTTTTTTCCTTATGTTAACCGTTCTGTTTGAAAAATGCCATATCGGTCACCAAGTCAATATTTCAGCAGAGTTCCGCTATTTTGATGGGTATATGTTCTGGAACTGGAATGAATTAGATTGGATTGTTTTTGAGTGATCATTCGTGAAATTCCTTAGTGGCTGGACATAATAGATTATTTAAGGGTCTTTGGGTATGAATGTTAATTTCAAGTTTTGTTTTAGCTAGGTTTTGATAGTTTAAATTTATACACCTTTAGGGGTAGAATTTGGAAGCCTTAAGTGATCAAGTGTTGCCTTGTGAAGGAGGAATCTTAGCTTTTAATGTGTAGCCACGTTCAAGAGCGATCAAATGTTGCCTTGTGGAGGTTTTGTGAACTGTAAGTAACTAAGTCATTAACCCGTTTTATGCGTCAGATAGTTAACGATTGTTTAAATATCCTTACTATGTTAAATGTTACAATTAGTTAAAAATGAATGAAGATCAATATCTTCAATACGTTAAATGTTACAATTAGTTAAAAAAAAATAACCATATTTTTTCTTTGTTATTAGAATAAACAAAAGCTTATATGGCAAAATATTAAAAGGTCAACAAATATTCAGACATCTTTGATTTGGTTTAAAAACTCTCCATGTTGTTGAGTAGAAGTCAGTTTAAAAATCTTCAATTTGATGAATAGTAGATGGTTTAAAACCCTTTAGTGTGTTGAGTAGTAGTTGATTTAAAACCTTCCAATTTATAGAGTAGTAGTTAGTTTAAAACTTTTCAGTTTGTTGAACTCTCATTTAGTTTGAAGACTTTGAGATATATATATATATATATATATATATATATATATATATATATATATATATATATATTTGGAATTAATTAGTATAGGTGCTTTCAACCCAAACTTATCTTTTCAAATTATGTAAGTGAACAAAAATGGATTGAAAGCACAAAAGTGGACCAAATGGACTGAATTGGACCAAAGTGGACCAAATAGGAATAAAATACAACGAAGTGGACCGAATAAGACCGAGTAGGACTAAATTGCACAGAAGTGGACCGAACTGGACTGAATTGGAACAAAGTGGTCCGAATGGACTGAATAGATCAAATCGGACAAAGTGGACAAAATGGGCCAAACAAGACCAAATTGAACCGAATAGGACGGAAATGGACCAAATAAATTAAGTACAAATGAAGTGGACCAAATAGGACCAAAGTGGACTGAATGGATACGAAATAGACTGAATAAAATCAAAATGGACTGAATATAATCAAAGTGAACCAAAAGGGACTGAATAGGACTGAAATGGACCGAATAGGACCAAATTGGACGGAATAGAACCTAGGTGGACCTTTTAGGACCAAATTAAACCAAAGTGGACAAAATAGGTCCAATATGGACCGAATAGGACTAAAGTGAACCAAATAGAACTAATGTGAACCAAAAGGGACCAGCATGGACCAAGTGGACTGAATCGGACCAAAGTGGACAAAATAGTTTGAATAGGACTGAAGTGACTGATTAGGACCAAAATGGACTGAATAGAACTGAAGTAGAAAGAATGGATCAAATAGGACCAAAGTAGACCAAATACGACTAAAATAGATCAAATATGACCAAATGTACTGAAGTGGACTGGATAGAACCAAAGTGGGCTGAATAAGACTGAATAAATGGAATAGGACCAAATAGACCAAAATGCTAGGCTGATGTGGCACAACAAGAGTTTAGCAATAGTAAATGCTATACATAAAACTTTTAGATACATAAATTAATTAAAAAAAATGTATAGTAGTTTGCCGGTTTGGTTGAAAACTCCATGTTGTTGAGTAGTAGTTGGTTTAAAACTCTTCAGTTTGCTTAGTAATAGTCAATATAAAACTTTCCTTTTAAAATAATAAATAAATTAATGTTAAAAATAATTTGTAAAATTGTGAGACTATTAAAGCTTATATGGCAAAATATTAGAATGTCAACTAATAGTCGAACATCTTCGGCTATTATATTTTACTAGACGTAGACTCGTGTAATGCGCAGGAAAAAAAATTTATTTATTGTAATGAAAAATACTATTTCTCTTTTAAGAACTCAAATGATAAAGCTAAAATTGTTCATTCCTAAATAATAGTTACAAAGAAAATCTTTCACAATAAGCATAGGTTAGAGTATTAGACACTCTACCTCTCTCAAATAACAATGGCATTTAGTTTATTATAAGAGCACAAAAATTTTGGATAGGGAACTAATCAGACTACACAATATTATGGCAAATTCAAAGGCTGACATTAATTACCAAAAAATCGTGTTTTACTTTCACTAAAAAAAAAAACTTGTTTTTGTAAAGAGAAAATAAATTTAATATCTTCAAGTTTTTGCCCTCTATATTAATGTTCACTTCAACTTTTGAAATGATCACTCTAATAGAAACAATCTTAGCGTGCGTTTGGATTGGGCGTTTTGATCAATCCGTGCATCTTGCGTTTTTTTAGTGGGTCCCATGGGTGCTATTCATGCACCGCCAAACTCAGCAAAATGCAAGTTTCTAGGTAAATTTGGGTCCCACAGCACTATTCACACATTTTAAAATTATTTTGCTACAGTGTTTTTAACAATAAGTTTTCAGTTTTCAACAAATAAGCGGTATCCAAACACACCCTTAGTATCTTATTTATTACCATCTCTTGTCTAGTCAGTTACATGTTTTCGTTCTTGCTTTGAATTTGAAAGCTATTTTAGACATTTACATCTAACATTGTCATTTAATAATTATAGTTGTATCCCTTTGAAGTATGTAAAAAGAATGTGAGCTTGTTATTTCTTTCTAATACAATGCTTTTCTGGGTACATTCAATGATATCTACTAATCAGAAGATTCTAAGAGCTTACAACCCAAAAGTAATTAAATACACTTCCATTATATGGTTAGGCTAAAAATAATTATGATTTGGATAATGTTTCTATGATCAGTCTAGGATGAAAAGAGCAACACCATCGCATTAAGGATGAGGGATTTCCAATGTCTCACCTTCAATTTGGTTTTTGCAGCGGTGGAAGCAAATCAATAGCTTAGCACAATCCCTGCGAGAAAGAAATCCGACTCAAATTATAACTTTTTTTTTTGGTAGAACAGATTGTATATAATAGATATAAACTATATGGTTGTTACCTCTACGCTACTAATCATAGAAATACAAAGAGTATTACAACCCCAATAACCATTATGATTTTAATAAACAATATTGTACACTAACGTACCAAGCATAAACTGTCAATATGATTGGTTAGTAATAGGAAAAGAAGAAAACCTAAAAACTAAACATTTCCTAGCTTTGTTCGATGTATTCTACATTAAATTAAGGTAGCATACTTAACAGGTGAACTTGAACTTTTATAAAGGATCTTATGCGTAATATAATTGACTTGGGAAGAAAGAATAGTCCCCAAAAAATTACTTGCTTACTCAAAAGTAACCGAGTACTCCAAGCCACAAAGATAGCAATACCACCTGAACACCAAAGGCAAGTACTAAAATGAAATAAATTTAAAACAAACTTATTTTTCACGAGGATGAGATGCAAAATGCACTAAGAATTGGAAAAATACATCTAAAAAATGGGGAAAAAAAAGTATCAAAGATGACAAAAGATATAACAACCCAATGTGACACATTTCTTTGAAGATTGGAACTTCTCTTGCTGGGGTTGAATAGGGAATTGAAAAGGTAATTTCAAAATATATAGTATATCGATACCTCAATGTATAAAACACTTCCTAGAAATTGTGTTGTCCTTAAAATATGCATGTTGGCATAGAATGAAGAAGACCAAACTCAAATAAATCACATATAAGACAGAGAATCATTATTGAAAATTTGGAATATCAATCATTTGGCAATTTCTCGAATCCAATTAATCATCATTTCTTCACCTACCAAATCATTTTGGGAGCCTCGGGCCTCATAAATGGTGTGGGGTCTAATATGCCAAGAGAGGAAACTACAATGATGCAAGCTATGAATAAAAAGTTGCATATGGAGTTAATAGTTCAATTTTGAAAGGGATTAAAAAAAAAAGGCAATCTTTCAAATGTGCGTTTTGTCGTTTTCCCTCCCAACACCAAATATTCTCATCATTCATAGTCCTAAACCTAGATTTGAAATACCTTTCAAGAAATCTCAAAAACCATTCAGTCCACAGAAAGGGAGGCCAAGGTTCCTCATGAATCCGGATTGCAAACCCTAAAGTGAACCACCAATGTTGTAGATGATTAACAAAAAATGTAACTTTGATATGTAGATCATTACTAAAATATTGATACCCTCTAAGGTATATTTACATTTACATTTAAATTTATTTTATATGCTCATTATGCATCATTCATTATCTTAAAGAAAAAACGAAACCATTTTTAAAATTTAATGAGGAAAACCCCACATTGAATTTACAATTTTGTTTTTTGCATTGGAACATAAAACTGCTAGATATAATTTAATGAAAATCAAAATACCTTTTATTAAGTATTGTGAACATAAAACACAGATAAAAATTATGTGATATTATGGACCAGTCATGTTTTTGAATAGAAAATATCTAATCTCTGAACATATTACAATCTTATCTGACGTTATCTCAAAATCTAAATATCAGTCCAATGGTACTGCAACATGGTAAAAAAAAAAAAAAAAAATACCAACATCCAGAATCGGACAATCCCAATAAAGAAATTTCAAATTCTACAGTTAATTCAAACTCCTAATTTTTTTTGCATCTAGTAATGGTGAAGTACTTATTCATCAAACTGTATTGTATTGTCAGTTGTACCTACGCCCATTTGTCATCAAGCCAACTCATGGGGTTCATCTAAATATCTAGTCTAGCATTGGTTTTGAAATATCAATGAAGATAAAATTGATAAGTCTAGTTGCATAATCCGATTTGGGTGGTGGGACAGCAGGGAATATATGCTTCGGCAAGATGCTTAAGAATTAGGAAAAAAATCTACCAACCCATCTCAAAATAAAACTGCAGCATATAATCAAACTAAATCTATTGAGTTTTAAATATATACTCATTCAGCTATTTTATCAAACAATTGGCATGCATCTAACAAAAGCAAAATTTAAAAGATAGAGGAAGATCTAAAGAGAGAGAAGCAGATAGTTTTCTAGAAAAAGGACTCAAGGGCAGGAGAGAAAAGAAAAGAAATTAATGAATAAGAAGTAGAGAAGAAAATAAAAGATACCTTGAGCTTTGGGAAGGTAGGAAGTAGTGAAGCCCAGTTGTGAGAAGCAGATTAGCATTAATGGTGGAATGAAGGTCATGGGGAGCTACATACATCCTAGAATACACCGGTTATGTTGTAACTTATAACGGCAAGGTGGGAAACAGAACACTTAGGCTAAAAAGAGAGAGGGAGGGATAGTACTCTGATGTGACACAGGAGGCCAGCGAACTAAATGGTTGAGAGGCACAAATGAATATTACCAAGTGCATCAACGGTTTTGTCCAATTTATCAATATTTAATGATATTTTAAAAAAGAGAGAAAATATAAAGAAAAGGAAGAGAGGAAATATATATAACATGACTATTGATGGAGCTCAACTGAGCATAACAACAACAAATGTTACGCTTCAGCTTTTATATATATATATATATAGATTGACGAAGTCATCGGTTAAATCTAACACTTGTCTAACGTAAATCATGCATGCCAATTTTTTAATAAATTACCAATATGTTGCTATCCTTAAATAATAAATCATCAGTCCTTAGCTAAGATGTTTTTTTTTTTTTAGAAGAAAGGATATGCTGCTTTATTAATCATGAATTGGGAAAGTCCCTACTTAAAAAAGAAAATACATCAAACAAAATGAAAGTTTTGCTTTTTGGGCTAAGGCATGAACTACAAAATTACCATGCCCAACAACATGATAGAAAGATAAACTCTAAAAAGAGTTTTCATAAGACAAAATGTCTTTTATAATGTGACCACCCTATGCAAATTCCATACCACCACTATGCAGCGACTTAATAACAGACTCAGCGTCCCCCTCAATGACAGCTTGGTGAAAACCTATCTTGACAGTAAAAACCACTGCACACCTTGCTGCTAGCAACTCTAAAGTCTCAATTAAGGGAGGCTTCAATATCTTCTCTGACATAGTAGCCATTACTTCGATTTCTGAGTTGCGGATGACCATTCTAATACCAGCATCATCAAATTCTGTAAACCACGCCCCAACAAAGTTTGTCTTCACAATGTCTTGGATTGGAGGAGACCACTTCTGCACTACTTGTCGATGCCTGATGGAGGTGGACTGAATAGATCTGTAAAGCTCCGAAGGTAGTCCTTTGCAAAACCAATGATTTTTTCCAAGGGCAATGGATTTTCCTACAAATGAAATTTGTTTCAGTGCTGCCAAATAGACCAAGCCATGGTTACCGAGGAGCTAGCTATTGTCTTTCTTGTACCAGCTAAAACAAGTCTGAGAAGGAACCTGATAGAGCTTTTTATTTGTCTACTCAACTGAAATCAAAAGAGCAAACTCACTGCACCTTCTCACATTTTCACAACGAATGCAAGACCAATTCAAGTTCTCTATCATAGATTTGGCAGACAAATTCTTGAAGGATTGTATGTTTCAACAAATTTTCTTTTGTGGGCAAAGAATTTGTGCAGGACTTCCACATAAAGTGTTTTATCTTGCCCAGTACTTTCAGCTTCCAGATGCTTCGCTAGAAAGTCTTTTGAGCCTCTGGCTGTTTTGTCCTCACCGAGTCTGATAAGGATAGTTTAGTAAGAGCTTTATAACCCGACTTCACTAAGTAATGTCCTAATTTTTCATTAGGCCAAATAAGTATATCGGGTTGAGGGGTGGAACATAGAGGGAGTGATTTTATATATTGAGCTTCAGGGAGGTAGAAAGAAAAGTCAATTATGTTAGGACATATGTGTTTCACTTGTTAAGAGCATATGTCATTCATTTATGTAATTAGCTAATCCTTTGACAAAACGCACTTTACTTGTAATTAGGTAGATTTAGGATGACTTTTATACTTCAAGAAACTGTGCTCCAAGATCAAGTGTTGAAGTCATCAAATCTGTCCAAGAAACAAGCTGAACAGTGCAAGTCCATTAAAGCTCGACAGCTAGCTCAACAGCTAGCATGTGTCGAGGTTTAAAGAGCTATTCCAGCCTCGTGGCTCGACAGCTGCTCGACAGCAACTCGATACCTCTATCTGTCAAGGTTTAACAAAAACAGATTTCGAGTTTTGTTTTGATTCCAATCTGTGGATGAGTCTTTGGGCCTTCTTTTCTCCTAAGCTTAGACATATAAAAGGATTATTCTAAGGGCCGTAAAAGTGTTCACAAGTTGCACAAGCATTGAGAAATCATTGTTCAATCAAGTTGTGATAAAAGAAAAAGTTCTTGCCCTAGTTCATCTCTCTTGTGTGCACCATAGGGTTCTGTAACCAAGCATCTTCTTGATCTTCATTGTGTGGATGATATGAAGTCGCATACTGGGATCTGTGCAGTTGGTTAGTCACGTACTTGGGAGCCGTGCATTGAAAGGAGAAATTGTCACTATAGAACAAGTCTAATTGGGTATTGGGGTGAAGGTTCAACTGTAGGTTGGTAAGGTACTTGGGATTCCTTTACTTGTAACCGCTTGTTGTGATAATAGTAGAATTTCGGGAGTGATGACCTTAAAATCACTCGGTGGGGTTTTTGCTGTGTACGTTTTCCCCATTCGTAAACAAATCACCGTGTCATTTTATTTTCCGCTGCATACTTAGTTTAATTGGTGATTTGTTTATGCTACCACGCAATTTGCATGTTAATTTGATTAATTAATAACTTAGCTAATTAATCAACTTAATCCATCACAAGAGGTCAATACGTTTTTGGCCTATCAAATTAGATGAGTATTCCACCAGCCTGTGTGTGGATCGATAATGGTATCAACTATGGCTTTAGGTGCTAAATTTACTGGGGAAGATGTAATCCAACCATCAACAGAGTTCAACAGCCAAGCATCTTGAAAAATTCGAAGGGTTTTGCCATGTCCAACTCTCCATCTAGACCCTCTAGGAATGAGGTTTCTATAACGTAAAATATTTTTCCAAGCAAAAGAGCCAGACGAGGATGCAGCTTCAAAAATAGAGCAATTTGGGTATATTTGGATGTAAATACTTTATAGAACAGAGTATCAGTATCTTGAATCAAGCGCCACACTTGCTTGGCCAACATGGCTTCGTTGAATTTGCACAAATCCTTAAAACACAAAGTTTCTTCGGCTTTTGGTTGGCAAAGGACATCCCGCTTTTGGATGGCAATGAATCTTCCTTCTATCTCCACATTGTCCCCACCAAAACTTTTGAATATGCCTCTCAATATCTTGACACAAACCCATTGGTAATCGAAAGCAAATCATGGAAAAAGTGGGGATTGCTTGAACCACCGCCTTTAACAACACTTCCTTCCCCACTTGAAATAACAGTTTTTCCTTCTAACCCGGTAGTTTACCCCAAACTCTATCTTTAATGTAATTCAAGCTCGCCTTTTTATATCTCCCAACCATTGCAGGCAAGCGTAAAACTCCAAGCAGGTTTTTTAATACATCTTTTGAATCTCTAATAAATAGAGGTATTAAACTTTAAAAACTAATAAATCATTATAATGTAGGCATTGAAGATTGGTATAAAAGTCAAGCATCCATACAAATGGCACTATCTAAAAGCATAGAAAATATAGAGAATTTAAGCAATAATAGATCTTGATGATTCTTAAATCAACTAACATATATATTAGATATTGATTAACTTCTAAGCAATAATGATCATTAAGGTAATTTTTAGATAACTCATAATGATTATTACCTAATCTACCTAACCAATTGTATTATATAAATATGCATTATAAACAACTTCTCAATTATCAATGAAATTTTCCAAAAAATCTCATCCAAGATGACCATTAAGCCCATTTCAATAGATTTATTCTTCAGAACTTAAATAAGTATTAATTTTCTTGAGCAATGGGTTTTAGCTGCAAAACATTTCTAGAGCTAATAAGATTTTCTCGAACCTGGAAAAACAAAATAAAAACAAAATAAAAACGAAAGCAAAATTGAAAGGATGCAAGGAGAAATGTTCTAATGTTTTTTGACAATGATGATATCTCTTTGAGAGTGCGCGTGTATACATAGTTTGTAATGCTTATATAATGATAAATTGTAGGTTCTAAATTAGATACTCCATGAGACTCCAAGTTGGTGTGTGAAATCAAATTGCAATTATGCCTCTGGTAGTTATTCTCTAATCATAAATGGATACCTTTTGAGATTTAAGTTGTGAATTACATAATAGGATTGTGAGTTTGCTAATCTTGCAGATCACCTATTACGAAATTTAATGACATTGACTTGCTAAACAAAATTACTAAAAATCACACAACTGTAATTTTCTTTTGGTATTCAAGTAATAACTTTCGAATATATTTTATCATACATTACAACATAAAAGGCATCGAATGAGGTAAATAACATAATAAAATAGATAAATAGTACCTAAAAGAAGCATTAAAGGGGAACACATTACTTTATAGCACAACCAAAAGTCTGAAATAAACGCAGAATATCATGTCCACCATCAAATTGTAGTATTGTCAATTTGTAGTAAGACCAAGTATCAAAGTTTTCTTAAGACGTATAACTTGATATTTTGGCTTCTTCAGTGTGCGAACCTCTCAATTTATAAGTTTTTGCTACTCACCATTCTCTTCCAAAATAGACCCGAAAAGTATGAGAGGATTAAGAAAACTGTCTAAAATAACTTGGTATATTACACTATTATTTAGGTAAATCATAAACTCTCATCATTCACAAATTGAAAAAAAAAAATCGTCTCAAATGAGTTAAGTACCGCATAAAGCCTTGAGTTACTGAATTTTCTCATGTGATTGCATAACAGATTCTCTACTTGTCACCTCCACTTGCTGAAATTTCATGGTATTTAAATATTTGAAGTAATCCACAATTCATAAATTAGCAAAGTAAGCTAACAAATGTAATCTAAAAAAAAAAAATCCTTCAAAACTGGTTTCCTTAAACAATTGTTTCATTTTTTTTTCCTTACTACCACTCAATTAATTTTCAAGATTGGAATGCAAGATATGTGTGAATGTATGGATTTTGGGACTCCAAAAGACTATCACCCTCATAATCCATGATTATTTCCTAAAATTCTTTCCATTCATATTCAAATTGAAACCATTACATCAATATGAGGCATATGCTCCAACCCATATAATAATACTACTTCAATCTTTAACATTTTTTTTTTATATATTTGTAATCAATTTCAATAAAAATTTAATCAATGGAATGAAAATCATAATCTCAAACATTGTGAAATTAAACCCAAAAAAACAAAAGAGAAAACCTTGAGCAAAACTTGATAGGGGATTCGACCTTGGCATGCATCTCACATAGTGCAGCCACTTCTTCCTCCATTTCCTTCAACTGTTTCTTCATGTCATCGACATCCACTCCCTCTTGCTTTAAACATTTTTGTTTTCACAATTAGCCAAAAGTAAACTTAAAATGTACGATTTTGTAACCAAAGGCCTATTATTAACACTCAATATTTTACCATCAGATCTGAAGCAAAACTACAGTAGCCAATTCCAAATCATGAGTTGGATAATTTTTGTTCAAAATTCTTTAATTGTCTAGAGGCATAAGCAGCCTAGCCAGTCATGTTTTTACATCCCATAAAAAATGACACTGAGAAAAGAAGGCCAACAAACACATCTCACCCGCATCACATTCCTTACTTGTCTTCTTCCTTACCAATCTCCATGTATTATGACTTCTAGAATAACAAAAAAAATTAGTTAGGAATTTTATCAAACATCTAGTGTATGTGTAAGAGAAACAACAACACTTGGTTTCATGGAGGCTGGAGTCGCATAAACAAAAAAAAAAATCCATGTATTACAATCATTACTACCAACACAAACCTAAACAACCACATGAACAAAATTTTGATGGTTAACAACAATAATAGACCAATCTAAAATACTCTCTGTACCAATATAGCAATACCAACATTAGTGAAAACATAATAAGACAAATAAACTATTTTTATTCTCTAAAATCGTTTTTATGAAAACATACACCAGTTTGGTTTGGAATGGGTGTCGAAAAATACTGTCTCAATACCAACATTAGTGAAAACATAATAAGACAAATAAACTATTTTTATTCTCTAAAATCATTTTTATGAAAACATACACCAGTTTGGTTTGGAATGGGTGTCCAAAAATACTGTCTTTTTGTGTGATTGGGTAATTTTGATTAGATTGCATTAGTTTAAAAAACAAAAGCTTGATCTTAAGGGGTACGAATGAATTGAATAAAAGAAAAGGAAAACACATTACTACTTCATTCGCATTGTTGGTATTTTCTGTGTTAACCATCTCTGCCTCCCTTTCTCTCTCAGGAAAAAAAAAATAGAGATAGCTTAAAAGGGACAATACAGAGAATCCTCGCAAGGTTCTTCTTTAATCTTATACAAATTAGAACCTAATGTAACCAATTACCTAGATATAAATCAATCCAACCATATTATCCAATACTATGTTATATTTCTTTCCCAAATCTACGAAATAAGGAAAAATAAACATTACCAATGGTAGTTCCAACGATTTGATGGTAACGATGCGCCTTACGGATTATATCTCTATGTCCTTGCAATTCTGGTGGTTTGTGAAAGCTCAGATTTGTGTTAAAACACATGAGCCATTTAGACCCCCAAATTAAAGTTACAGCTCGATTGATTTTACACTAACTTAATACTAAGTGTGGAATAGTGTAAATACGAGAAGATAAACAAACAAGCTACTCTAATCCATAAACATAGCAACATAGCAATAAAATGGAATATAAAAGAGTAGGGAAGAGAGATGCAAATACAAGATATTACGATGATGTGTTATCGAAGAGGAAACCGAAGAACTCGACGAAAAACCTCTCTGCCGCCCTCCAAATGGTAATTGATCCACTAGACAATCAGTTAGGATACATGGTTTAGCAAGAGACCCTCCAAGCCTAATCTACCCGATGTACCTAAGCCCTCCAAGCTCCTACTCCAACAAGGCTACTTAGAACCGTGTCTTGTCTAGCTCTCCGGATCCCGCAATACGCTCGATTGTATCTGCCAAACCTTAGCTTCATCCAATGCTTCCCAGTAGCACCAAATCCTCACTTGACACTCTGAAAGAGTGTGGTAAGTGTTTGGGCTATCAACCTCTCATGGATTTAGAAATGGAGAGAGGTAAAAGTAGAGGAAAACCACAAAGAATTGTGTGTAGAGTTGTGGGTATGACATTCTCACACTCTCAATGGTGGAGGCTAAAGTTTTCTCTTCTGAAAAGCTCTCTACTCAATATATGGATAATGATGGTATATATAGTGTGGTTGAGAATGTAGTGGAGCAGATAAGACAAAATAGTAAAATAGACTGTTTCGCGGGTGTCTCGCGGGACGGTCTTACTCGTGAGACACTCAAGAAAACCAATTATCACCATCTATCATGACTCTTCGCATTTAAGTCATGTGCAGATCACATGCATCTCTTTGCGGGATGCTTAGTCACGAGATACCTATGAAAATTCTTTTGCCTTCAAAAGCTTTGAGTCTTCACACTCTCTTTCTCTCACACAACCCTTATAATAAAATCCCACATAAAATACAGGGTATAAAAGATTGGATAAAATTACAATCAAATTTGGCACAGAATTAAAGTCAATACATAAACAGTTGTAAATCACAACTTTACAATCTCCCCCTTTGGCTATTCCGTGACAAAACACCCTATAACAGACTCTAGACTTAATGTGAGTTTGGGAACAATGGCAAAACTCACTCACACTTAATCTAGAAGCTATGAAGCACTTGCACGAATACACCTGTATCTTGAAACACTCGCACACAAACAAAACTTTCATTAAGCTTATGTCAAATTGAATACAAGGTACGTTTATGAGCAAGTATAACACGATCAAGGTAAACAGCAATATATAAGCAATGTAACATAACTTAATCATACAAGAACAGTCATTACGAAATGACTACAATGATCATTTAACTAGTAAACGATCATCCGGATACACAATGCAATTAAGTGCATAGCAAGAATCAATTGCATGTCAAAAACACTCAACCAATGCAAAATCCAAAGTACTTGAATTAAGGATACACAATCCAACAAGAGCACAAGAGTGTAGTACTCAAGATAAACTTTAAGTACACAAAAATATGCTATAAAGCAAAGATATAAACACAAAGTATTGGAAATAAACTAAATTTAATTCAAAGAACTTAAAGCTTTAAAAGAAAGCAATGTAAAAGAAAGAGTTCTAGACTATGGCATAAGCAAAACTAAAACACTAAACCAAAAAAATAACCAAAAGTCTGAAACTTTATGTATCTCCCCCTTAAAAGGTGTTGCTCCCCCTCAAAATTTTCTCCCCCTTTTTGACCGAAATGGCCAAAGGAACTAGAACTAATCAGATTCAGAGTCAGATCCATGAGCCATTGACATATCCTCGATCTGTGATGATAGGGCAGTGATTTGACCTTGGAGGTAAGCAAATTGCTTCGCGGTGTGTTGCACATCAGATTCAAGCATGCCATATATTTGATCCACCGTTGCTAGAAGGTGATTAAGAAGATCGGATCCTCGTGAAGGTGTCGAGGAGGATGGCTGTGCTGAAGTTTCTGGGGCAGAAGTGAAGCAATCAATCTCATCATCTGTGTTACCACCTTCATCTTGAATAGCAGTTTTGTCCATGTCCTATCCTTGAACACTTCATGAAAGTGTCTGCAAGAGTTTCTAACTACACAGCTCGTTCCACGATGATAGTTGCTCCTTTGTAGAAATTATTGTACTTCATGTCTGCTTCAATAGACTTGAAGTTGTCTGAATCTGTGCGAGCACGTTTGGAGGATGGTTTCTTAGCAGCATGCTTGGTGGGAGACATCTGCAAAACCAGACAAAAAGCATAAAAGGAAAATACAAGCACAAAACAAACAACAAAACTTGATTAGATTCAAGTTAGTCTAAAACAAAAATAAACACAACTTAAAATAGAGTATAATAAACTCAAAACAACATGTTATAAGAAATAAAACATGTAAACATGAACGCAATGCAAAAAAAATGACTGTGCATGTGTGTGCATGTGCTGATGCATGTGTGTGCAGCAGGTAGTGCATAGTGTGTGCCTTGGTGATGCATGACATGGGATTGAGAGATTTGTACAAAAAGTTTGAAGAAATTTGACAAAATTTGTACAAAAAAATTAGAATCCCAACCCATTTTCGAAAATCCCCAATTTTGTTAAAACCCTAAGATAAAAACTACAGAAATCAAAGAGAGAAATGAAAAGCAATGTTTAGATAACATACATTGAAGTGATTTTGCAATGATTTTTACCTGAAAGAGATGGGGTTTGAGTGAGAAAGAGTTTTGGGTTAAGAGGGGTTCGAGAGGAAAAGTGAGGGAAATGAGAATGTTTGAAAAACATGTCACATCTGTTACATAAAAACTGAAAACAAGCATTTTTCGTGGATTAGAGAGTCGCGAGACACATAGAAGCTTTTGCGAGAAGCTTTTAGTAGTGACATAGTCTCGAGATACTCATGAACGTTTCTGTGTAAACTTGAAAAAATTCTATATTTTACCTAAAACCATTTCACAAGAAGTGTTTAGTAGTGAAATAGTCGCGAGATAGTAGCAAGAATCTCTGGATGGAAATGTGAGTTTTTTAATTTCCCTTAACCATTTTTCGTAGGTAGCTCTAAGTTGCGAGATACTCGCGAAAATGCCTCTGAACCAGTTTTTTGAAGAAAACACAAAAATGCATTTTGAAACAAAAAAACTTAAAGCACAAAAGTATAAAAACACTTTCAAAAACATATAAAAATACTCAAAAATCTTTTTGGTGTTGATCGACAAGCACTTAAGTATACGCATCACATTTGATCATGTACAATCACACAAATGAAATAAGCATCCATTGAACAAAGTCTTGTGTGTTGTGTGTGAGTATCAAATGTGGAAAAGTCCTTAATCTAGGGTGAAGCTTTAATGATCAATTCAATCAAATCATACACAACTAGTACTAAGTCAAGTAGACTATCTTAATTATAGAAATGGACGTATATGATCTCCCACAAGAATAATTACATGGCTTCGAAGCTTTTCATTTGGCTCCATTACAAAACATCACATATGATTAATTTTTGAACAAAGTACATCTCATTTTTGAGATCGATGCCTGAACATTTGATATTTTAACTTTATGAAAGAGCCTTTGGCTTTTTGAGGTACCATGCATTTCAATACAAGTCGCTTTCCCTTTTTCCTAGTTAAATACTAGTATGTGCGACGGCTTTTGCAGCTCAATATCTCTTTTCGAGATTTGACATTTGATGAGCTCTTTAAGCAAAAACATAAAAACGTGGGAAAAGATATAGGCATAAGTCTATGCATGTATCAAGACCAACAAGACTATTGACTAATCATTCATGACAAGCTTGAAGATCAATTTACAACAATCACACATAGATTTCAAGATTTGTCCCACAAAGATAGATATGCATACAAAATAAGCTAAGCTCGTAAATGCACTACGCCATTAGTACAAAAGTACTGGGCCAAACTCACATGTGACATACACAACACAAGCGATCAAACTTTTTGAAGATTTTTCAAATTTTTATGATTTTTGAATTTTTCAACACACTCAAAACAAAACACGGAAAGTAAGATCAACAAAAACACAAACAAAAACAGCTAGCAAAAGAAACATGCTACGAAACGGAAGCAGTGATACAAGAAGATATTGCATGACATGATGTATGACCCTATGAACTACACTTTGAAAGAATTAAAGCATGGACATAGGAGATAAATCATTTTTGGGTACCCTTCTTCACCCACACTCTTCGAGTGTTTTGGGTGAGAGCCTTGGATGGAGGTGCACGACCAACATAGCTTTCCAACCTCGGAGTGATGCTAGCAAGGCATAGAGAGATGTTTTTCAGCATTTCCATGATGTCTCCAATGAGGTGTCCTTCATTTTCTCCCTGGGGTTGAGTTCTCTTTGGTTTCTTCTTTGAACTTTCTTGGCTGCACATCGAGTCAGCTTTCTTGAGTGCATGCAGCTTGAAACAATTGGGTCTTGTATGCCCTTGAACGCCACAATGATGACACACATGCTTCACTTGAGGCCCCCTCTGATTTTTGGATAATGACTTCCCTTTAACTTTTGTTCTAACACAACTGGTTCTTTTTTCAGCAGCTGGGTTCTCAGTTTTAGTCATCACTTCTTTAAGCTTTTCTACACTCTTGGCTGATACGAACCTTACTTCCTTCTTTGGTTCGCTGCCGGAGCTTCCTTCTCCGGTATAGCCCAAACCGGTCTTGTCATGTGAAGATTTTTGTGATGACAACACACTATCAAGTTTCTTAGTGGAGATACGCTCAATCTTGACATTGGCTTGAATTATTTCAAGCTCTAGAAACTTGATCTTAGAGTAAGCTTCCACTAGTTCTCCCTTAAGTCCTTCAACTTCACATTTTGCCTCCTTGAGTTGCACAAGAGTACACTTATGCTTTTCTTCAATTTTCTTCATCTTTCTCACAGCATGATTTGCAACCTTGGCATATTTTCCACAATCTTCTAGCAAAGAATCATATGCTTCTTGAAGATTGCTCTCTCCTTCAGTTTGGCATATATCTTCATCCTACGATTCTTCAACTTCCTCACCCTCGGAGTGCTCACCAAGTTCATTTACCAAATTGCTCAAATCATCTTTAGATTCAATGGAGGTAATTGCCATGAAAGCTCTATAGTTCCCGTCTCTGTCACACTCTTCTTCCGAGTCTGAATTTGAACTTTCGAAATCGCTAAGAGTAGTGGTAAACACCTTTCCCTTCCCTCTCAAGTAGTTGGAACATTCTTTCTTGATGTGCCCATGGCCGTTGCATTCAAAGCACACAACTTCTTGGGAGGTATGAGAGTCCATCCCATCTTTCTTTTTGAACTCTTTCTACCACCTTTAGATGATGAAAACTTTCCTTTGCTAAAGGGCTTCCCACTATTCTTCATCTTCAGAAATTTTTGAAAATTCTTTGGAAGGAATGCTACTTCTTTCTCCACATCATCTTCTCTAAAAGATTCGTCCATCTTCTCATTGATGGTTTTAAGTGTAAGAGATTTACTTGGCTTGTAAGAAGCCAGTCCAAGTTCATATGTATGGAGAGATCCAATTAGCTCTTGAATCTTAATCTCATCCAAATCTTTGATTTCTTCTATAGCAGTAACCTTCGCACGATAACTCTTAGGTAAGGACCTCAAGATCTTTCTCATCACCTTAGCATCCTCAATCTTTTCACCGAGATTGAGCTTGGCAATCACGATTTCTTTGAGCAGCCCATAGAATGAGTCGAATGACTCATCATCACTCATCTTAAGCTCTTCAAATCGAGTGGGAAGCATTTGAAGTTTTGTGTCCTTGACCTTCTTGGTACCTTCATAGGTAGGCTCAAGAATTGTCCAAGCTTCCTCAGCTATCTTCACATATGATATCCTGTGGAATTCATCAGTAGACATGCCACAAAATATAGCATTAATTGCTTTACTATTGGTGTTTGCCAACGCAAGAATTGCCTTGTCCCATTCGGACTTGGCTGTTGTGGATCTAACATACCCATACTCAACGGAATCCCATACGGACTCATCTATAGAATAAAGAAATGCCCTCATACGAACTTTCCAAAATGCATAGTTGCTTCCATCAAAGTATGGTGGAGCATTTAGAGATTGTGACCAATCCATCACAAAAAGGTCTTGGATCGTACTTAGGTAATAAAACCACAGCAAGTGCACCCGCTCTGATACCAATTGAAAGCTCGAATTTGTGTTAAAACACAAGAGCTATTTAGACCTCCAAATTAAAGTTACGACTCGATTGATTTTATACTAACTTAATACTAAGTGTGGAATAGTGTAAATGTGAGCGGATAAACAAACAAGCTAATCTAATCGATAAACATAGCAACACATCAACATAATGGAATGTAAAAGAGTAGGGAAGAGAGATGCAAATACAAGATAACACGCCGATGTGCTACCGAAGAGGAAACCGAGAAACTTGGCGAAAAACCTCTCCGCCACCCTTCAAGCGGTAATCGATCCACTAGACAATCAGTTGGGATACATGGGTTAGCAAGAGACCCTCCAAGCCTAATCTACCCAATGTACCTAAGCCCTCCAAGCTCCTACTCCAACAAGGCTACTCGGAACCATGTCTTGTCTAGCTCTTCAGATCCCATAATACGCCCAATTGCATCTGCCAAAGCTTGGCTTCTTCCAATGCTTCCCAATAGTACCAAATCCTCACTTGACACTCTGAAAGGATGTGGTAAGTCTTTGGGCTATCAACCTCTCATGGATTTAGAAATGGAGAGGTAAGAGTAGAGGAAAACTACAAAGAATTGTGTAGAATTGTGGGTATGACAATCTCACACTCTCAAAGGTGGAGGCTAGGGTTTTCTCTTTTGAAAAGCTCTCTACTCAATATGTGGGTAATGATGGTATATATAGCGTGGTTGAGAATGTAGTGGAGCAGATAGGACAAAATAGCAAAACAGACTGTTTCGCAGGTGTCTCGCGGGAAGACCTTACTCGCGAGACACTCGTGAAAACCAGTTGTCACCATTTGTCATGACTCTTCGCATTTAAGTCATGTGCAGGTCACATGCATCTCTTCGCGAGATGCTTAGTCGCGAGACACCCGCGAGAATTCTTCTGCCTTCAAAAGCTTTGAGTCTTCACACTTTCTCTCTCACACACAATCCTTACAACAAAACCCCACATAAAATATAAGGTATAAAAGATTGAATAAAATTACAATCAAATTTGGCACGGAATTAAAGCCAATACATAAACAGTTGTAAATCACAACTTTATAGTTTGGGTATGGTGAGGGAACGATTGGTGGTGGGAAAACTGATGGTGCTAGCTGGGCTTGGTGTGGCTTACAAGCTCTTTCTCTATGTGCTTGCAGTTCTGGTGGTCTAAGTTAGGTGAGAGAACTGACGTTGACGCCTACGAACTCTATCTCCTCTCTCTGTATCGCAAGTTTTTTTGGGGAGTATTGCAAGCCTTTAATTGTATTTTAAGTTTTAACTGGTTAGTTTCCTTTTTATACTAAAAGGCTGTTAAACGGTGTTATAACGTTGTGAAACAGTATAGTTTATTGGCTTTTAGTTTCTAATTGTGAACGTTGCTAAAAGTTGAATGGACATTTTTCCTAGATGTCGCAACCACCTTAATTGCAGGGAAAAACTTCTGCTATTATATATAGTATATGATACGATATGATATGATATATATTATGCATTATAGGCACAAATTTATGTGTTAAGTTCTTAAAAGTCAATGTTTTAAAGCTTAGCCTTTCTAAATCTTATCAAAACCACTTTTAAAGTATTAAACAAGAGAACTTCACTTTTGAGTAATTTTTTTTAAACAATTTTTTTTTTTTTTGGAAAATAAATGAATTTTAATCTATGTTTTTCCAAAAAGGTTGTTTTCCTCTATGTTAGGGTCATATTTTATATGTAATTGGCTAATCCTTTATCAAAACGAACTTTACTCGTAAATTAGATAGATCTAAGTTGGGTTTGATACACAACAAGTAATTGTATTAAAGACATGAAGATTGATTCAAAAAACATGTGAAGAAAAGCCATTTTACTGAAGCTCAACAAATAGCTCTACAGATGGCATCTATCGAGATTTACTAGTTAAGCTTGACACCAGCTCGATCTATCGAGCTTTAAAAATTCAGTATTTTCATATTTGAATTTCGACCCATGTTGATACATTTGTTTAGGATTTCTTTTCTCACAACCTTAAACATATATAAGACTTATTTTGAAAGCCGTCACACATGAAAACAGAGACCAAGAGCTTTATTTTCTGTGTGAGAAGCTACTGCGTTTGTACGCCATAGAGTTTTGTAATCTAGTGCTTCTTGATCTTCATTGCTGATGAAGTGAAGAACTTTACAACCTGTGTAATAGCTCGACCCAACTTTATAGTTAAACTATGTGTTTGAATGGTTAATTATTATTTTAAGCCATTTCATTTCTATAATTAATAGAAGAGTATTTAATAAATATATTATTTTACAATGCCATTGGATAAGAATTGTAAAAATTATAAATAACTGAATGGTTATCTGTATTATATATATATATATATATATATATATATATATATATATATAGTTGTTGGTGTTTAATTAAATGTTTAAGGTAATGATATATGTGCATAGTTGTTTTGTTATTTGGGCCTTTCTAGAATATAGAACTTTGTGAGGGTAAAAAGTATAAAAGCTAAAAGTTGAAAAGGTGAGTCAACATTTTCTTTCCTAGTTAAGGCACGTGCCCACAAATCCTTCTCCCTTATCTTTTCTTGGCTGGACCAGAAAGTTTATCACTTATTCTTCTTTCTCTATTCTTTTTCTTTGTTCTTATTTCTTTCTTCTTCCCTTGTTCTTACACAGCAGCACCATCTCACAACAACCCTCATTTTCTTTCACCAAAAATCATAGATACCTCTCTCTAAGACGAAATTAAGAGCCTAATACTAAAGTTTCAGCTTCAAAGTTTGCGGGTAAGTAAATTAAACCTCATCTGATTATGGGTATTTGATGGTGTGATTGTTTTCTTTAGTTCACTTCTATGCTTCTCTAATATGATTGTTAGAAGTTGGTATTTGTGGTTTGTAAAATTAGGAAACTTGTAAGTCTATATATATGTGCTGTTTTAAGAAGCTTTGAAATTGTTTTGGTGATTTGTTGAAGGTAGATTAGGGTTTTTACTAATTAATGATTGTATATGATTAAGGAAGTAAGAAAACGTTAGGATGAGTACTTTTGATGTTACTGCTGGGATTTTTCTTGTATTTAATTTTGCTCTAAATGGTTAAATGACTATATGTAAGTGTTTTATAACATGTCTAATGAGTGTATAAAAATTCTCATATGAAAATACCATCGTTTGATAATTGTTTGTGGATATACAAGAAAATGTTGCAAAGCTGTCACTGTGACATATTCTGTGTTTATACATGATAAATTATGTATTAAATTGTATACAGAGAATTATGATTCTAGGAGTATTTCTTACGAATTCTAAGACACATATGGTTGTAATGAAAGTGGTCTCACAGAATTTGAATCAACATAAAAATAATGGTTTAATTTCTAAGTTGCATGAAATTCTGTCAGGACAGATTTGAGTATGTTGTCTTGTATGATTTTTAGTAAATCATGGTTTCCTGATTTGACTCCGAAATGGTTATGGTAGTTACCAGATATCCATAGGAGTTTCTCTGTAAAATTTCATGAAGATTGGATGTGTTTAGATAGCCCATTTGTATTTTACAATTGAGGCATATGCTGCTGAAATGAACAGTGAACAGTAAATGATATAACTAACTATGAGGATTTAATTCTAAAGTTAGGGGGAATGTTTGGAGCGATAATTTAATATGCTTATCTTTTGGTATGTCTAGATCATAGATTAATTTTTTATAACTTGGTTCAAGGTTTAGTACTAAAAGGAGGGGCACTAAACCATCCTACTGTTGTTTTTATGAAGTTGACTTGTTCAATGCGTTGTAAGTTGCCATGTGAGTGTATATGGTTATATAACCATGCTTAAAAGAGTTTATGTTTATGCATGCATTATTGCCCTAATCTCAAATCACCTTTTGAAATGAAGTTGGTTCTTCTAGAGATATGCTATGAATGTGAGAATGTTGGTTTCTCTATGATTTAGTATATCATATGGTTTGATGAATGTATTTTGTGTTTGTGGGAACCTCGTTGAGGTGGAATTAGGATTTCATTGATTATAAGAGATAAACTTTGAGATGAGTGTGTGAGTTTATGATAAAGAGTAATATAGTAATAAGCTTTGATTTTCGTGCAGGTGTTACCAGTACCCAAGTCTAAGCTCCTTCGACTTTAGACTCTTGGTTTTTCTGCTTTCAGGTAAGGGATAAGTTATATGAGCATTTGGTAAGTCATGGGGTTATTTTAAAATGTATTATGCATTAAAAGGTTTTTGATTAGAAATATGGCTGTAAGGACACAATTCAAATTCCTAATCTATGACTGGAAGGAAATGGGCTTGAAAGGCCTTTTTTACAATAAATTTGTAGAGGATGGGTTTGTAATCTAGATTTCAAGGATGGTTTAGATAACAAGGAAAAGAACGGGCTTAGGGCCCAATGGCACGAAATAAAGAGTTATTTGCAAGAGTATGACTGAAAGTTCCTCCTCGGATACAATCCGAGGATAGTTTTGTAAGAGGCAAAATTTTCAGCCAATTATAAAATGCCACATCAAAGTTTAGTGGCAAATTCTAAATTAATGTCATTAAATTAATTAAATTAGATGATGACATGTGTCATCCAAATTTGCATCACATTGGCATATCAAAATTTGCCACGTGTCATTTGGCCCACAAGATAAAGATAAATTTCCTATTCAAAGTTTATGGGTAATTATCTTTATTAAAATAAATAAATAAATAAAATAAAGATAAATTTTCTATTCAAAATTGGTAGATAATTATCTTTATTAAATAAATTAAATAGAGATAATTATTTATCTTTGTTGATTATTATCTTTATCAAAATATGATCTTTATCAAAATATGATCTTTATCAAAATAGATAAATAGAGATAATTATCTTTAAGAAGAATTTAGGCCAATCAAAAGTCTGCTACATATATCAATTCATAGTGGAACTTATCCCCTAAAATCACTATAAATAGAGGAAAATTTTGAAGAGGCCCAAGCTTTGGAGAAATTCTGTCTCAAGAATCTTTGAAGAACTTGAAGCATCTTTGAAGAACTTGAAGAACATTTGAAGAACTTGAAGAACATTCGAAGGGCTTGAAGAACTTGAAGAACAACAAATCTCTAACAAGCTTAAAACCAGAGATTCGTTGTGAAGACCATTTGATCCATCTTTCAACCAAATTGAAGAAAATTTCGCGTTTGAGTCAAGACCATAAAGAAGATAGAATCAGAGGAGCATTTGTCAAAACTGAGATTGAACTCATTACTTGATTAATACAAAAAATATATTTGTAGAACTCATTTTTTTTTAATTTGTTTGATTTTTCTTCAATTGAAAAATTTGTGTTTACAAGTTTATAATAGTATTTCCTAAGGTTGGATACAATTATTGATTATCATATACTATTGGCCCTTTTTCTTACTAAAAAAGCCTCTGTCTTCTTCGTAGGTCTTTCCCTTTATTTATACTTCCTCCTCTTCTCTTCATCATCTTCCACCTCATGGTTGTAACGCTGGCTTTGGATACTTGTCCCATCAATTCTTTCCCAAAGTCCTTTGGGGTCAGGGACCAAGTTCCGAACCTAATGCTCAGGTCCCATCTTCCCCTCTCTGCAGTCATTTATATCAATCACAGAGCTTTTAATGCATAGGCGGTGGTAGCAGCTTTACCTTAGATATTCCACCGTTCTTCCTATTGTCTTCCACGTATGTCGTGTCTTCCCGTAGTAATAGGATTTCTTATAGCATAGTCCTCGAACTACAAACCTCTCCTCTTATGACCTCAGCTTAACAATCCGAGGACAAATCTATTCCTCGAACGTAATTGGTCACTCGTTTATCATATCTTTACTTGGCATTTCTTTATGAGATACATTCAGATACTCCAAGATCTTTTGATGTCCTCAGATTTGGGTTTCTAGCCCAAAAGACTTCGTTGGGCCATCCTTGGTAACTTACTGGGCCCAATGCCCCTACAATGACATATAATCATGTTTTAGAAAATGATATGTTTGTGAGTTTTCGAAACCTTATATATATGATTTAAGCATATTGATGCCATTACTAATTCCAAGAACATGATGTTTAAAGAAAATAATGGAAATGCTATTATTGTGAAATTTTATGCAAATTATGAATTTCAGTATGATGTATAAGTATGAAATGTTTTCAGGTTATGTCCTCTGGTGATCTGAACTCGGCCAGTAGGGGTTAATTACTGGCTTTCCATAAAAAATGTTATTTGTTTGGCCATTTAAAGTAGAGGAAATGGGGCTGCCCGTAACTCTAATCTGAATAAGGTCTTTTCCTAATGTGTACGGACGGTGGGGAGGAACAAAACCTTGAGGAGATGTGCCATCAGGCCTCCCAAAGAGGACAATATCATACAAACAAGAGCACCCAAATGTGATGAGGCATTCTCTGTACAGACTTATCAGATATGGACTAACCAATATATTATGAACAACTATATTATGTTATTGATCATGAGAGAATGGTTTTGGTTAAATGCATTTTAAAAAGATACAAGCTCTCATGAAAAGAAGAAGTTTCTAATGAAAAGAAAAGTTGTTCTTTAAAAATAAAAATTTTTGAAGTTCTGTTGTACTTTAAAGATAAATAATATGATGAAAATGTTTTAGTGTTCTATAAAGATAAAGCTTCTTATGAAAGTACAAGTTTATGTTAAAAAGTTATCAGAAATCTGTTCTTTATGAAACGTTAAGTTTTATGATTATGAAGGTTATAATATTTTACGGGAAGAAATTTATGAAGAAAAGATTTGTTTTTCTTTAAGATGTTTCTAGTTTAAGATAAAGTTACCAATTATCTGATTTAAGTTAAAATGATTATTTTGTAATGAGAATATAAATATATATATATATATATATATATATATATAAGTATGTATGTACATATATGGTTTTAAATAATCAATATTATATTTGGTGACTTTGTAAGAAATGAAGAAGTTCAATCCGAAAGGTTTTGGTAATATTGTTCTAATAAGAAAAATGAGAACAATTATTTTCCTATGAAGAGTGTATAGTTATTATTATGAATAGTATAAAATACTATGCATGAAAAGATTGTTCTCCTATCTAAACATTTATAAAATGAAATGATTTGATTTATATGCATCTTTATTAAATTCTTATGTATCTTACTCTTACTGAGCTGTGTTACTCACCCCTTCCACTCTTTTAGTCAACAGATTTTATTTTGGAGCAGAGGGAACCTTAGTCGGGTTTTGGAAGGAGCTGGTTTTAGTTTTAAAAGTACAAATCCCAAATTAGCAATTTGATGTTTAGCTTTGTAGTATCATGTATGTTAGGATCTAATGAAAGTGTGTACCTTAAAGTATTAAGAGATGTATTGCGTGAAATTTCAAATTTGAGTAACTGGTGGATTATGTTAATCTTTAAATACAGTGTAGATGCTTTGAATGTCAAGTGAAAAGTTATATTATTCAAGTAAAGAAACAAGAATGAAAAGAAAGAGGGAAGTTTTTGTAAAAAGTTAAGTTGGTTCTTGTTAGTATCAGGTTTAAGCTTGATATTAGCATGCCGATCATGGTCACAAATTCGGGCATTATGTTTGGGACGTGACAGCCTGTCCCATTCAAGTTGCTGGAGTTAGTCATGTATTGGGATCCGTGCAAAGGGTATTCACAAATTGGAGATTTGTGCATCAAGGGAAAGAACACTACTACAAGATCAAGTGCAATTGGATATTGGAATAAGGGTTCAACTGTAATTTGATATTTCAGGATAGACCAGGGTAGTAGTAAGATTCTTTATACTTGTTATCACTTGATTGTTGATTAGTGAATTCTTGGGAGTGGTAACCTTAAAATCACCCAGCAAAGTTTTTGTCTTGCAAGATATTTTCCCCATTTGTCAACAAGTCATCATGTCAATTTAATTTCCGCTGCATTTAGTTTAATTGGTACTTTCATGATTTGCATGCAATTTAACCTAATTAATCAAACTTGGGTAATTGAATTAATTAATCGGGAGGCTATCTTAACCCAACAATTTAAATTTGTTTAAAACTTAGTGATTTTGAATATTTATTCCCTTTTCCAAATAGTATTTAAAATGTTTCTTTTATCAAATTGGGTTTTCAAACATACTCAATAATTGTAAAATATTTTATAAACTCTCCAATTCTCACATGTTCCCTAAAAGAGTCGAGCATCTATTTTTTTTTTATTCTCAATCTAATATTATGATTTGCCATATGTCAATGTATTTTGATATGATTATTATTACTAAGTAAATTGTTTATATTTTGCATAAACTTTGCTTTTGGGATATGTGAATTATTAATTTTTTTTCAAATTGATCATGCATATGTGTAAGCTTGCTCACATGGTTGTAAGTGATACTATGTAATGATCCCTGTCAACAGGAGTTAGATGTTGGTCCCCGTTCATAGGGTTATATGTAAAAATATTTGATATGTGTTTATGTGGCACTATATTTTGAACAATTATTTGTATGTGTTTTTGAATGTTCATGAGATATTTATTACATAAGAATTAAGTGACTGGTTACGTGCTTGGAAACTATATTTGATACTATTGAGTTGATTTGAGAATTCAAAATACTCATGCTTGGCTTTACTCTATTATATTGTATGTTAAGTATAATTTCGTATTGGAGTGTGTGGCTGACCCTTCAACTTACAAATTTCATATTAAGGTCTTATTGAGAGCAATTCATTTGGAGCGCTTGGCAAAGTACGAGAATAGAGCTTTGAAGAACTTAGGCGACCTCAATAATTGTTGACATTAATTATAGGAGTTAGTTATCTCTATTTTGCTTCAGATTTTATGATGGGAATCTATTTCTAATGTGGACATTTATGAGTTGTAAGAGGTTATTTAAGGGTTTAGGTTATTTGGAGTTTTATATATCTCGGAAGTAATTTACTTTTATTGAAATATGGTAGATTGATAATTAGTCATGTATTTGAATTCATGTTTTATAGATTTGGGTTGTGACAAGGAGGGTGGTAGAAATAGGGATTGCGTGGAGAAGAGGAATTGATGAGTCTTTTTAATGTGGTCAAATATTTTTTTTTTTTTAATAAAAGCGGTTGAAAGTTAGTCATAGGGGTTAATTTGGTGGACATGGAAATTTCAACAAGATTTAAAAAAGAGTTTTGAGTGGAGTTTGTAGTGTACTTTTATATTAAAATCTATTTCCCTCTTCTTTGTGAATGTGTGTGTTCCCCCCCCCCCCCCCCAACAAAAAAAAAAAAAAAAGAGAAAGAGGAGAATTAAAACCCCTGAGGGTGCTTTCGTAACTGACCAAACCCGTGGATATTTTTCGATATTGACCTTTTTATAATAAAGACTTGCTGAGAAAATTGGGTCGGGTATGGGTTTGACCCGATATGGTCAAGTCAAAAGCATGTCTGGGTTATTAAATGAAAACCTGTTGCTATTCATATCATCCATATCCTAATGTTTGATTCTCAAAAAAAAAAAAAAAAAAAAAAAAAATCCTAACTGTTTGTTCGGATTAGGATGAATTAACATGTTCATCTCTATTCGTTACACACATTACTCATCCAGCCAACATAACTACTTATGGAAAAGTCACATCTCAACAATCCCCCTCCCTCTTCGTGCGCACACGAACAGACTAGGACATAAAAGAGACCCTTTTTTTCAATTATTTTTTTATGTTGTTGGAGAACGGTTCTACAATTATAACAACGGAAAAAAGGAAACCACACATAAATAGCACTCTGTAGTAGTATTTCATTTATTAGATAAAAAACACTGGAAAGATAGTAAAGAGAGAAAACAAAGTAATAATAAAAGATTGTTAAAATACTACAACTATCTTGTGCATATGGGGTAATTAAAATCTTTTGCTTGCCAATCCTCCATCGTATGGGACACCAGTAGAGGGCAACCATGAGTCTCCTTTGAGAAACTGAGAGACTGTGTAATGCTTGGCTTGAGAGAAATCCAAAACATGAACACTATCCACTTCACCCGCTTCTTCGTAATTGCGCCTAGCCCGATGTTGTACTCTCATAAAATAAGGTCGATTCAAAACTCTCATTCCATCGTAGCCACCCTTCCGGCACTATGATGTCACTCATGTAAGATTGCATAAAAACTGTTCTAGAATAAGGCTTCCATGGTCTGCCAAGGAATGTGGGGGTTGGATTTTGTGAGGAAATTAGGCTCACATCCCGATATGTTGCATAAAGAAATGAGAAGCCTGTGATTATTTTGGGACTTCGACAGCCTGAGCGGTGATTGTATTAGATTGTCCGGGCAATGCTTGTCTTGGTAGGATATCACAGTTTTGAAAGACGGCTATGGCATCTCCAAATATAAATCAACAGTGCCACTTATTTTGCACTCACGGTAGAACTGACGGTTAGAGTATGCATATAAGGTATCCTGGTATCCCCTAATGCCACAACGATAAAAGACTGACAAGTCGGATTGGGATAGAAGTGTCACAGCTTGGCCTCCTTTGGTCTGCTGTATTCTCAAATGTCATGTTCACTGCTATGAAGTTTCTACCAAGAACAGATGCACAAGGGAATATACAATATGACAATATTAGAATAAATAATGTTTGTAATACTGTATAAATATTTAGCATATCATCTAAGTCCTTGCGTAACTTGGTTTTAATACTAATTAATAATGGTGCTTATCCAAATTAGTTTCCTTGTGTAGAAATCAATTTGATGTACAAAATCCATGCAGATGTGGCACAAAATATATTTTTATAATTTCAAAACAAGCAGGTAATTGTTCCATAGATATTTATTTAGGATTAATTAATCTTGCATTAAGAAAATATAATAAAAGGATAAGTTGATATTTGTTAATTACCGAATGTGGCTGACTTATATGTAATCCAACAGTGGCGTTGCTTCGATCGCCTGAGATGATAGTCTGATCGATACCGTCACCAACCATCATTATATTCCATTTGTCAGCTGGGATAGACAATATTCCCTATAGATACCTTTCTTGATATAGATCACAAAACGTTTTTGAGCTTATAGATGGCGCAGCTTTAACTGCATCCATGATGGTCTTGTAGTCACTAGATCATCAGATGACACTGTATTGTTGACCAAAATCTCACTGCTTGCATGAGTTTCCAGTCATGTGAAGTAAACCAGGATTGAAAACTATCACTAATTGTATCATTAAGTGATTGTTGCACAGAAGCCAACCCATTGCTAACCAATGCGATTACTTTCTCTAAGCTCATTGATATGCTTTTTTCAAGATGGTGCTCATGTTAGTGCCAACAAGTTGGTCATTGCATGTGGCAAGATATGTGATGGCAGCACTCAACCAAGTCTGGAGATCAAACTTTAGATTGTTGGTGCCAAAATTTGCAACTGTGATGGAATTTTGCATGTTAGCATATATCTAATTCTTTGGTTAAAAACCAAAAAACAAAAAGTCATGTCAATCAAAATTAAAAAATATAGCAATTCCAAATGTTATTGAACAATGAAATTTTTTCATCTATTAAAAAAATTAGTTTTGGTCTTTTTTTATTTATCTTTATTTTTTTAATCAATTTGAGCCACAAAGTAACACAAATAAATAAATAAACACAAAAACCTAAGAGATCATTTTATTTAGAAGAAAACTTGAGAGATTATACCTATGTAAATTTTTTTTTTTTTTAAAAGGTTAAATCAATTGTATACTTCGAGAGATTATACATAAGTATACGTGGAGAGTTATTCATAGGCATTATTTTGGGACACTGGAGGTGTATATATATCAAACCCTAGAGTTTTTTTTTTTTTTTTTTGGCTATGGACTGGACCTATATAACATAACAAACGAAACCCTAATATTGTTTTAAGGTAAAATTTAACCCATAAATAAGGGGTCAATTTTAAGATTTATATATAACAGTCTCTTTTGTCTCGTAGTATAGCAATATTAGATACTAGGACATGATTTCTAGCTTCAGACAATATTAGAGACTATTTCGTCTACACAAAGAGGAAGACATGATTAGCTAAAGACCATTAAGACCAAAGAGTCAATATGGGCAAATTCCAAAAAGTTTTCCTACCAAATATCCTAGTTTATTAGGCCATTCCTATTTTATTTTATTTCATTTCATTTTTAGAGAATCAGTTTATTAAGCCATTGAACTTTCAAAGACAACCAACACATTTTACAAAGTCAAAATCCAGGCATGATATTAATTTTTTAAGGCTGTGTGTTTTTGAGTCTATGCGAGACATGGGAGAGACCATGGTAAACGACGTGCGTGCTCCTTGTATGCACTCTGTAAAAGATGGTAGCGGAGACTATAAAAAAATTTTTGAGGCACTGTCTAAATAGCAGCCATAAACAATATAATATATACAAAGGACTGTATGTTATGACATTGTGAATTATAATCTAACAACATATATAAACACGAAATATTAAGAAGAAATAATATACAAACAAATAGTAACTAACATACATAATACCATGTGGATCATGAAATTTGTTCAAAGACCAATCCAGAACTTCTTGAGCAGAATCCAATAACTTAGCACAATCACAATTAATGTTGGAGTGTTGAAAGAAATTTGTTACGGTGGAGGTTTCTTTGATGGTAATTTGAATGAATCTATGATTGAAGGAAAATCAACATTCAAATTAAAAGTTTTATCATTAGAGCTTTGCATGGATGAAATGAATGAAGGAATATGAGTAATAGAGGGACAACTTAAGAATAGATGCCATTAGGAGGGAAATGGAGAGAGAAGAATCTAACAAGTGATTGGAGAGAACGAAGGCAGAAGGAAAAATTAGCCCTTAATTATAGATGAAAGGTTAGGATGTATATAATGTTGATAATGGAGAAGAGATCTAACAAAGTGATGCGTGTGCTCTTTATTATTATGTTGATAATGTTTATTATTGGCTATTATTAAGGTTTATAAGAGTTCTATAGGTTGGATTTCTCTAAAAAAAAAAAAAACGTTTTTTTTTTCTCTTTGTTCCTATACGTGCTCTTATATATTTGACTATTAGAAGTATGTCGTCCTGGAGGTGATAGCACATTAATTATTGGTAATTTTAACACGTTTTAGCTTAATTAGGCCAAAAAAAATAGACCTTGAGTCTCTAGGGACTTTAACCCTAAGGTGAACACAATGCTTTATGGCAAAAATAAAACATATTAGGGGAATATTTTCAGAACTATGTTGCGTGTGCTTTTATTACTTATGTTGATAATGTTTATTTATTAGCTATTTAATGGTTGTATAAGAGTTCTACAAGTTGGATCTCTCTCAAAAAAACAAAAAAAAAAAACATTTTTCTTCTCTTTTGTTCCTATACGTGCTCTACATATATTTGACTATTAGTAGTATGACGTCCTGGAGGTGATTGCACATTAATTATGGTAATTTTAACACGTCTTAGCTTATTAGGCCAAAAAAATAGACCTTGAGTCTCTAGGGACTTTAACCCTTAAGGTGAACACAATTTTTATGGCAAAATAAAACAATTATTAGGGGAATATTTTCTGAACTATGTTTCGTGTGCTCTTTGTTACTTATGTTGATGATGTTATTTATATTATTAATTTGGTTTTGGTGGTAACAGGGAAATATATTAAACAAAACTAAAGAGCAGCCACATGAGCTGAAGAATTGTAATACGATTACAATATAGATCAGAAAGGTCATGAAGCAAAAGATATGACATTTCCCCAGGTAGAGAGTCTAAATACAAAAGGTCTGCTATAGGGTTATTAATTTTTGGCCAGTGCATCTCTGCAAGTATTGGCTTCCTTTAAACAGTGCTGAATTTTCAAATAAGTGAGCTGAGTCATGAGGTTCTTGCATCATTAACAATAGGTGCATAATTAGCAAAAGAGTCTTCGCTGCTGGACAATAGACAGACCACAGATTAATTAGCATCAAGTTCGATCTCCACAGCTTGTAGTTGAAGCTGAATACAAATCGTTAGGCCATCTCTCACTGCCCATAACTCAGCTCAAGGCTGTGAACCCAACCAATAGCTCTAGTAAAACCTTCAACCACCTGCCATGACAGTATGGAATGAGACCACCACCACTAGCGAGACCAAGGCAGACTAAAGTGACCCATCAATATTGAAGGGTTGTGCATATAGTATTGTGTTAATATACTGGGCTAATCTTTATGACTAATATATTGATCTTATAAAATATGTGAATTTTAACTGTTTATGAAAATGTGAATAACAACTTATCTTTTATATATATATATGTGTGTGTGTGTGTGTATGTATATTGGTACAAAGGTATTGATTCTTGCTGGAATATTTAATTTCCTTGACTAAAACGAAAGACATTTAGTACGAAATTGGCCACTTTATTATACCACGACAAAAGAGAGTAAACTGAATTAATATTCACATCATAAAACTGTAGATTAGTTAATTAAAAAAAAAAAAAACCTAGCCTAACCGTCTTCCATGCAAGTACAAGTTTACAAAGGTTTGGGTTTACAACAATTTAGGCCCCAATAGATCTAAAAGAAACAGTTTAACCAACGAAATAGTAGAAATGGGAATTGGATTTAATTTTAATTCCATAAAATAAAATCTCAAAAACTAAAGGAGAAAGTAATAGCTGCCCACTCTCTTCGTGAATAGAGCGTAGTAGACATGAGAAAAGAATGACAGATCATTTTTTTCACGTTACACAATTGTTGGAGAAAAGAATGACATGAGATCCCCTTGATCAAAACAATTTACCTATGCTTATGTCAATAAGCTTTATAGTCCTTAAAATACAAATATATAAATAAAATGTCATCAAAAAAGGGATGTCTCAAATTGTGTGTATTCATCCTCTAATCTTTAGCATCTTCGTTCTCTTTTTTAGTCTGCAACTGCAACTCGAATGCTTAAAATAATTTTGCTTCCCAATCCACATGCATAGCACATACTACCATTCAAACCCATGGCGACCATTATAAAGCTGGACAACAGATAGTACTCCAGCCTACATCAGTTATTAATGAAATCTGGAGGACGGAAAAAATTGCAAAAAGCCCAAGACTAGCAAACCTAACCTGGTCGAGCAAGCTCAATAGCAGTCTGACCTAATCGCCTAGCCTACAACGCCAAGGCCTAAACCCGCTACCCCATGTCGACAAATCAGGCATCAGAAGCATTCAACTAAGGGCTGAGCTCTCTTGGTGAACAATTAAACAAACTGAAGTTGCACCATGGGTGACTGGTCACTGGGCGGAACTAAACACAGTAGGAGGGGCCATGGCCCCTCGAGAATTTAAGAATTGATTAATCGTATATGTAATTATGAAGCTTTTATAAGTTTAGCCAAAAAAATAAATAAATAAGAGTCCGGTCCCATCAAATATTTAGTCTGTTCTAATGGTTTAGTCTGTTCTAACGGTTTTTTTAATAGTTAAAGTTTCAGGTCATTCATATTTTAAAAGACTTTATTGTATATTGATTTTTTTTATACTATTATTTTGGTGTATTGGTAATGTATATTGAATGAAAATTTAAAAATTTCACAATGGAGATAGTAAAAGATGATTTTAATTTTATAAAATATTTTCATCAAGCATAATTTTTTTTTATGAGAGATAAAAAGTTCTTTTGTTGATTTATTTTGTATATGTCTAATATTAAACTAGACAACTTTGCTATTTATTAAATTTAAAAGATGATACTATTAGTAATATATATGGATGTATGTGATATATACAAACGCATATTTATATATTTGTGATATGTGTACGAGATTTATCTTACCTAATATATTAGTAACACAACTCAGCCCTAAGTAAAAATTCCTAATCCACCTTAGAGACCCAAGCTTTTTCTTCTTTAGCATACTTTTGACCAACGACCCTTAGGTCATCCGACCTCTCTATGCTCACGAAATCATTGCAGTGGTTTATTTCTATTTCCTCCCACCTAAAATAACTCTTCAATATCATGAAAGCAAATATCTACAGTAAAATAAATAACTAAAGGTCCTCAACTTGATAGGAAAAAAAACTATATTACAATATAATAGTCTTTTTAATTTATGTCTATTTTTTCTTTGAAGATGAATGTTGATTCCTAATTCTCATAGGAATTCAGTACATCTAGCAGTGGCAGTGTATCCTCTAATCATACAACTATCTCATCAAAAAAATTGTGCATGTCTGGCTAGCTTATGACCAAATATATTCCATTTCTTGCAACATGGTTAATCTTCAATTCCTCGTTTCCTATGAGCCAATTTTTTAATTTTTTAACTTTTATGTATAACTATTTGAACTTAAATTTTCTAGATACTTTATTAAAAGTAAATAAGTTGTTTTCAAACTAATATAGCTGCCCTTTGGGAAATATATCTGATTTTTTAGGCATTTTGTTGGGGTATTTAAACCTTGGTTGTTGAATATGCAGAGAGCATACAAGTTATTCCAATTATGCTGATTACCAATTGCTTGACTCAACAAAATAAAAAATATGACTATAGTTTTGGGTTAATGGTATTAGTAGTGACTTACTTCTAACTAAAGAAAGACTACTTACTAAAAATCACAATGTCAGAACATCAGATGTAAAGCCTGTAAAAATATTGTCTATAATTAGCTGTCTTTATGATTTATATAGACAGTGTGTGCGCCATACAAATAATAGAAGTGTAGTACAGGTATGTATAAAGTTTAAGCCCTTTGGACTTGTTTTCTAATTACCATTCTTTCTCCACGGACTCATAGGCCACTTTTCCTTATATGTTTATTTACTCATTTTAATTATTAGTCATATGATGGTTAAATGTGAGAATTGAAAGAATGGTTAATTGTCTTTTACACCATCTATATCAGTACACCCTGTTGTGTTAATATATAGGCTAATCTATTATGACAACGTATTGAACTTATAAATATATGGATTTTAACTGTTTATGAAAAATAAATAACTTATTTTAGAAGTGTTAATTATTGCTGAAATATTTCATTTCTCTAACAAGAATGAAAAAGACTTTTAATACAAAGTTGACCATGGTCAACTTTATTATACCACAATATTAAAAGAGTGTAAACTGAATTAATATTCACATCATAAACTGTACAATGAGATAATGTTTGTAGAAAAAAACCTAGCCTAACCATATTCTATCAGGGTAATATGGGATTACTTAACCTGCAAGTACAAGCTTACAAAGGTTTGGTCTTGGATCATAATAAATCTAAAAGAAATCGTTTAAGAAAAAAACCAACGAAATAATAAAATTAGGCGATTGGATTAATCTGACTTGGAATTTTAATTGCATGAATAAAATAAAACAAAAAATGAAAAGATAAAGTTAGTTGCCCACTTTTCTCATGCATAGAGCGTAAAGACATTCACAATTCACATTAGTAGATATATATCCCGCCATTAAAACCGATAGGTCCACCAAAAATTTTATATTAATCTATATTACTATTTAAGGGCTTCTCTATTTGGATTCCTCATTTTTTAATTCAAAAATACTCATACATCTTATGTTTAAGTAAAGACAAAACTAAAGGACAACTCTATAAAAATGCAACTTTAACTCCCACTAAAACATTGTCTAGAAAATGGACTACTCTCCTATTAATTTAATTTTCTTTATCCACTTATAAATTAGATTTTTAAATAAAAATTATATATAATTATATATATAATATTATAATATATATATATAATCACACAATAGGACTACTAACAAAAAAAAAGTGAAAAAATAAAAACTCTCCAAATCCCCACTTTCTCCTAAAAAAAAAAAAAAAACATCCCACTTCTTAAAAAAAACCACCCTACAGTTTCTATTAAAAAAAACACCTATCCTTACCATCCAAAAAAAAAAAAAAACACCTATTCTAAGTCGGTAAAAAAAATAAACAACCCCACTTCTTTAAAAAAAATCTCACCCACTGTTTCCTATTTAAAAAAAAAAAAAAAAAAAAAAAAAAAAAAAAAAACTAAACTAAACTAAACATATTTCAATGTTATTTGTGTTCATTTTTTAGAGCTAACTTTATTTTTTGACCATATAATTATTCTAAATTTGCAATTTTTGTGGAAAAAAAAAGTATAAATTTCAAATTAAATAAGTAAGAAATTATAATATAAAATAATAATAATAAAAAGAGTCTCATCACACGCGCAGAGCGCGTGTGATAAGGCTATCTATAATAATTATGAACTTGTTAGCTTTAATTTCCATGGGTGTACCAAAATTGTCCGAAACTTTAGCAACCTTACAGAAAGTTGGTGCCAACTTTTACCGAGGACTACTAATTTTTGGGTCCTAACAAGGACGAATAGCCTTTGACAACCGCCATGAATGAAAAAGATCTACTATTTCGACTAAAGGGAGACTAGTACATTAAATTTTGCCTTAAATTTGAGTACCTAACTACGACGACAATCCTGACTACTAACTTGGTGCACCTGTGTTCAAGGCCAAAAGCCTTTTAGTTTATGAAAAATATTATTACACACCGATTATGACGTACTCTATACTACTCATTTTTTTAACTTTATTTTCAAAACGTAATTTCAGTTGAAATTGTGTTTTGAATATATAATTTCAGCCAATGTAATAATGTTGTATGACTAGTATATAATAAAGAGTGCGTAACTATTATACTTTTAGTTTTTTCTTGAAAAATTTTTATGTTTCTAATGAAAACATCCAATATCAAATTATTAAAAAAAAAAAAAAGAAGAAGAAGAAGGGTGTGTGATTCACATGTGCATGCATCCCCTGTGATGGGACAAGTATTTCTCTTATAGCACATGACTCAAATCCTGTTGTTAGGAATTTAACCTGATTCCAAGAAATTTGTGAAATGCAAAAGTTATGTAAAAATTATGCAAAGAAACAATCACACATATAAAGATTTACTTGATTCAGCAATGTATATATCTGTGTTCACATAGTTGTAGTGATTTTTT